>JARHVA010002129.1:1137500-1737500 GCA_037957365.1 Torreya grandis | reverse complement strand
AAGTCATCTATTTTACAAATGAAATGTATCCTAATGGTCAACCAAAGTGATTTAATTTGAGCTACTTCTCCAAAGGGATTGATATAAATAAAGGATCAACCCTCATTCATTTCTCGCATAGAAAATACTAAAAGAAACCAAGACAAATTATAAAAATCACTTTATCAAGCATTAAATTGAATAAAGATTCCCTATTTCCATAGTAGTCACAGGGAAAACACATATAAAGGTCTGAAGTACTAAGGAACAACCTAAGAACCCAATTTACCAAGTTAAAAGATAGGTCAATATTATAACTGATTATAACATATTGCATGATTCACACACAATCCAACACATGGGGGAGAACTACATCAATATAAGTCCCTCTTTAGAGTATTGGCTATGTATGTAGTGCTCACTAATAGAGGGGTCTCTGGCATTAGGTTGACATCATGTGATCAATAATGCTTTTTTCCCCAAGGTCACCATGAATATGAAGAACTAGGGTTTTGACATTTCATGAGGAATGGCAGTCCATGACCCATGTTTAAATGAATCAAATCAAAGGTGAAGACTAATCCAAAAGTATATAGGTGGTTGTATCCTTTTCCAATAGGAATCCCATATAGGACACTTACATCAAACCCATATAGTAACATTGATGCAAATTTCCCAGACTGACATTAGTGTCCATGACTCTAAAAGCATTCAATTGAGAATCAAGTGACTATTCTAGAATCATCTTATAGCTTAGTTTCTACCTGTTCTAGATCTAATAATTTATTAACATCATAATTAACTAAGTATATTACTTTTTTATCATTTCCATACATAGCTTAGTTGTACTTTTTATATTTAGCCTATTATCAACATAGCTTAGTTTTACTTTCTATATTTAGCCTATTATCAACATAATAAATTTAGTTAATGTTTATATCTAAGTTTAACACTCAATTGGCCTATTATAGATTTGACTATCACCCTTCTGCATTGTCATTTCTATATACCCCTTTAATAATCAATCTAGGTAACCCTAACCTAGAAAGACCTCATTTTAGGATTAAATAATTACCACTAATCACTTAGGCAATTCTTTAGAAGTGGAAGACTAGAAAAGCCAAAGTGACACTTGATAAAGGTAAAGAATAAAAAAAGTCTAAAAAATTTTGGATTAGGTTTTTAAGTGGCCAAAAATACTAAGTTTCAAGGGTGATTTATTATGATTTTTAAAGATCTGAGATGAAAAAATTGTGGAAGATAAGCCTAAAAGAACATATCTCATAATTGGGGTCTTAATGGATTTTTAGACTTAACAATGATGGTTTTGGCCATATTAAAACACACATAAAATACTTAGTGATTTTATTAATATAATAAAGATATTATTATACATGTTTGAACTCTTATAGATCTCGATTGTTATCATGTTTTTTTTGCACTTTGTGATCATCCCCTAAATCATACACCTAATGGGCAATTAGAGGCAAAAAATGATAAGGATGATCCAAAATTTAAAATATGAGGATGATGACCTCATAGCCTAATGGACAAGGATTGATATAATCATTTAGAGTGTCATATTAGAAGAAATCTACAAAGAGATTAAACATGACCATGCTACAATGATTTAATGTAAAAATGATTTTAAAATATGATGAAGTTTGACATCAGTTTGTTTCAGCATTAGAGTGAAATTAGAAATAAAATCAAGCATCTATGAATTTAATTTTTATGAGCTCAAATTAAGTCCAAAAGGATATTTTAGGTACCTTAAGCACCCAAATGTTCTGCCCAATTTTGACCTCAAAAAAATCATAAAATGTCTTTTCAAATGTGTAGACCAAGTTGAGTAAATGAATTTTTAATATAATCACTTAGTGAAAAAAATTCATTTCAAGCCTTAAAAATAGCTTTAGAGATTTCTTATACCTTGGGCACCCAACATTGTCACCCAAAATTTGAATTTATCAAAACTCCATTTTTTCCAATGCACAGATAAAGTCTGAGAGATAAATTTTGAGAATTAAAACTTAGTGTGAAAACTTAATCCTAAGTCTCAAAGTGCATTTCAGAGGTTCATGAACTTTTTGAAACCTAGGGAACTTCCCAAAGTTCCCAAAGTCCCCTAAAATCTTGAAAATTTATAAGGAAAATTTATGCACATTAATATTTTGGTCATAAATTTTATGTCTAAACTCCATTTTGGCTCCCATTCAAAACAATCTAAAAATAATTCAATAAGGATCACTTTTGTAAAATGGTTCAAAGTTCCAAATTTGATAGATTTTATGTGAAATAATTTTAGGGATTTCAGGTGTGATTCATGCCTCATGTTCTTAATAGGCAAGATTATTCTAGTCATCATTTTTATGGCCTTTAAAGCCATAAACATTGATCTTAATTTCATAAAATTTGCTGCTTGTAAGTTATTCTACATGTTATGTTTTATTTTTTTCATTTTGGAGAAACCAAATATTTTGCATGGTGACACCAACTTAAGTATGCAACAATCTATAAAAACCCAAAATGTTGTGTGGCATGTGATTCTATATGTAATTGGCATAATTTATAGCTTTGGCCAAATATTCTGGTGGCAATTTTCTGAATGCAACATATAATTTGCCATTTCTTTAAAAGTGTAATTCTTTCTCTTAGCTATGCCATTATTTTATAGAGTGTATGGCACAATGAACTAATGTTTAATGCCATGGTTAATACAAAAATCAAGGAATGTATTAATGTCATATTCCTCCCCATTGTTAGTATATATCTTCTTGAGAGGAGGAAAAGATTGTTTTTCCACAAACACTTTGAAATATTTAAAGGTCTCAAACACTTCACTTTTGAACTTGAGAAAATAAACCCAAGTCATTTTGGTGTAATCATCAATGAATGTGAGTGCTTACTTGGATCTTAAAAAATATTGAGTTTGAAAAGACATCAAATCACTATGAACCAACTCTAAAGGTGCAAGTGCACGTTTGGCCTTAGCAACTAGAAATATATCCTAGTGCTGTTTATCGACTAGATAACTAGGGCATACTCCAAAAATACAAGAGAAATTTGGTAGGCCATTTACAAGATGTTTTGAAATCATCTTATACATATACCTGAAATTAAAATGCCCCAACCTCTCATTCCATAATTTTCTTAGTGAATCACCATGAACCACAAGGGATGAACTAGAAGAATTAAACTCAAAACCTTCAAAAGTGTAGATGCTGGTATCATGATTTACAACTACTCTAGATACTATCTCAATAGGATAATTAATTTCTTTGATTAAAATATTTGTGGAATTAAACTCTATAGTTCTTCCACTTCTTGAATTACAAATTTGATACACAGATAGTAAATTTGAAGAAATTCTAGGTACATATAATACATTATTAATGCAGCCATTATGCATCTCAACTATGCTAGATCCCAAAAACATTAACTCAAGAAGAGTTTCTAAGTACTATCTGTGAAGTATTACATTTAGAGAGAGAAGTAAGAAGATCATGTTAATCTGTGAGATGGTGTGAAGCACTTGAATTAAATATCCAATCATCATTGGAAGCAGAGATGGCCCTAGCAGAAAGAGCTTTCCCTTTGCCTGATAAATTTCCTATAGATGACTGAGACGGTAGTGAATCTTATGTTATTTAAATATAGCTTCCAAATATTTCATTTTTTTGAAAAAACATGATTTTGAATGGTTTGTTCCCCCATAAAATCCACAAGGGTCATAAGTCTTATTTTTCCTAAAATGTTGTCTAGATTTTTTGACTGAGAAGGCTTAGGAGGCTGAGAGGAAAATTCAATTATTTTAGAAGGTGGTGTTTTTGATTTGGGTTTAGATGATGGTTTCAATTTGATGGTGTTTTCAATCAAAGCATGCCTATCACTTGGAAGAGCATCTAGAGACATTAGTATAGTTTTCTCTCTAGTCAATCTCTCAAAAAACACTTCAAAGGAGGGCCACTTAAATTCATCACCTAGTGTGTCCATCATAGTATAAAAGATAGATGAAAAACACCCTATGGTCCTTTCAATTTAGAAAAAATAAAAAATATACATTTCTTATCAGTTTTTTCTTTATAACCTGATTTTAACAATGATCTAAGAAATAATTTTTTTGCAAGAAATCCTCTTATAGAAGAAAAATATGAAGGCAAAAGGGAATTCAACTCAGCATCTAGTTGTAACATTTTAAACTCATTAACTTTACCAAAAAGGTTTTTTAATTTGTCCCATACCTCTTTTGGAATTTTGGCATCAAAAATATGAAATTGAAGACTATCAGAGACATTGAGGCTGATCAAACCAAGAGCCTCATCCTGCTTGAAATTGTATGCATAGTTGTCTTTCTTAGATGTGAATATTGTGGAAGTTGTCATTGAAAATTCTCCAAAAACATTTGGAAATGGGGAGATGCTACATATTTAGTTTCCAAACATGATAATTGAAGGAGTTGAGAGGATCAAACATGCATGAATCATTTCCTGAGGAGGAAGAGGTAGCGGAAAATAACTATGGCATTTTAAAATGTTTGACTAAAAAATAACCTCTCATTACAATTTTAATGTCTTATGACATAAAATTTCCCCCTTTATTGGAAATAAATGAAAAATTATTTATATATACAACAAGAAATATTCTTTCAAATATTTTAATAGAACACTTTACAAATGAAATATAATGGTGTTTCCTTTTTTTTTAAATACCACTATATATTAAAATAAGTGTCTATATTATATGTTTGGAAAAAATAATTCTTATTTGAAAAAAAATCTTGACCAAGATGAGATAGGTAAAAAAAAAATATAACTTTGATCTTGAAAAAACAAAAAAAAATTACCTTTTACTTCGACGTTCAACTGTGAAGACTGTAAACTTGTGAAGTCCAACATGTCGAATGAAGGAAGAATTTTGGTTTTGGTGCTGACCAGGTGACAACACAACTAAATGAAAACATATCATGCAATATATAATTTTAGTTTTAGTGCCAATGATCATCTAATTTTGACACTTTAGGATCTTAGATGAGCTAGAAAAACATGAGCTAGGACACCACATTAAAATAGACCAATTAGTATACCAAAAGGGTAGGCAGAGGAAATGGAAAAGTGAAAGATTGGTCAAGCTACCTACCATGAGATGAGATAAAGGGATAGTTATTGAATATTATGCCATTATATCAGCCAAGTAGATGCCATAGGTTGAGTGTAAAATCAGGAATCTATTTACTATTCATCCAGCTACTGGATGTGTCATGATTATATGGCGTATGACTCATGACTTCCAAAAAAACTAAAAAGGTTGAATCAATAGGTGTTGGTGCCAATCCTATGCATGTAAATGCATGCTAAAGTTTTACACTATCACCATCATGGGCAAAAGTGATAATACCAAAAATGGTTTTGTAGATGGCTTTGAACAAAAAAACTCCCCAAATTTAAAATAAATGAAATGAATGGTGCATTTTTCACCATGGTCCTCTCAAATAGATGGATTTTATTGAGTATGATTTTGGTGTAGCTAAGGTTTGAGACCAAAATGTGGTTCAAAATGATGAATGAGATGGGTAGAGCATAAGATCTTGAAAGCCTCTCTCACCACACCAATAATATCTAGTTGAAAGCTAGCTAATTTGTATTGATTAAAGGAATTTTTTGGATTGAAATTTGTTACATCATCCACAATGTACCTTGATTAGGAATAATATATTCTCATTCTTATATGGTTGTGAACATAGGTTTTCTACTTGATTTAATATAAACCATTAAATAATAAATACAAAATATAAGAGATTGAATACCTTATGTATTATATGGTCTGCATGATAATTGCATAAAAATATTTTTATAGGGGTAGGTGTTGAAGATTAATCCAACACCAATCAAATCTTCTATTGAGATAGTCCACAAGCAATAAAACCCTTGCAACTAGTAATTCTAGCTGCTCTGATACCATATCATAATATTCAAGGAGGTCACATAATGCACAGGACCAATCTAGAACATAGGGTTATAGTATAAAAGCTTGCATAGATAATGAATAATCAAATAAAAAAATAACCTTGAAAAAATATTATTGATCACTTCAAATGTATTACCAATATATTTCATAACAATATCATAACACATGCATTTCTCACTCTAATAAAATATACTATGGAAGAGTGATATATATATATATATATATATATATATATATATATATATATATATATGCAATAATAGTTTGTTATAAAAACAAACTATAACAAAATTCATACTAAGATAAAAAGGACTAAATCTTGTATTGAGTGGGCAAGCCTACGGGAAACCTAATAATGGTTGAGAAATTAAAACATGACAAAATCAACCATAAATATAGATTATAAGACTAAAAAATAATCCTAAGTGAGATTATTAACTATGTATGGTAACTTGATGTGATTTAAAAGGATTTACTCTATGTGAGTTTACGCATACTACTCCAACATATCTCATCAACGAAGGTGATTATGTAAATAAAGATCAAAACAACTAGTAAGCTTTATATAATTCAAAATAAATTCATTATGAGAAGTATATTTGAGTTTCCTAAAAAAATAATCAAATTAAATATTTCATGTCATATTATATTAAATAAAAAATTAAGTAATTGATAATTAAATTGAATAACTAACTTTTATGATAAGGAGCTCTACATTAGGGTTTTTGAATTATTGGTGCCAAGGTTATCTGCTATGGTAGATAGGGCTTCCACTACCTTTATTTTACCTCTCGTCTCTTCCATATTAAAAATTATTCCTTAACTTCTAAGAAGCATTGAACTTGAGGTTTTTCTGCTTAAACTACCACCTAAAACCATCTACAATGAGGCATGTGGTCTTAAATCTACCCTCTTGATGTTCTCAAATTCCTTTATCCCTTAGATAGAATCAACATGATTAGTTGAGGTTTTTGTTGAACACATTATTCATCTTATTTATTATTTGATTGAGCATTCCCTAGTTGGGTGGTTCATTGGATTATGGTTGTCCCTTACTACTCTTGAATGTTGGATAAATTCTATTTGGGGTTTGAAAATATCTTTGTATGAGATATTAATTTGTGGCCATGGACACTTCACTATTATATTTAATACTGATAAGGATCATGATTCAATAGTTTAGGGTGGACCATGGTTCATGGGTTCAAGTGCTTTATTTCTCAACTTTTGGTCTTCTTAGTATGATCCCCAGGTGGATGTGCCTGATGAAGTTCCTCTCTAGGTAAAACTTTCATTTTTGCCACTTAACTTATGGAAATAATCATCATTAGAGCTTATTGATAATAAAATTAGAAAGCTTTTAGACTGGATACCTCCTAAAACATTAAATGTTGTTTGTGATTGGATTTATGTGAAATTCATTCTCAAAAAAAGATCTTTTGGAATCTATTGACATTAAGTTTTTGGAATAGATACACAAAAAAGTGTTGGATTATGAGTGCTTGCCTTTCAAATGTCTCTCTTTCCATGAATATGGTCATTTTAAAAGTATTTATCCCTCAACAAATAAACTCAAGATAAAAAAGAGTTTCTTAGTGCTAATGCTTTTCATAAATTCCAATGCAAGAAATGAAACATGAGATCGAGGAACATAAAACCTAGGCATGATATCTTCCACTCCTAAACTATTAATAATTTTTCTACTATTTTTACTAACTATGAACTTGATGTACATTTTGACATCGAGCTAGAGGAATACGCCAATCAGGGTTTTTCTCATAATGAGACCTAGGGCTCTCCAATGCTAAATGAGAATATTTCTTCTCATAATGAGATTGAGGATCTCTAATACTAAATGAGAATCTACTTGAAGAACCACTTGATGAAATAGACAAAGTATAATGGACATAGATAATTGAGGAAGTCATATTATTTTTAATTGGCACTAATTATATTTTAACCAAATAATCTATGAAGCTAGGGTAAAAATAAAATCAAGAGGTTAGACTAGAAGAAACAAGGAAAAATATAGTTGCTAAGACCCAATAGATTCTGGAAGGTTTCCCCAAAGGTAAGAAACCTACAAAAAATGATAGCTCTTTCTTTGAATTGTTGATGCTTAAGTAGATCTCTAAAAAGAACTACCTCAAGGGTCTTATTAAATAACATAATTTTATTTTAATTGGTATTCAAGAAACCAAGCTCTATATTAAATGTAAATTTATTGCCTTGAGATCTATTTGGAACAACTCTGAAATGGAATTTAGTAATGATAAAGGAGCCTCTAGTGGCATTATTATAACCTAGAATACTAGTTGTCTCACTAAGATTGATGGTCATCAAATTGAGCATTGGTTCTCTTTATTTTTTGAGTCAAGAAAAACTATTTTCACTTGTGTGAATATTTATAATCCCAAGTCTCCATTTAGATAAAAAATGTTAGGTCTCTATTCTATCCTACATTGCAAAACACAAACCTACTAATTTGATTCTTTTTGGGGAATTCAGTCTTATTCTTTTTCCCTTTAAAAAAGGGGTGGATCTAGAATCTGAGATCCCTGTAGGGAAATTATTTAATATATAGTTTTTTTTTTTGGCCTCAAAGATATTAATCCTTATCAAGGGAAATATACATAGAATAATAGGAGAAATGTAAATAATTTCATTATGAAAAGGCTTGAAAAAGTTTTAATCCAAGAAGATATTCTTACCCTTTTTCCTACAATCAATAATAGAATTATCTAGAGCTTTGTTTCTATCAGAATATGTTATTTACCTTAGCTCATTTTAACCTAGGTACTTTATTATTCCCACCTACTTATGCGTGGATATTTCATTTATCTTATTTTAAATATTATGAGATATTACATATTTATTTCTTAGATATTATGGGGATAATTTCCAGTTGTTTCTATCCTTTAGGGATAGTTATTTCTTAGTCCTAAGGTTGATCTCTATCTTGATCTCTTAGTTAGGATTGATAACTTAGCTTGACCTATTAATTAGGATTGATCTTCCTTGCCTATATGTGTAAGGATAATTCATTGTATTTGATAAGCCCTAAAAATATGGAGAATAAATTCAGCATTGTATAATCTATTTCTATGAATATATAATTTATTATTTGTATGCAATACATTAGCTTCATGGATATAGTAATGGTCTCTTACAAATATCTAGGCTGAAGTATTTTGATAACTATTTGATGGTATTAGATCACTCTTAAAATAAGCTAGTGCTTAGTTTAAGGTTTTATTATCATTTGAAATGTGCACTCATGGATGCTCTATGATACAAGAGTGGCTTGTGGTGGGGTGTTAGGCATGAAGGCCTTACATGGGGTGCAAGAGGCTAAGACACTGGGTGCAAAAGTATTATCACACAACTATGCCCATGAGCATCGATTATCTTATTTCAATGATGGGAATGTACCCAAGGCATGGAACCCTTGTGCTCCTTGGGATGAGCCTTCAGAGGAGGCCAAATTCCTTCTATTCTAAATGCACCTAGTTTAAGACTAGTGTGCATGACTAAAGAGTAGAAAGGTAAACTAACATTGATCTCAACTAAGGATCTTTGAGAGGAAAAGGGAGGGAGAAGGTAAGATATGATAAAAGTAAAAAATGATGTGCCTAGAATAGAGCGAGCATTCCTACTACCATAAACATAGTTCAAACCTTTGAGAACAAGACAATATCTCACAATTTTTTCTAAGTCACTCCAAATACATAAGTGTTTCACATAGTTGTGTAGGAACACAATGCAACACTAAGAGGGATGACAAATGGTCCATAAATAACATCAACATACACCTTAGTGTGCACATAAAATGACCTACAAGTAAGTTATAAGTTCAATGAGGAGGTGTTGGGGATGAATGACAATGAGAGGGGTGAACATTACCCATAGATAGAAATCAACAAACACAAATAACACATAGATCATGATAAGAATGAAGGAGGTGAACTTCATTCTCATTAATTTACAAGCTCTAGCCAATATAAGTGCTCATATAAGGTAAATTTTGGTAGTGTGAGGATACTAAAGAAAATGTCGACCATTTTATAATTGAAAAAATAGGATTTTATAAAGAACAAGGTTGTTTTATAATTAATGTGCCACTTGGGTGGCAGATGTAGAATTTAATTCTCTTATAGTGTTGTGCTACTAATTCATGAATTCTAGTAGGCTAATTGGATCTGGATTCAATGGTAGGATATTCTTCTAAATACATGTGCATAGGGGAATGAAATATTTCCTTGATAGAGTTAGAGAGTGGTGCACACTCAAGTCTTGATGTTTGGTATTTGATTTTATATTTATTCATTTTGATAGTGCCTCAATCTTTTCTCAACCACCTCTAACAATATTCATTATATCCAGAAGCTAATCAACACATGGCACTTCCTAATTGATCTTGAGTGTCATACTATAGGAATGACATGTGTCACTTTGATGGGCTCCTAAAGGAGTCCTCTAGAGCTTTTAGACATTGGTAATATGGTTGTGACACATGGAAGGTTTGTACTTGTCTTGGGAAAACTGATAATCTCATTATGTAGAATAAATGATAGGATACCATGTGGCAATAACAAAAATAAGGTTACATCCTATGTAATAAAAGGGCATATATGTAAGATCCCATGCATGAACATGAAACTATATTGGATAGGCATAGGGGGGATTGAATAATATTTTACATGAAAGTTGAAGGTCTTTGATGCATTATTTGCAACTTATAACTGCTCCCCATGCATTTCCTCTACTTTGGCCTTTTATAACTTAGGGGTCGTAGATCCTTAAACATGTGCACATTTTGACCCATGTGCCACATAAATCTTATGCACAATCACACATTGGGAACCTTTAATGAATGTAAACCATCCTCTTACTCTTGCACAGACCTGTGCCTCTATCTCAAGCTTGAGTGTAGATAGGAAGCACTTGTACACCTTTTGCATGAAGTGATGGGGTCATCATATGTGTGCTATCTCTTTGTAAGCCTTGGGAAGCCTTGTGATGATTAGGGGGGTGACTTAGAAAGTCAACACTTCTAGTGACCTCTATGGGCTGCTTACCTGTCGAGTAAGAATCTAGTGGCCTTTGAAGTGATCCATTGGGCATGGAGTCATTAAAGCTATAAATTACTTGGCCTATGCCTAAATATATTGAATTGAGTTCTACCCTAAACAAAACAAAATGGGAAAGGACAAATAATAGATGTACAAAATGCTCTTAGGGGAAAACAAAACTAAACAAAGACTATACAATGTACACATAGGCACTTAGGGAAAGGTAATGCAAGATAATCTAATATACTATATACAAACTATAAACATGGCCCTTTTCCCTCCTAGATCAAAATAGAAACCTCTTAGGTCCTTTGTATTACGCACCATCTGTTATTGATATATGATGGGTGGAGGCATAGTGGCATATATTTACCATGAAGGAAGTACTCAAGGAAATTCATTTGCCTAGGTTCCCATTTGATGAATGAATCCATCATGCTATGCAGAAGCCTTTATCCCAAATGGCCAATGTCTTCAGTGTTAAACCAATCCTTCCCATATTTCTCAGTGTTTACAGGTGCTATTTACTCAGATAGAGCCTTCTAAAGTGCAAGAGGCCTATACATGGTGCTCAAGTAGCTCATAGCTCCAAAAAATTACCTTTGATCATCTATTAGCTACTATTCTAAGTCTAACATGCCTCTTGGAAACCATTATGTGACATGCCTAAGTGTACAAGGATTGATAACACTCATCACCATAGCTTCTTCTACATTTTCTCATGGCACTTTAGGCTCAACTAGCTAACATTTCTCCTTCAATTTGAATAAACCCTAAGATGGCTCATCCAAACCTAGGTGTGCCCTTTTCTCCCTATGGGTCTCCACCATCTAAGTGGCTGTAACCTCCTCTATGTGTGCACCCTACCTATCTATGATATGTGATTTAATATGGCCATCAGTGTAGAGATGGGCATGGGTTTAGTCCTAGGAGGATGTTAGTTTGTCAAAAAGGCATACATAGAATTCCTATAGCTCATCCCAGAAAGATTCCTCCTCCTATGTCTATGATAATTCCTATGAGCTTACCTTGGGGTGATCACAGTCACTCTCTTTGATCACACACTCCTTTTAAAGGTTAGCTTCTTATTCAAGGTCCTTTTTCATAGTGCCAAATGACAACTCATTCACCTAAGAGAGGTTAGGCTCAATCCTTTGAATGCACTCTAGAGTGGCATAGATTGACTCTTCTTCATTAATGTCCTCCCCTTTTACTACCACTTCAATCATTTACTCATCAACCTATTGCTCCATATAAATGTAACTATCTTCTTCTCATAGTAGGGTTGATTCTTATAGTGTGGTAGAGCATAAGGTACTACCAATGATGATCTCCTCATCATATTCACTCAAAGTATCCTCCTCATTTGAATGGTTTTCACTTGCCTCCCATACAACTAGTCCTCATTTGAAAAGGGAGATGGTGGGAGGGAAATATAATTCAATTGGCATAAAGGATGGGGGATGTACAAGGTTGGGTATTATAAAGTCAAGATGAATGGTCTAAGAAGGTTATCATGACTACACTTGAGGCTACTGAGGAAGGATAGGTTCTTGAGCTGGTATAGGCATATGCTCTTAAATTAGCATATGTGAGAGACTTCTGAATCTTGGTACCTTAAAAGCAAGGGATTTACTTGAAGGGATAATAAAGCTATCCTGATTAAAGCTAGGGATTTTGGGCACAAAAGATTATGTCCCATAAGTTGGCTTGTAGGCATAAGGGGAACCTGCTTGAAGCTAGGAAAGGAAGGAGTGGGGGCATCTAGTTGTGCTTCAATTTTTTGCATTTATGAAAGCAACTGGCATATTTACTCTTCTTTGGCTATGATTTGCGTAGCCAAGTACTATTATTCATATCTATGTTACTTCATCACCTCTTACTGAGTGTAAGCTTAATGAGAAAGCTCCTCTTATACTTTATCATACTCTTACTCTCTTTCAATCTCCCTCATCTCTCTTTGGAAATCAATGTGTATATCAATGACACAATTTTGAGGCTGATTAACAGGGTCGTAATGTTGATTAGGAGCAAGGTATATTACACAAGGATGATTAGAAATATAAGGGGGATGCCATAGGTAATAAACTAGGGAAAGGATATAGGTTCTTATATTTTCTTGATATGAGAAATGAGAAGGCATGAATGCAGTATTTTCATGGAATGGGGGGTGGAAAGACATATCTTTAAGCATTAGGACTACTTAAACTAGTATATTTTGGTCATTCAAAGTTGCTATGTGTTCTATGGAGTGTATTAAACATTTGATAAATAAGGGTAACATTGATTCCCTAGGTTTCATTCAACATGGTCCCACCAAGCATGCTAACAACTGTTGCCATTCAAAACATGCACCTGTGGATGCTCTGTGATATGGGAGTGATTTACAGTGGGGTGATAGGTGTAAAGGAATTGCATAGGGCATAAGAGGCTAAGCCAATAGGAATATAAGTATTATTATGTAGCTATGCCATTGAGTATCGATTGTCTCATTGAAATAATGGGAATGTCCCCAAGGCATGTGACTCTTGTGCTCCTTGGAACAAGCCTCTAGAGTAGGCCAGATTCCTTTTATTTGAAGCACACCTAGTTTAAGACCAGTGTGTAGGCCTGAAGATTAGAAAGGTAAACTAACACTAATCTAAACCTAGGATCTTTGAGAGGAAAAGGGAGGGAGAAAGTAAGAGATGCTAAAAGTAAAAGGTGATACACACAAAATAAAGTGAGCACTCCTAATACCATAAACACAGTGTAAACCTTTGAGAATAAGATAATATCACATAGTTTCTACCAAGTCACTCCAAATAAATAAGTGTTTTTCATAAACATGTAGGAACACATCAAGACACTGAGAGGGATGACAAATTTTCCATAGATAACATCTACACAGACCTAAGTGTGCGTAGAACATGACTTGAAAATGAGTTCTGAGTTCAATGAAGAGGTGCTAGGGATGAATGAAAATGAGAGGGACAAACAATAACCATAGATAGAAATTAACAAATTCAAATAACACACATCATCAAAATAATGAAAGGAGGTGAACTTAATTCTCATTAATTTACAAGGTTTAGCTAATATAAGTGCTTATGGAGGGAAAATTTTGATAGCATGAGGATACTAAAGAAAATGTTGACCATTTTACAATAAAAAGGCTAAGATTTTATAGAGAATAAACCTATTTTAAAATTAATGTGCCACTTGGGTGGTAGATGTAGCATTTAATTCTCTTATAGTGTCTTGCTACTACTTCATGATTCTGATAGGCTGATTGGATCTAGAGTTAGTGGTAGGATCTTCATCTAGATACACATGCATAGGGAAAAAAAAGATTTCCCTAATAGAGTTAAAAAGTGGTATGCACTCAAGTCCTAATGTTTGGTATCTAATTTTGCATTTAATCATTCTAATAGCACATCAAGATTATCTTAACCACCTCTAATAATATTCATTATATTCAATAGCTACTTAATATATGACACTCTTAATTGATCTTAGGTGTGGCACTATTGGAATATTATGCATCACTTTAGTGGGCTCTCAGAGGAGTCCTTTATAAATTTTGGATGGAGGTAGAATAGTTGTGACATATGGAAGTTTGGTGCTTGTCTTAGGTGAATCAAGAATCTCATTGTGTAGAATGAGTGTTGGGCCACCACGTGGCCATGGTGAAAATAAGGTTGCATCTTATGCAATGGAAGGCCACAGATGTAGGATCCTACACATGAGCATGAAAATAATTTGGATAGGAATAGGGAGGCCTTGAATAAGATTGCAAATGAAATCTGAAGGTCTTCAACATGTTCTTTATGACCTATAACTGCTCCTCATGTGTTTCCTCTACTTTGCACTTTTAGAACTTGCGGGTCTTAAATCCTTAAAAATGTGCACCTTTTAACCTATGCACCACAAAAATACTACATTTAAGCATGAATTAGGAACCTTTAGTGAGTTCAAAACCATCATTTTATTCATAGATAAACACGTGCCTCTATCTCAAGCTTCAACATAGATAGGAAGTGCTTATGCACCTTTTGCTTAAAGTGATTGGGTTATCGTAGGTCACTATCTCTTTATAAGCCTTGGGAAGCCTTACATAGATTAGGGGGTGACTTATAAAGTAAACAAGGTTTTATTATTGTAAATACACCATTATTTTATTAAATGACCCCTTTTTCATAGCATTTTAAGCCACTTTCTATAGTCAATGTTTTTTAGGTGCATTTTCAAGTCTTCTAACATGTGATATTGAATTTAGAATGCCTTAAAACCCTAGGAATGCTTATTCAATCATCCAAAATGGTTATTTATAATAAAAATTTCTTTTTTGGACTTTTTAAGTTTTTTTTGGGGAAAAAATATGCAAATCTATACAATGAGTTTCTTTATGATTTTTCAAAATATTTTTCAAGGTTATAAAAAATATATAATGGGTCTTAAATTTTTTTTCCCCTTGATAAAATTAGTATATATCTATGTTTTTTCATCCACATGTATCAAATTTCATTGGTTCATGGGATTATTCTTTTATCTTAAAGCATTATGACTGACGTTTAGTTTATGAGAATTTGAAATTTCTCACCATAGTGAACCTCTCCTCTCATACACCATTAGATATTTGGTGGATCTCTTATTTACCTCCAAGATAGTCATTCAACCCCCTATGTTGATCACTTATTTCTCTCCAACACTTTAAAACCTACTGATATCCTGGCCTATTGAGGTTTCATTATTGGAAGATATTCTATTAGATCACAATTTCAACATTGGTATTAAACCTACATTTGGTTTGGGGGTCAATCCATTATTTTTTAGATTTACCTATCCACTTCCCACCCAATGACATTGACCATTTAGATCAACATTTTTTAATTGAGCTAACCTAGATTGTAATTAAGAACCCTATATTAGATCGACCATACTGCCTATTCCACATTCTTAGTCACTCCATAGTGCATCTATCAAGACCTCCATTTGTTTTTGAGTGCTTGTGATATATCATATCCTATTGCATATGTATTTGGGTTCCATAACAATGGTCTTACCTTAGGTTGATACCTATAACAACCTTCATTTCCCTCCATGACGCATTCTCCTTAATGTATACATTATAATCTATTACCATAGAGCTCCCCACATGGTTAAAATTATTCCTTTCATGCTATTTGATGTTGCCATCCATCTTAATAAAAAACTCATGTAAAAATAACACATTTTTGTGGTTAAAATTAAAGGTATTTGCATTTATTAAGTGGGTTTTGAAGATTTTCAAAGTTTGGGAATGTTTTTTTCCCAACAAAAACGAAAAAGTCAAATTTAATTTATGACTTTAAAACATCATTAAAGTAAAGTATATAATTTTTTCAAATATGATTAATTAGTTTTTAAAAAAACAAGAGAAGGAATTACCTTAAGTGGGTGATAATATTAAAGGGAGATGGATTTCATTTTGTTATGGAGGAGTTTTTTAATTATTTTTTTATAAAATAATATCTTGGGAGTTATTTAGGAGATATAAGGATATTTTAAAAGATTGTTATTTGTTTGGTCCTATTTATCATAATTTCATTTTTTTAAGAGTGGAGGGTGAGGTCTAATTAGATAGGTGGTCATATCCCATCATAAAACAATTTATTGCTCTCATGCTTATTTATCTGCACACTTATAGATGCATTTTTGATAGAGCTCGAGATCTTGCACTTTATGAGTATGATTCTTGTGCCACTTGTGTTTTTGGCCATCCTTTGCATGTGATTTTTAAGTTGTCATTTTGGTAGATGATCCTTTCAGGTTTGTTTTTGTATACATGATGGTTTTTTTCATCATTTACCACACTCTTACATCAGCCCATGACATGCTCTATTCTAGTTTGTGCATTAACACTTTGACACACTTTTAGTTTTTGCCATGTTTCCATCAAGGCCACTTTTTAAGTGCCTTTCCTTCTTCTATGGACACACTTTTTCATTCCCTTATTTTTAGATCAACTCTCATCATTTGTGATGAATTCATCGATAGGTTGATAGTCTCCTTATTTAGAGCTATTTTGATGTATACATTATCTTATTTATTTTCATTTGGTGTTTCTTGTGTATGGGATTTATTATACTTGAAATAAATTATAAAGTGCCATGGGGGTTTGATTTTATATCCTAGTCTACCTTCATGTGTGTGTACCCTAATTTGTGCACCCTTACTATTTTAATTTCCAATCTCTTCCATCACCACCAAGGCCATCTTCGTGAGATATTTTATAGATTTATCCTTTCTACATGGGTATTTTATTTAGGCACTTTTTTTGTTGAAACCCATATGAGTATTGTTATGTCTCAGTGTTATTCTTAGTGACTAGTTGTGTAGTGACACTAGTGTGACATTCCCAATAGTATTTGTGTTCACTTATCACCATTATTAGTCTAATTACTTAGAGACTTTCATTTTCATCTTTTCCTAGTTCAACATCAAGGGAGGGTATTTAGGCAATGCTTCATTGTGTTCCTCATCCTACCCAATATTTTGGAGTGTAGTGTTCATATTTATTGATCTTCATATTCAACACCATTCTTACTTTGACTTGGTAGTTATAATGAATCAAAATCCATGTATTCTAAAAAGGTAGATTGACATCTATTAATATTTTATCCCAAAATATTATTACATTTGACATCCTATCGGAGACTGACCCCCACCTTCATAAGCCCCATCTTTCCCTTTATGATTTGTGGAATCTATAACTCTAGATGATTTTTTCACATGTTCAAATTGATTTTTAGGTTCTAGATCCCACAAAGCACCCATCTTCTAAAAATGGCAAAACTTAGAACCCTAGGTGCACTTTGCACATTTTCAAAAACACGCAAAATGCACTTCAAGCTCTAGATCATGTGAAGCACCAAAACCTAAAACCATGGAATATAGAACTCACCATAAACTTTGCACATTTTCACAATGTGCAAAATACATGGTGGACTCCAAATCCTACCATGCACCAAAGTCAGTGGAATCCAAAACTTGGCATGCACTTTACACATTTTCACAATGTGTAAAGTGCACTATGAGATTTAAATCTTACCAAAGAGATAAACCCCTTTCCATGAAATGCAAAACCTAAAGTACAAATTTCATGTTTTCAATATTTTGGGTTCTACCCCTTTCTAAATCAAGCTCTTAAGCCTTTATGGAGAGTGGATGTGCTCTGAGCAACTTACACTTCCACCAAAGATCTGATGTGCCTCAAACACCGTCTACCCCCATAGACTTATATCACTCCATGGAAAGTGGATGTGCTCTAAGAATATTCCACTTCCATTGAAACTCTAATAGACCTCAAGCACCATTAGAAGTGGACATGCTTCTAGCACTTCTCAGTTCTGTTGGAGAGTATAAGTGTTTTAGATACCTATAGATTCTTCCAGCTTTCACAGTTAGTTTCTCATAAGCAACATTTATAGTTTTTATGCCCTCATAAGGAAATGAAGTTCAAATATAAAGGCCTTGGAGTGACTCCTAGTTTGGAGTCCAATATCATAGAGATGCAAGGAATCATAACTTTTAGATGAAAACTTTTTGATGTTCAGGTAGATTGTGCAACCTCTAATATCTACTCTTATGGGCCAGATCTAGAATACATAGAGGAAATATTTAAGGAATTTGATGCATATGTTGAGAATATTTATGCCAAGAATGATAAGAAAGCTAAATAAATCCTAAAACATTGATTAATATTTCCTTTTTATTAAATATTTTCAAATGCTATATCATTTCAAAACTTTATAATTTGTAATTTCATTGCAAAGGTACAACTATATTTTTTATAACTCTTTTTGAGAAATAGAAAAAAATATTTTACACTATATTTTTTGATAATGTGAGAGTTGCAAAAAGCACAAGTGTAAATTGCACTTTCCATTTTGACAAATACAAATTAGTAAAAAGTGTAAAATCATGAAGTGTAATTTGCACGATTCATTTTGACAAGTGGTAAGGTTTAAATTTGCAAAAGTCTCATGAGAATTTTGAAATTTAGATATTTGCATGAAAATTTATTTGGTGTTATCATATTTTGGAACTCAATTTCTATTTTGGATGCCTCTTTTTACATGAACTTATTTTCAGCCACTACTAGATGAAGAAGCATTAGATGGAGAACCAATAGTTCTAACCATGCCATACCATGCCATGCTATGCCAAAGATCATGCCCAACTAATTAATGTCACATTTCCATCCATTCCACCATTCTAGGATGCCAAAAATATAATAACTTACCTCTTTTGCATGAAGGTTTCAGATTTGCATGATCTCATTCAACTAGGCATTCAAGTTTTGCCAACTACATCTCATATTGGAGATATTTTATATAAAAATTATCAGACCCCATGGCCCAAATTATATTTTTGTTTTTATTTATATTTTATAAATTTTTAATGTATTTAATACAAGCTTTAACCCTTGGAGAGAAATAAATTTGAAGATTTGCCTTTCTTGTCTTGAGAGATCTCTCTGTGTGTGCAAGCTATTTAATTATTTATAGAATCTGTCTCTTTGTTTTAGTTTCAAGAAATTCATATGTGTTATTTTACCCTCTTGAAAATATTTTTTGGAATAAATATCTTTTTTTTGGGTGAAAAATACCTAAAATACCACCTCTGATTTCTATTTGTAGAGTCTGTGTTGAAACCAATTTAACATATTTTTTGCTCTATTGTGTTCATCAAGAAATAATTAAAATCCAATATAAAATATTTGGTAAAATCACCATATTTTTAGTTTTCTACAAATTTCAATTCATCAACCCTTTTTCCCAATCAAAAACCTAGTATAGGATTCAAAATCACTAAAGAGCAAGATTTCCACAAAATTGGTATTTTATCAATTTACACCAGATTTAGTGAAAAGAGGATATCCTTCTCTAGATATTAACCTCAAATTTCCAAGGTCCCATGGCTTTGGAGGTTTTTCTATTATATCACTAGGTAATTTCACAACAAACTACAAGATCAAGACATGTGCAATCCTATGTGATAACAGTTTCTAGCACACCCAATGTTACTTGAATTTGATGATCCTTATATCATCTATTAAAATTTTTTGGTGTGTTCTTCGGTGTATATTTCCATTTAGGGTAATTTATTCAACACCATAGTGACTCCAAAGATAAAATCTACTAGTTTAAGTAGTCCAAACTTCTAAATATTATCAAAGATCGAGATTTAGGTGATATTCTTGGTCTTTTCCATTATTTTGAGTTAATCTAATCACCTAGTGACTTTATTGGTATGCACTTATTATTGAAAAGGTAGACCTAATTATTCATTATTTGAATGCTCTAATATGTTGAACTATCATGGAAAACATGCCTTTCCCCTCATACTTGTCAAAATGCATTTTCTATGCCTTCATACCATCCACATCAGACTAAAAATGCTACTGGTTTTATCCCAAATAACCTTGTCACAACAAGATATCTTCATTTTCATATAAACTACCTCACTTACACCCCAGTTCAACCTTCTTGGAAACTTGTTCACACCTATGACTAGCTTCAAGAAGGATAACTTGCCCCTAATTTGTATTATTAACTTCTTAATCAACCCCAAAAGAGAATTAGTGATATACACCTTGATTTCCAAAATTAACTGATGGAGATTGAAAGAGAGGAGTATAGTAGGCAAAAAGAAGATCTTGTTTATCAAGTTTATACACAACACCAGGAGGTGATGGACAATGTAGATATGAAGAAGAGTGCTTGGCTAGGTAGATCATAGCTAAAGAGGAGTAGATGCATAAGTTTCTTGCATAAATGAAAGAAATTGAATCACAACCAACCACCTCCATTCCTCCTTTTCCTAGATTTAGGCAAGATAAATACTCTACACTTTCAAGTAAATAACCTAATTTCAAGGTTCCAAGTTTAAGAGTCCCCCCTTCCTTGAAAGAGACTTCCCTTATTCCTCCTCAAAAAATCCAAGTGTAGTCATGGTAGCCTTCTTGGACCATGTATCCCAAATTCACAATGCCCATCCCTGTAAAATACCCTTCCTCTGCACCATTTTAAACCTCTTTCCTTCCCACCATCTCCATTTTTAAAGGAGGACCAATTATATAAGAGGCAAGTGAAGACCATTTAGATGAGGAGAAGGATATTTTAAGTGATTATGATTAGGAAAACATCATTGGTAGCCCTCATTATGCCACTAAATCAGAAATTTTAGAGCTTCTCTAAGAAGAAGATGACAAAAATTAACCTGCATGGTAGGGTAGTACACAGGGGTGAGATGATGAGGCACTCTCTTGAATAAAGGAGCTTCCATTTAGTATGGAAGAAGATGAGGTTAGTCATGAAGCTATAATGAGTCCTATCATGTAGAAGAGTGAAGAGTAGTTGGAGGAAGATTTATTTTGGGATCAACTATAGGAATTTTGTTCAAGCATTAGCATTAAACTAACATCCATTAAAGGGGAAAGCCATGAGAAGCAAAAACAATAAGAGGAAGTATATGTGTTCCTAAATGAATCACTTGGTTAGGTGCATCTTAATCAGTAGGATGATGAAGTAAAATGCTTAAGGGAGGGTAATTTTTGTTGATCAAAATTTGTCTTGACAAAAGGGTGCCCTGTCAGGTACCTAGCTTGGTTGAAATCCAACAAGAAGGAACCATCACATGTTGTGCTTAATTTAGAGCATAAAATTGAGCATCAAAAAGAGTAAGATCAACTTGCCTATCCACTCTAAAACAATTTTATGTTTAATCAATTGGATTAGGTAAGTGAGTTTATTTATGTTCTTATAATTCAAGAACTATATCATCAATTTGTTGACTATTCACTCCTCCATATTTAGTTGGTTGCCCTCAAACATGTAAAGCATTTTGGATTAGTAATAAAGGGTAATTAATTGTACAAATAGTCAAAGGCTTTGTATAATTGGCCTTTTCATTGGTTAGTTTAGGTTAGGTTAGATTTTTCTTTCCTCCAAGTGCTTATGTGCACATTATAAATAGTTTTAGTAGTTTTTACCTTCCTCTAGGTGCTTGTGGCATAGTTTGTGTTGTTTTTCCCCTATTTTGTTTATTTGTTTTCTTATTTTTTTCATGTCTATTTTCCTATTTGTTTGTTCTTCCCTATGTCAGAATTTATCAGATCAAAATTGACTCCATGGCTAATGGCTTATAAGGACACTAGATTAAAAATGATTAGCAGGTAATCATCTCGTAGATGTCACTAAAAATGTTGATATTTTTTCCCAAAATATCATTACATCTAACATCCTAAGGGAGAACCCACTTTGTTTTTTATAAAAATCCCTAAAAGCTCCATAAGCCCCATCTTTCCCTTTATGCTTTTTAGAATTTAGAACTCTGGTTGCAATTTACACATGTGTAGATTACTCTATAGGTTTTGGATCCCACAAAGGACCCATCTTCCAAAAATGGTGGAACTCAAAACTTTAGGTACACTTTGCATGTTTGCACAAATGTGTAAAATGCAATTTGGACTCTAGATCCTATGAAGCACAAAAACTAAAACTATGGAATCCAGAACTCACCATGCACTTTGCACATTTTTATAATGTGAAAAATGCATGTCAGACTCTAGATCTCACCATGCACCCAAGCGGTGAAATCTAAAACTTAGCATGCACTTTGCACATTTTCACAATGTACAAAGTACACTATGAGCTTCATATCCCACCAAGGAGATAAACCCCCTCTTTCATGGAATGCAAAACCTGAAGTGCACATTACATGTTTTTGAACCATTGAGTTTTGCCTCCTACCAACTCAAGCTCTTAAGCCTTCATAGAGAGTGGACATGCTCTGAGCACCTTCCACTTCCATCTAAGATCTAACATGCCTCAAAAACCATCTACCCCCATAAAATTATAACACTTTGTAGAAAGTGGACATGCTTTGAGCACCTTCCACTTTTGCCAAATCTCTAATAACCCTCAAGCACTATGGGAAGTGGACGTGCTTCTAACACCTCCAAGTTCCATCAGAGAGTATAAGTGTTCCAAATACCTATATATTCTACCAAATTTCATAGTTAATTTCTTACAAGTAACAATTTTAGTCTCCATTGATTTGGAGGTCAATTTAGAAAAGGTCTTAAAGTAGATCAAAACCTACACCATTACATAGGGTCCATTAAGACCTTTCTAATGGTATGTAGAACATATAAAATGGAACTCACATGCTCCTTATGCAGTCAGTCAAAGTTCCAATCAAACTAGTCAAAGTAGTTCAAAACTAGTCAAACTATAGAAAATGAACAAAATGGAACAATTTGAAAATAGTTCCATTATGAAGATCTCATCATGAGATTTTTGGCATAATTTATGGTTCATGAAATGAAGTCCATATGTAAAAGATATGGTCAGTCAAAGTTATGGTCAAACTTGGTCAACATGATGACATGGAAAAAATGAGGAACAATAAGAACGTGACACATGGTAGTCAGTTTGTATGGGAAAAAAGTGGGTTTCAATCATTTGTCTTTGATAGGTGAATATAGTTATCTTTGATAGGTGTAATGTAAAAGGGAAAAAAAAATTTGGGGTTTGAACAGAACATCCAGTTGGACATTGACAAGTGGTGAGTGGTTGACAATTGGAGAGTGGATGACAAGTGGAGAGTGGAGATTGGACCATTTGATGGGTCCTCAAGCCACCACGTGGCTTGCCACCATTTAATTTTCCATGGTACATTTTTAATAGTCATTTAAATGACTATACTATTAATTAATTAATTAATTATCCTCACACTTACCATTTCCATGTGACATCCACGTTCCCACATACTACCCACATTCCATACCATACATGCCACATTCCAACTATTCAACATCCATGTTACATGCCTCATATTCCACATGGAACCCAAAATTCCACTAAATACTCCATGTGAAACCCATAAGCCTTAAAAAACCCCACCAAAATGAAAGTTTATGACAAACACTTGGCATGTTGAACCATGATTCTCATGGTATATAAACATCCAAACACCTCCCCCACTTACCAATGTGGAACAATAGATTAGCACAAGACACCGAAACTATGAAGGATGGATTTGAACCATGAGCCTTCCATGTAAAATGATAAGGCCCAACCACTTGGGCTACATATTTGAATGGCTATATAAAGCCAAAAAGTTGTATTTATATGGCATTCAAAGAAGCTAAGTAGCCATAGCAAAGGCTAAGAGTAGAGAGCTTGGATGAGTTACAAATAGTGCCAGAGGTAGAATTGGGGAAAAGTTCAAAAAGGGACTTATATTATTTTTTCCCAATGAATAACTTTGCAGTTGTTCACTTTTCATTTTGGATACATTTATAAGTATTTTTCAAGAATTTTTCCTAATACATCAGTTGATATATGACCTAGAGACGTAGGCCATCATACCAAACTCCATTATCAATTGTGTGTTGAATGTCTTGAATTATTCTTGTTAAATTGATGTTTTGTAAGTCAAATTTTAAAATTTTTCTATAAATTAATATTGTAAAGAAAAATTAAAATGCATAAGCATATTATTGCTTAAGTTTATAGATCAAGTTGGTATCATAATGGTTAGTGTGTTGGGTTAATGTCTATATAAGCATTATTTTGACACATCAAGTTTAGTCTCAAAACTAAATTTATGGGTGAATTTATGATTTTTTTGTTTTAACCAAAATCAATTATTGTAGAACAATGGATCCAATACTGGCTCAAATTCAATTGTTACTGAATACCATTATCACTATGATAATGCAATTCCTACAAGCCCAAGAGAAAATTTGATAAGTGGTAGAATGAAGACATGAGTTACAGATCAAGAAGCTTAAATAGGGCATTAATACTTTATGGATATAACTATAGCAAGAATGTCATCAAAAGAAGCAAATATGAGTTGAGTCAAAAGTCTGTGGCTACTACTCCAAAGAAGGTCACAATATGGATCAATGCTAGAATTTGCACATTCACCAAGCTCCATCTTGGTACTAGTAGAGATGAAAAGCAAAGGGGGAGGCACCTATTAGAGAAGCTGTAAATCTTAGTTCTCCCAAGAATCAAGCAGTAGATGAAGGATTCATCTAAGAGATGTTACTAAGTCAGGTACCAAATATTATGCTGCATTTAAAAAATAAAAGCAATGAAATCAATTCTTTTGATTATATTAAGAATGTTAGGGATACTTTGTGTTCTAAATCTATACATTCATCAAGTAATTATGTTGAAACATTTGAGAAGCACACAAGGGGAATAAGTTCTAAGCTACTAGCCAAGATGGGATTTAATGGAAAAGGCCTTGGCATTAATGGTCAAAGAATTGTCTAACCTATCCAAGTGGTAAAGAGACCACTTAATGTAGGATTAGGATGAGGAGGTAAAGGACAAATATCCCAAGAAGATGAGCTGAAGAGTTATTCAAGCAACAAGTTAGAACAACCTAAAGAGTTGAAGGAAGCATTATAAGAAGATGAAGCAGTTAAATTTGATGAGACATATTCAAATGACTTATCAAGATATGAAAAAAATAAATACTTGAATGTATCTTATAATTATGCCTCAAAAAGCCCTAGAAAGATGCTTAAGAGACATGTCAAGAAGAATGTTGAAAATTTAAACTTTGGTTTTTACTTCAATGATAGGGGGCAAATGCTGAAAGAAGATAAAGCAAAGTTATCCACAACACCAGGCAAAGATTATAACTACATATTCAATCAAGCAGAAGATAGAGTCTTGTTAGTCAGAATTAGAGACAACATCAATGAAAGAGATGGGAGTTAACAAGAAGCTGGTAGTTCATAAATTATCACCCTGGAAAGGTAAGAAACATTTTTTCAAAAGAATAATAGCTAAGCATTCTATGATAGATGCCATTTTTGATAAAAATTATCAAAAAAATATGATATCAAAAGATGTAGAAATCCTAGGATTGAAAACTAAGCCAAATTTCCAATGCTATTATCTGGATAGAATAGATGATGGTAATGATGTATATGTAAATAAAACATGTAAAATAGGGTTTGTAATTACCACCAACTTTTTAGATGAAGTTGAATTAGATGTGGTTCCACTTCAATTTAGTGGCATTATCTTAGGTAAACCATATTTATCTTTGAGAAAGGCAACTTACTCCAAGAAGGAAAAGCAATATAGCATTGTAAAAGATAGGATATGATATCTCATATGAGCACATTAGCAATAACTTAAATTTTTACAAGTAAATGGTGTTTTTAATGTTTTTATACCCATGTATGTTGTAGATAGGAACACTGTAGAGTAACAAAAAGATGCTGTCATGAGAAACATCAATAATAGCTTAGAAGATAGGTTGTATATTTTAATTTGTATGTTTTAAATTGTGAAAACATGCATACATATTTGATTTATGTTTGGAAGACTTAATATAGGCATTTTTTATAAATGCATAAGACCCAAGTATGGCCAATATTTGTAATCATTATAGTGTTTATAAAGACCCAAGAAAGGCAGCATTTGTAAATTATGTTACTATGTAAGACCCTAAGAGGGTAATTGTAAAATGGTGATTGTTATAACACTAGGTGTCATGCAATATTTTCATAGTTATAAAACCTCAAGACTCATTGAAGTATCTTCAAAACTAATTGACATTCAGGGGATCATTTGAGCTAGAGCTATGAAAAAATCCTTATATTGAGTACCAAGTCTAGTACTAGATTTTTGAGGACAAAAAGCCTAATTAATAAGGAGGATTGATTCAAAGGTCAATTCATAAAAGGTATTAAAGTAGACCAAAACCTACACCATTGCATAGGGCATGTTGAGACCTTTCTAACTATATGTAGAATGCAAAAAAAGGAGATCATATGCTCCTTGTGCAGTCAATCAAAGTTCTAGTAAAAAATGGTCAAAGTAGGTCAAAGTTGGTCAAAATATATAAAATGACAATATGGAATAATTTTAAAATAGTTACACTATGAAGAGATCATCATGAGCTTTTTGACACAACTTATGATTCATGAAATGGAGTCTATATGCAAAAGATATGGCTATTCAAAGTTGTGGTCAAACTTGGTCAACAAGATGATGTGGCAAAAACAAGGACCAATAAGAATGTGACACATGAAATTTAGTTTGTATGGGAAAATAGTAGGTTTCAATCATTTGTCTTTGAAAGGTGAATATAGTCATCTTTGGCAGGTGTAATTTAATAGGGCAAAAATAAATTGGGGTTTAAATGGAACATCTAGTTGGATGTCAACAAGTGGTAAGTGGTCAACAATTGGCAAGTGGATGACAAGTGGCAAGTGGAGATTGGACCACATGGTGGGTCCTCAAGCCACCACATGGCTTGCCACCATTTAATTTCCCATGGTCTATTTTTAATAGTCATTTAAATGACTATACTATTAATTAATTAATTAATTATCCTCACACTTACCATTTCCACGTGACATCCATGTCCCTACATACTATCCATGTTCCATACCATACATGCCATGTTACAACTATCCAACATCCATGTTACATGCCTCGTATTCCATGTGGAACCTAAAATTACACTAAATACTCCACATGAAACCCATAAGCCTTCACAAACCCCACAAAATGCAAGTTTATGCCAAACACTTGGCATGTTGAACCATGAGTCTCATGGTATATAAAAATACAAACACCTCCCCCACTTACTAATGTGGGATAATAGATTAGCATAAGCTAATGAAACCATGGAGGATGGATTTGAACTGTGAACCTTCCATGTAAAAGGATATGGCCCAACCACTTGGGTTATGGATCTAAATAGCTATATAAAGCCAAAAACTTGTATTTTTATGGCATTCAAAGAAGCTAGGCAACCATAGCAAAGGCTGAGAGCTAGAGGGCTTTGACGAGTTGTAGAGAGTGCTAGAGGTAGAATTGAGGAAAAGTTTGAAACAAGACTTATATTATTTTTTCCCAAAGAAAAACTTCCTAGTTGTTCACTTTTCATTTTGGAGATGTTTGTAAGTATTTTTTTATAATACATTAGCTAATATAAGACTCAGAGATGTAGGCTATCGTGCCAAACTCCGTTATAAATTATGTGTTGAATGTCTTGAATTATTCTTATTAAATTGATATTTTGTAAGTCAAAATTTTAAATTATTCTATAAATTAATATTGTAAAGCAAAATTAAAATACTTAAGCGTATTATTGCTTAAGTTTATGGATCAAGTCTCCATGCCTCCTAAGGAAATGAAATTCAACTTTAAGGTCCTTGGAGTGACTCCTAGTTTGAATTCCAATATCACGGAGATGCAAGGAATCTAAACTTTCAGAAGAGAAATTTTTGATGTTCATGTAGATTGTGTAGCCTCTAATATCTACTCTTATGGTCTAGATTTAGAATGCATACAAGAAATATTCAAGGCCTTTGATGCATATGTTGAGAAGCTTTAGGCCAAGAATGATAAGAACGATGAAGAAATCCTGGAACATTGATTAATATTTCCTCTTTGTTGAATATTTTCAAATTTTATATCATTTCAAAACTTTGAAATTTTAATCTCATTACAAAGGTACAACTATATTTTTTATAACTCTTTTTGAAAAGAGAAAAACATATTTTACACTTATATTTTTTGCTAATGTGAAAGTTACAAAAAGCACAAGTGCAAATTTCACTTTCCATTTTGACAAATATGAATTGCTAAAAAGTGTAAAATCATGAAGTGCAAAATGCACAGTTCATTTTGACAAGTGATAAGGCTTAAAGTTGCAAAAATATCACATGCATTTTTCACATTAGAGATTTGAATGAAAATTTATTTGGAGTTATCTTCTTTTGGAACTCAAGTTCTATTTTGGGTGCCTCTTTTTACATGAAGAACTTATTTTCATCCACTACTAGATGAAGAAGCATTGTATGGAAAACTAACAGTTCCAACCATGCCATACCAAACCATGCTATGCCAAAGATCACACCCAGCTCATGCATGCCACATTTACATCCATTACACCACTTTAGGATGCCAAAAATAGAATAACTTTCCTCTTTTTCATGAGGGTTTCAGATTTTCATGATCTCCTACAATTAGGCATTCAAGTTTTGTCAACTAAATCTCATCTTGGAGATATTTTGTATAAAAAAGGGCAGAGCCCATGGCCCAAATTATCTTTTTACTATTAGTTATATTTTTTGCATTTTGAATGTATTTACTAAAAGATATAACCTTTAAAGAGAAATAAAGTTGAAGATTTGCCTTTCTTGTCTTGAGAGATCTGTGTGTGTGTGCAAGTTGTTTGATTATTTGTGAAATATTTGTCTCTTTATTTTAGTTTCAAGAAAAATCTATAGTATTTTACTCTCTTGAAAATATTGTTTGGAATAAAGATATTTTTCTCTTTTGTGAAAAATAACTAAAATATCAACTCTGATTTCTATTTGTATGAATCTATGCTAAAACAAATTCAACATATTTTTTGCTCTATTGTGTTTATCAAGAAAGCATTAAAATCCACTATAAAATATTTGGTGTAATCACCATATATTTATTTTTCTACAAATTTCAATTCTTCAACCCTTTTTCCTAGTCAAAACCCTAGTTTAGGATTCAAAATCACTAAAGAGCAAGATTTCCATAAAATTAGTGTTTTATCAGTTTGCATCAAATATAGTGAAAGGAAGCCGGCCTTCTCTAGAGAGTAACCTCAAATTTCTAAGGTCCCACAACTTTAGAGGTTTTTCCATTATATCATTAGGCAATTTCATAAGTTATAAGATCAAGATAGGTGCAATCCTATGTGATAACAACATTTATAGGGACACTTATCTTCACACTGCATCATTTTTTTGTATATGTACCTAATCAAGCCTTATTTTTGGGATCCATTTCCTTCATTTATCTCTTTGGGGGAGGGAGTTGAATTTTCTTATGGGTTTTTTTTCATTTCTCCACTTTATGAGAGATTACTTCATGGATATATTGTACATGATTACCTAATTAGGCCTTATTTATGAGACCCATACTATAGATATGCCACTTTATTTTTAGCCCCTAGCTTCACTTGGGGGGTGTTAGATTAGGTTATTTACCTTAGCTCATGTTCACCTAGGTACTTCATTACTTCCACCCACTTATGTGTGGATATTTTATTTATCTTATTTTAGATATTATGAGATATTACATATTTATCTCTTAGATATTATGGTGATAATATCTAGTTATTTCTATCCTTTAAAGATAGTTATCTCTTAGTCTTAGTTTTGATCTAGATTGATCTCTTAGTTAGGTTTGATCTCTAACTTGATCTCTTAGTTAGGATTGATCACTTGTATTGATATATTAATTAGGATTGATCTTACTTGCCTATATATTCAAAGCTCATTCATTGTATTTAATAAACTTTAGAAATATGGAGAATAATTTCAACATTGTATAATCTATTTCTTGGAATAGATAATTTCTTTTTTATGTGAAATGCATTAGCTTCATGGCTGTAGTAATAGTTTCTTGGAGAGATCTTAGCTGAAGAGTTTTTATAACTCTTTTAGTTTTTGATAAAAATCCAATAATTTTAGATAGTGGTACTAACAAAGGGTGTATTCCTTTAACACACAATGTTGATTAGATTCATTTAATTAGTTTCTCTTTAGAGGTTGGACCCAATTATAATTATTAGTGACCTCTTAACAATGCTTCAAACTTTTGGAAACTCAAAATATCCATAATAAAATACTATTTGAGTGTTTGGATCAAATTTCACTTCACTTGCACCAGTTATCTCATCTTCTCAGGCTGGGAGAAATTAAAGAGCTAGTGGAAATGGATCCTCCCTCAAAATCTCTCAATTGTGAGAGTGACTATCTTCTCTCATAGTTATAAGAGAATGTTAGGCAAGAAGATAAATTTTGGGGATTCAAATCTCAAATTAACTATATTCATGAGGGTGATGCCAATACTAAATACTTTCACCTCAAAACCCACCATAGATACTAAATAAATATGATTAGAGAAATTTGGTTTGATAATGGGTACATGATCTCTAGCCCCAAGGGAATTAAAGAAGTTTTTCATAATCATTATAAAACTCTCTATAAATAAATGGATGGATATCTTACTAACTAGTCCTCTCTCCTTAGTAACATACCTAATCTCATTTTTGATTCTTTAAAAAATTCTCTTTCTCAAGTGGTTACTATGGAGGAGCTTAAAGAGGTCATTTTGAACATTAATAAGGACAAGGCCCTTGGCCCTGATGGGTTTGGTAACTTCTTCTATCTTAAATTTTTAAATCTCATTGTTATTAATATCCTTCAATTGGTAGAGGATGTTTGGAAAAAGGTAATCTCATTGGCACCATAAACTCTACCTTTTTAGTTTTGAACCCTAAGGAAAATACTGTTGTCTTCTTCAGTATATTCAAACTTATTTTTCTCTATAAATATTTCTATAATTTCATATAAAAAATTATAGCTAATAGAATCAAGAAGCTTTTGAATCTTCTCATCTCTAAGGAGTAAGGGGGATTCATTATAGGCAAAAAAATGTATGATAACATTGTTATTATTCATGAAGCTTTGCATTCCAATAGTAAGGAAGCCGAGAAAAGGGTTATCATCAAACTTGACATGGCTAATGCTTTTGACAGAGTAAATTTAGACTTTTTGGATCAAATTTTATGGGATTTTGGGTTCCCTTTATTTTTTATAAACTATATATTTGGCTACAATATTGGTCCTTGGGTGGCTCTAATTATAAATGGATATCCTTTTAGGGTTTTAAAGATGACCATGGGTTTGTGCCAAGGCTGTCCCCTATCACCCTATCTCTATATTATCCATACTAAGGATATAGGTAAGAATATTTTAGATAAGAGAAAAACCTAATCTATTATTGGAATAACGGTTACCAGTGGGGTAAGGAAGATCACCCATTCTCAATTTTTCAATGAAACCATGCTGGTGGGGAAGTTTACAAATAGAACATCAAGAAATTCAAGCCTTACTTGGACAAATTATTTCTCATGTTTGGAGATGATATCAACATTGAAAAATTTATATTCTATACCATAAACACTTATGCTATTAAATACAAAAGATTCTCACAATTTATTTAGTTTAATCATGGTGGTCAAAACAATTTGAAATACTTAGGTGTCCCCATGGACTTAAATTAAAAAGTGCATATTAAACTATAAAATTAGGTGGCTCAATCTTGTACGTAGACTTACTCTAATTACACACACACACACACACACACACACACACACACACACACACACACACACACACACACACACACACACACACACACACACACACACACACACACACACACACACACACACACACACACACACACACACACACACACAATTTATAATCTCCATATTTATCAAGTCATGATCTCTTATGATCTTTATTTTATTCTCTAATATCTTGATTAAAAATTTAGGAACATTTTATGCAAAAGGGGTAAGCAAACACATTACAAAAAGTTTCACCTTTGTAGCTAGAATAAAGTTACTAAAAAAAATTAGGGAGGAATATGCATTATATTTGCATTAATTTTGAGCTCTATTCTTGGGGCTAATATTTTTTGGAACCTTTTAATTTTTATAAGGAATATTTGGAAGAAATTTATTGGTTATAAGTATGGATATGGAAAGAATGGGTTGAGCTTACTTGATAACATTTGTCAAAAGTGTGGTGCTTCAAAAAAATTGGTCCTTGATTATGAATTTGGTTGAGCTAATTCATAATAATATATCTTGTCACCATAAAAATGAAAGAATAATCAATTAATGGGATGAACTTATCCTAGGGAATAATCCTCTTAGCATTCATATGCCTAGAGACCTACTTTTATCCTTGAAACAAATGGGTATCCAAAACTTTCTCACCTTTTTTATTAGGATGGAAACTATTGTATTTAACACAACTCATCTTGTATTTTTCTTTGAAAAGTGGGGAACCCCTTAGTTTTTAGAGGACATTTTTTTTTTGGGTATATATGAGTTTATACTGGTTATTACTATCTATAAAATCTTGGTGTTTTGAACATTGAATCATGTTGGGGTACCCTTATTTTTTATTTTGAAATGACTTGTTAAAATGAATCTATTAATGGAAATTCAGAAAGAATTGATTTGAATGAAAGGTATCCATGTTGGCTTATTCTGATACTTTTGGTCTTAAGAAGCCCTAATTTAGAAAGTACTCATCAAAAGATTTTATTCAAAAACTTTATTCTAGTTAGATACTTTTTCTTCAAAAGGTTTCTATTTGGAAACTTTCCTTTCAGAAACTTTATCCTAGTAGGCTACTTTCTTTCAAGAACTTTGGTTTCAAATATTAATTGAGAAAATTTATTTTGATCAGCTACTTTCTCTTCGAAAACTTTCCCTTTAGAAAGTACTCATAAAAAAATTTTCTTTAGGGAATTTTCTTTGGAAGGTATCCCTTTGGAAAAGTTATCTTTAAAAACATTGTTTCAACTAGCTACTTTATATTCCTAAACTTTGTGATCAACAACTTTTCATTCATAAGCTTTACTTTAAAACTTTGGTCAAAAATCAATGTGAACCTTTCACTTAGAAACTTTCTTTTGGAAACTTTCTCTTCAGAAGGTTTCTATTCAATAACTTTATTTTGGGAACTTTAGTTTTGGATGGACATATTCATTTGGAAGCATTCATTCAGAAACCTTCTCATCCAAAAATTTATATGTGACAAATTCCACTTAAACTCCAATCTTTTTGAAGAGTACTTAGTCTTCAAAAACTATTCCTTTGGTGGCTTTCAGACAAATTATTTCAAAATGAATTTCTCTGAAGAACATTTGGATTTTTAAGGTCTTTTAGGCTCTAAGACAAAGTTTGAAATAAAAATATAATTAAAAATGTCAAAAGAGGATGTAAAAAATGTTTCACTTAGGTTGTAAGACATTTTGGATTCAATTCATTTTTTGAGAGTTAATTTGGCTCTGCATGTGAATTCAATGACCAAATTGTTTAAGATTCTTATAAAAGATGATAATAAATTGAATTTATGGTATTGTACACCCTAAATAAATCATTCAACCACCTATACCTAATGAACCCTCTAGAGATAGCTAATGCATTTAATTTAATTCTCATTAGAACACAAGAGTCCTAGGATTGGGTGTCATATTTTGAATCTCTCGTGAATAAGCTTATAGAAAAAAAAGTAAGCACCTCAAATTTTGATTGATCTTGAATTAAATAGCATCTAAGATAATAGAGGGAAGTTGGTAACTTAAGCTAATTTTGATAAGATGATTCAACACATATCAAATGGATTCAAATAGAGTTTATTAGGACTGAGCTTGGAGGACATTGAATCCAAGTTTATCACCATAAGGAGAAAGGAAACAAAGGTATAAGTCTTCTAAGTTAGCTTTTGAGCCACTGAGACAAAACATACAAGGTTGATGGAAAAAACTGGTAGGGTGATGAGAGTCCATCTTATTTACACGAACATTATTCATGCATAATATGCTAAGGCATACCAATATTACCAATATTTGGATGTAAATAAGAAATCAATGACAACCCCACCTACTAGTTCTTCTCCTTAACACCACCTATAGTGCCATAAATAACACTACCATCAACTAAAGCCCCTTATGGTTCAATAGTTACATCAATGCCACCTCAAATCTCATTTAAAATAGAAACTCTAGTTCAATAAATAAGTGCATCACCAAGTACAACTATAGTCACCACATCCATGACAATAATCACAACAATAGTTATAACAATAATTTTGAGAAATATTAAGCAAGTGTCGATTTAGCCTAAATATAAAGGCTATTTTGTATAATTTTACACGTAATTCTTATAAGCAAACATTCAAGTCATAGTTGTGTCCATATTATAATTAACTAAATCATATTTTCCAACATGCACATGTTTCATGTTTGAAATATCTATAAGTTATGAGATGTAACTGAGACTTATGGTCTAGTCATGCAGGATGTAATCAAAAGTTTTCTATACTTAGAGGATGATGAAACCTCTTCTCCAAGTTATTTATATACACATAGAACCCTCTTTTCAAATGGTTAACATTTTGGATGAATATATAGGAAGAGATCAAGAAATTGATTATCATGCAACTATGTTTGTTCTTCTTCTTCCCTCTTGATGTTAATGAAATTGAAGTTTCTTTATTTGCATTAATTCAATAATTTTGAAGTGTGATAATGCTACTAATGAATCTAATTTTTTATTAAGGAATGTTAATCTTATATATGAAATAATAATTAAGGATTGATAGGTTTTATTAAATTAATCAATTTTTAAATATTGAATTGATAATCCAAGGTGTATAAAATTATTTCTTGATATAGTTTTCTAGGTGTAAGCCACCACTACCTTAGAAAAATTTCTGGTCTAAACTATAATCTATTAAACAAGGGTGTGCAATAATATACCTAAGAGAGTAACCTTCAGTTGAGATCATTAATCATCCTATATTTGTTATCCTAGAATTCTAACCATGCTTGTTTGTGAGTGTGCATTAGCTAAAAATGGCAAACACTAGTTTTAGAGATACTTGTCCACCAAATAAATAGTCTTAAAAGCTACTTTTCAATAACACGAAATCTTCTTTTTTGACTTACTCTTCTTTCCTTTTTTGAGTTCCTTTGATATTTTCCCACCATAGAAAAATTCTCCACCCATCCAACTCATGTAGTGATTAATTTCTATTAGATTCCATGCACCCATCCACAAAACTTAGTTAAACAACCCACATGTTCAACTGGCTATTCCATCACATAGTTGTTTAAACCACATACATGTAACTTATGCCCTAGAGTGTAACTTTGTTCCATAGAGATCCTAAAATTTTAGAGGATACCTCATTAAAATCTTATAAGGTGTACATAAAACCCACATCAACAAAAAAAAATTGGAACTAGAAGGAGGCACACTTGTGTGTTTTCCTAATAAATAGGTGCTAGTCATTATGGAAACACCCATAAGATTAACAAGATATAGATCCCAATATAGTATTTTGTTTCACCATTGTCAAATCTTAGGAGGCCTATACCCATACCTATCATCCTTGAGATGCATCAATCCAGGACACCTTCTCCAATAAGAAATGTCCCACTTATAAATCTTCCTATGGCTCAACCTTGGTTACTCAAATCTACCATTAACAACCCTAGGAACCAACATGATCTTCCAAGGAACTTGGAAAAGTATTTGCCTACCTTATCCTCCTCAAATAGTAGGATGATATAAGAACACATCAAATCTTTCAAGGCCACTCTAAGGTTAATGAATTTCATACATGAGGATGTTGCACATAGGATTTTTCCATTTACTTTGTAAGATTCTTCTTATGATTGGTATCTTAATTTATAGGAGAATTATATCACCTCATAGAATGAGTGTCAAAATACTTTCCTTGCATAATTTGGACAAGTGTCTAATCCAACCTAGTATATCAGCTCTTTACCATCATGAAGAGGGAACATAGTGAGTCCATCTAGGCCTTCAATGTAAGATTCTAGAATATGTACACTTGATTGAAAGTTGTGTATAATCTAGTTATGAATATGATGCTAAAGATATATAATAATTCCCTAGATCCTAATACTACAATGTTATTTCATAGAGATACCACCACCAATACTCTAGCGTTGACATTCTAGGAAGTTAATAATAATAATAATAATCTCAATCCACAACTTAGTCTTTATAATTTAGGGGGCCAAGAATTCAACAAGGGATTCCCATATTTGAATACAATTCCACATGTTAATAAGAATGCTCACATTAAGTTAGAATCAAATGTACACTCTACCTCTTGTGATGCAACAAACAACAAATTAGAATTATGATTTTTGGAGTAATTAGATATAAAAGAATGACCACCAATAAAATCAACATCAGGCTTACACCAATATAAAAATAATTCAAGGTTCTGACTTTAATAAAACTAAATTAGATTCTATACAAAGATTGGTCTAGAAGTTAAGCAATGATTTTTTGAACATGCATGGAAGGATGGGTAATACCACTAATCATAATTACAATTAGAATTCTTTCTTTTTAAGAAACAACAGGCCTTTCTATAGACACACCAATAATGCTAAACAATAATAGTCTAATACACTAATAGAAATAAATATCATAGAGATAGGTTTTCCTAATTGGTGTAGGGTCCATAACACATCATAACATGGGGAATTGGATTATATAGAGTTTTGTGTAGCCTTTGAAATATTCCATAGAGAAATGATTAGACAAGATCAAATGATTAATACTCCATATATCCCTCATGGATATAACCCTTCAAATTTAGATATGGCCTTTGAAACCTATGAGTCTTCCTTACCTAATTAAGATGATAATATTTTATAGGATAATGCTGATGAAGTATAGGCATCCTGGTAGTTCAACAAGAATAATTATAACCTGAGGAATAGGTAGACTCTTACTACTTCTACTTCTCATAATAATATAGTTATCCCTCCAAATCTAAAAGTTGATAATAATCCTCCTCCCCCTAAAATGAATTATTATCCTCAACATAAAGAGGAAAAAAAAGGAGGATATGATATTATTGAGGATATGAAGAAAATTAAGGCTAATGTCATTCTTCATCAACTAGGACAAATCATAGAGTAGAAGTTCTTGTGGACATCCATCATAAGCAAGTCTATTGTAAAAAAGTCCAAGATATCCAACACAAACATTATATACAAAATCAATCCTGAGGTTCCCCCTTTCTTCCTAACCTTTCAGGTGTTTGGTAAGAAATACACAATTATTTGGTAGATTCTAAAGCTTCAAAAATAGTAATGCCAAAATCCATTTGTTAGAATATTGGTTTAAAACCAAATCCATCCAAGAGGATTATGTCACAATTAGATAAAACAAGAGTGCATGTATTGGAAAAAATTAGTGATATAAGAATTTAGGTTGCCTTAGAACCTAGAGTGCAGATGACTATTGACATCTTGGTAGTGGATATTCCTAAGGGATACATATTATTGTTAAGTAGAGATTGGTCAAAAATGTTAAATGGATATCCTTCCATGGGATTTTTGTATATTGGGTTACCTTGGAGAGGTATTGAAAACTAGATGGAGATTGATTAAGAGACAAGGATGAAGCATCCTATTATAGAATACAATACTTCCAATGAATAGGTAAGTTATAAGTCTCATAGTCTTAAAATTTATACATTTACTATCACATGAATCACTTGATTAAATTCAGGGCCTTTCCCAATTATAGACCCTCCATTTCAATAGAGCAAGATCCAAATAAGGATTAGGCATCGATATTGAGCTAGTTGATCCAAAAGGGAAGAAATTATTAGTAGCATACATGATCTAATTCCCATATACCAATAATAGATAAAAATATGAGGCCATGATTTTGGGATTATAGTTTACACTCAAGAACAATGTTAAAGAACTAACTATGTATGGAGACTCTAAACTTGTGATTAACTAGGTCAAAAATAAATATCAATGCAAATTCTCATATTTAAAGAAATACAAGTATAGAACTTAGGATCTAATAAAATTATTTAAAGCTTTCAACATAGTAGCTATCTTGAAAGAACAAACCCAAGCCACTAAATCATTGGTTGTTTTAGCAGTGAATTGACACCCTTATAGGAGTCAAAAGTTCATAAGTTTTCCATTGAATTAGTACCTTATCCTTCAGTACTAGACAATGTTGAAAATTTTCAAGTGTTTGACAATGACCAATAGATTATTCAAGTTTTGATAAATTTAGGATAATTCAAATATCAGATAATTGATGATGAGGAAATAAACCATAGGTACCATGAAGAATTAGATGAAGAAGGTGTTATCCAACTAAAGAAGAATTATCTCCCATTGGGAATGGTTACCTTGGAAAGGACCTTTGATATATATACTTAAAAATAATCACAAAGATAACTCAAGGTTAATGAATCCGAATTTAGCTAAAAAAATGTAGGTAATGAGAGGCATGCACACTTCATAAATATTGGCTTAAGATGCACACCAGATGAAAGGCTTAAGCGGCACATTAGATGAAAGGTGAAAGTTTAAGGAACTAATTATCAAGTATAAATATATAATTATATGGACCTATGATGACTTAAGGATATTTAAACCTAAATTTATCACCCATACAATTCCATTCAAGCCTGATCATAAACCATTTAGGCAAAGGCAAATGTCAATTGATCCCATATTGGAACCATTGATCCAAAAAGAAGTAGAGAAGCTACTAAGTGTTAGGATAGTTTTTCTTATTAGGCATTTGACTTGGGTAGCAAATCTAGTTCTATTCAAGAAAAAGAGTGATGAAATTAGATTGTGTCAACTTTTGAAATCTAAATAAATATTTCAATAAGGATAATTATCCTTTACCCTCCTTAGATGAGGTAATACAAACTATGAGTGGGTTTGAAATGATGTATTTCTTAGACATATTTTCAAGTTATAGTCAAGTACTATTTGAATCAAAGGACATGATGAAAAAACATTTATTATGAAACAAGGAACATATGCATATAAGTAAATGCCATTTGGGTTGATCAATACTGGAGATAATTATAAAAGAGAAATAGATCATGCATTTTGAGGACTGATAGTTAATTGAATAATCATATACATGGATGATCTCACTATTTTCTCTAAAAATAGAGATGACCATATCGACCACCTTTAGTCTATTTTTGAAAGGTATAAGATGTTTGATGTATCACTTAACCCTAATAAGAGTATATTCAACATTATCAAAGGCAATTTTCTAGGACACATTATTACTAAATATGGGATTACCATTAACCTAGATAAGATCGAGGGGATTTCAAAAATAATGTTTTCAAATAGAAAGAAGGAGCTCAAATCCTTCTTTGGGAAGATAAATTTTGTAAGGAAATTAATATAAGGATTTGCAGAGATTATTAGGCTCCTAAATGTAATGATCAAGTCTAATGCTAAGGTAGAGTGGACACCTAAAGCTAATAAGTCCTTCTAAGACATAAAGAAGGCCATTCTTCAAGCCCTAGTGTTAGTAAGCCTAGATTTCACTAAAGACTTTTTTTTGTACTCATTCACCTAAAAAAATACTATTGTTGTTGTACTTATGTAGAAAAGGGAATAAAGAGAGCATATTATCATGTTTATGAGCACTAATTTGAAAGATATAAAGCTCAAATACTCCTAGATTGAAAATCAAATCTTGACTCTCATCAAGGTGGTTAAGAAGTTTATGAACTACATCCTTCAAAACAAGACCATCTCCATATTACTTGATCCTATTGTGAAGCTTACGCTAGGACATAATTAATTAGGGGAGTGTAGAGGTAAATGGATGGCCAAGTTATAAGAATTTTATGTCAAAATGAAACCTACCAGGATCATTATAGGATAAGGCATTATTTAAGTAATGAATAAACCAAACCCACACATCACTATAAAAGAGGTCTGTTAGACATAGGTTTCCTAAGAAGATTATTATTGAGCTATTATTTAGTTCTTACTCACTGAAATGTGCCATCAAAAACTTAAGAGAAAGCATAAAAGAAATTTAAGGCTCAAGGATACTTATTATATGATCAAGAAAGGAGTCCTCTACATGAAGAATTATGAGGGGATCTATTTAAGATGTGTGTCATGTAGAGGAGTTGAAGAAATCTTAGGAAATATACATCAAAATATTGGTAGTGACCATCCATCTGAAAGTTTTATATCCCATAAAATACTTAGAATGGGTTATTACTAGATGACGATATTTAAGGTTGCTCACTTTTATATGAGGATATGACATAAATGCCAAGTTTTATTAAAAAGGGAGGTACATAAAAATACCACTAAAAACTATGATTAAATGTAGGTCATTCACCTAATGGGGCTTGGATTTCATTGATGTTATAAACCCAAATTCTTTAATCAGCCACAATTTTTTTCACTATTATAGATTATTGTAATAGATGGATTGAGGTAGAATCAACCAAGAACTCAAGAGCACAAGATGTGATTGGTTTTCTTGAATAACATATCATAACTAGGTCTGGTAATCATATCTCTTTGGTTTATGACAATGGGCCATCATTTCAATTAGTTGAGTTCACTGAATAGGCCCATGGTAATCATATTACAAAGACATCATCCTCCAATCACTACTTGCAAGGGAATGAATTAGATGATTCAACGAACAAGAACCTCATAGTCACTATCAAGAAGTAAACTATAGATAAACCTAGGGAGTGACATCTGTTACTAAAATATACACTCTAGATAGACTGGACTAGGTACAAATAGGCCCTTAAAACTTCACCATATCTACTAGTTTATGGGAAATGACCAGTGTTCCCAATCATGCTAAAACTATAAACATATCATTTTTTTCAAGAATACAAGGATCCCAATAATAAAATAAAGTATATATTATTGAATATCATCAAAATAGAATATTATAGGAATGAAGCATTACAAAACTTTAGCAAACATCAAGATGTGGTCAAGAGTTAATTCGATAAGAGAGAAAAATTTAAAGTATTCAAGATCTCTAACTTGGTGCAGGTATGGGATAGAGCCCATGAGAAAAAAATGAATGCATGAAAAGTTTACCCCATTGTGGATAAGACCATATCACATCTCTGAGATCTTGGGTAATAATGCATTTTGTTTAAAATATCTTCTAGGTAACAATTTGACACATCTAGTCAATAGACAATTTTTGAAGCATTACTTCATGGCTGACCCATTTGGAGAAGTCTCAATGTAATGATAGGTGTTTTAGTAGAGGTGGGAGTAGTTTAGATTTAATTTTTTAGTTATCTTCTTGATTTTAGTCATTTACTTTAATTACAGTAGTTCTATTTTTCTAGATTAGCCTTTTTTTCTTTTAGTAGCTTCCCTGCTTTCTAGGGTAGTATTCTTCTAATTTCATGGAAGTCTACATTGATTAACCCTAGTATAATCAAATGATAGTTTGAATTGTTTTAAATCCAAATTTAGTCAATTGGTATTTCATACTATAGTTCATAATTCTTAATCCAGGTAAGCAATGCGAGAATTATCCATGACCATGTCCCAAAGCTAATGATTCCATCAGGTATGTGAAAGTTGATCCCATAGTTCTATGCAAATTTAGAAAACTCTCCTTATCCCCTTGGGTCAAATTCACACAAAATTATAATACTTGTTTAAGGTAATAACCATTGACATGGGAAAGAGTTGTCATGGACATTTTGATTAAACCAAAACTTTACTAAGACCAACTCATGATGTTCATCTTCTTCCCTCTTTCATTCAGAAAGCAAAACAAAAAGAAGAGATAAAGTTTAAAAATAAAAGGCATAATACAAAATTCTAAAATAAAATCAAAGAGGATTCAAAGCCTACATGATGAAATAATATTAATTTATAATGTATCATGGAAAATATGGGGAAAGAGAGAAGAGGTGATAAAGGTATCTCTATCAGAGCTATAGATGCCTGACTAGAAACTAAGCAATTCCTGAGGCCCCTAATGTTTATGCACCTAATGCCCAATTAAAATGAAACCTACAACTCACCCCATGCCTTTGAATAAAACCTTTAGACAAGAGATAAATAACATCACTTTCCAAACATAGATCCAAGGTATGAGCAGAGTAAGTATGTTGCATGGGATTATTAAGAGTCTATTTTTGTTCCTAATTTAATCATTTTATTTAGTATGGTTTAGGTATGATATTGGGATTTCCAAACCATGGATTATAGGTTCTTGAAAACTCAAGAATATTCACTAATGTGAGTCAACATTTGTTGTATTCAACACAACCCACCTTGTATTTTCTTTGAAAAGTGGGAACCCCTTAGTTTTTAGAGGACATATATTTTATCTAGGTATGTATGAGTTTGTAATGGTTATTATTATCTATCAAAGCTTGGTATTTTGAGCATTGAATCACATTAGGGTATGCTTATTTTATATTTTTAAAGGACTTGTTTGAACTAATATTTTATTGGAAAGTTAAAAATAATTGCTTTGAATGGCAAGTATTTAGGTTGGCTTATTTGGATACTTTTGATCTTTAGAAGCCTTCAAAAATCACTCATCAAAAACATTTCTTAAAAAAATTTGTTCTAGTCAGCTACTTTCTCTTTAGTAACTTTCTCTTCAAAAAGTTTTTATTCAACAACTTTACCTTCAAAAACTTTGTCCGGATTGGTTACATTCTTTTGGGAACTTTGGTTTCAAGTAGATATATTCACTCAGAGACTTTGTTTTGGTCGACTACTCTCTTTGAAAAATTTACCTTTGAAAAGTACTAATCAAAAACTTATATTTAGAACTTATCTTTAGGGAGTTATATTTAGAAGGCATCCATTAAGCAACTTTATCTTAGGAAAATTCATTTTGGTTGGTTACTTTCTATTCATAAACTTTGTGATCAATAGTTTTTCATTCAGAAGCTTTTAATTTGAAATCTTTGGTCATCAAAAGCAATGTGAACCTTTCATTCAAAAAAATTCTCTTGGAAACTTTCTCTTTGGATGGTTTCTATTTTTTAACTTTATTTCAAGAACTTTGGTTTCAAAAGGACATATTCATTCAAAAACATTCATTCATAAACTTTCTCATCAAAAACTTTCTATGCGACAAATTTCACCTAAACTATAATCTTTTTGAAGAGTACTTAGTCTTTAGGAGCTATTCCTTCGATGGATTTTGAACAAATTATTTTGGAATGAATTTATCTAAAGATTATTTGTATTTTGAAGGTATTTTAGGATCTAAGACAAAGTTTGACTCAACTATATAATGAAATATTTCAAAAGAGGAAAGGTAACATAATGGCACCTTGAATGATAAAGCATCCTACATAGATGTACACTAGGACTGGGTGGTTAAGTTTGAATTAAATGAAGGTGATGAACTCATAGAAATTGGAAATTAATGGCATATAGAATGGAAATGAATGCAGAAATCTATAACATCAAGATCCAAAGTGAGTTTATCTCATTCAATTTTCAAAATTTTGATCAAAACTTAGTCTTCTACAATCTCAATAAGACCTAGTTATGATTAGGATGACTTACAACTTACATAATTCAGTTTAGTACCCACTATTTTTTAAAGATTGAATCATATTAACATCCATAAAACAACCATGACATCTTCATCTAGATCATACAAGGTGCCCTTATCACCCTCTAGGTTTTTCATTAAGGACTCTACTAAATACTTGGACACCACTTTTGATGCAACTATGTTTGATGGCCTCTATCCCAATTAATTAAATTTATGGGAGGTAATAGAGAATGTAGATTCATTTAAATTATAAGAAGACATCCCATACAAGGAGAAATAAATGGTAAAGGACTTAATCCCATTTAAATGCTTCTACTAAGTTAGAGGTCATGCCATGTATAGACTTACTATGAGGCCTATTATTCAAGGGAAAAATTGTAGACAATGGTTATCTATGATACATCAACAACACAATTCTCACATGCATCTCTAGAGAAGCATTCATGAGTTATTTTAGTCTCCCTATCCCAAAAATTACATTTGAATTGTATATTGTAATCACTTAGAAGAAAGAAAATAATGTGGAGCAATCACTAGCAAGGTGGTTTCTCCTAGGTGAGACATTTATTGTAAAAGAACACATTAAGAATCCTATCCCCATTACCTAATTTTGGATAGGTATTCACATAGGCATGGCCTTATTAAACCAAATTTTTAGACATGTGAGCATCTAATTCTTGAATCTATAATGGGTTCCCTTGCTAGACCTTCTCAGTACTTTAGAGTGCACCTATGCATTGGGGAAGTCATTAGTGCTTAACTATAAGAATAAATTATACACAAAGATAGAAGGCCACATGGTGTAAACTTTTATATGATGTCTTACTTATTAGATGAAGTCATGGGAGTAATGTATAGGCACAATGGAGTTCTATGGAGTCCTAACCCAAATGTTATCAAGAATAGAATATGCGACTATTACTCTTTCATTCACATATAATCATATGTCAGGAACATTTATAGAATTGCATAGGACCTCTACTCTCAGGTTTGAATGTTCATTCATGGTCACCCTCTGGCTAAGATTTCACCAAGTATTTCTAAAACACTTTCTAATGTGGGAGACTACTAGTTTTTCCTTAAATACACTATCATCATGGTTGCTAACTATTGATACCTAAAACTCTCACTTCAGGTTTAACAACTTCTATGGGAAGCTTTATATATGTGGGATTGAGTGAGGTCTGTAGAGCAACCTACAAGATTTTATAAGTAGATCTTCATTATAACTAGAGGGGGGGGGGTGAAAAGGGATAAAATGAAGAAACTAAAATCATGAAAAGCAAATCTAGTCTAAGGTGATACATCAAGAGGTTTTAAACATGTATTAATAATTGCATATAATAAAGTAATCCTTTAGCACTATAACCATAAAAGAACCTAAAATCATGAATTAAGATCTATAATACACTATAGAAGAAAAAGAATAGAGATAAAAAATAGAGATAATTTTCCACTCCAAATTAATATAGAGCATCACATCCTCTTCATTGATAGATGGGGAACCAAATATAGAAGGCTACATGGGCACATACAAAACATTCACTAAAATCTATGAGGTGCACCTAATAAGGTTTTAGAATAATAAAAAATTCCAACTATTATTCTCCTAGTCTATTATAATGGTTGTAAAAATGAGAATGCAAAAAAATAAATTGATCATTCCCCCTTTGGTACAATAGATAGGCTCTAAATAAAAAGACTAGGTGAATGCTTAGAGAAGAGAAACCTAGATATTTCCTCTCCTACCCATGATGGCACCATTGAAACAAAAAGGAATTATCTAGATCATGAATGTTATTGGCCTTTAGATATAATATATGGTGTAACTACATCATTTAGTTGTGACCACTATGCTTTTGGGAGAAGTGGGGTGATAGCACAGGTATAGTTCTAGAGATGTCTTGCCTATGTTGTGTGCAATGGATTTGATCCTCTCAAAAATAAAATAGCCTCATTCAAAAAGGGGACTTAATCATCATCCAAGGACACTCTTTGCACATTGACAAACCAACACTACTCATGGGCAAGCACGAAGGTGACATACATTTGACTAGAACTTTTTCATAGAGTTTGGGGATTAATTTGGTAAATTTGAGCATGGGGGAGCCACATGTCAAGATCATGATCCTTTGGATAAATTTCGGTGTTCCATTACTTTAAATGAGTGCAAGGGTGCCATTTGTTGATTAGTTCATCACCCATTTACAAACTATTTAGTCACACCTACCCTTATTTTCATCATATAATGGCACTATTTGGAGGGCTGACTCAAAATAAAAAGCTTTGGAGAGTGTGGGTCCACCACATGTTGATATTTCACTCCTCATAATCAAAATTAAAGTCCTCTTGAGTCAGATGAGTGCCATACTACTAAGTGTCAAAAGTAGATGAAGGCTAAGACTTAGGAAAAATTGAGAAAAGGGGCCCTAAGAAAGAGAGGCCTAAAAGGGGATCTATTCAAAGGTGCTAAAGAACTATGTGTCTCCTAAGTGAGTTTTAATAAAGATATGCACTACTCATTAATTTAAAATGTGGATTATTAATCCACAATTAATGGTGACTCATAGGGGTGCCTACTTATGGGAGGTAGAACCTAAAAACTCTAGCACTTAGACTAGTTAAAACATAAAACTACAAAAATAAAGGGGAGGAAGGTGTATAAACTTATATTTTTTGAAGGGCCACCTATAATGGCACCAATTCTTCCTCCTTGAGTCAGGTTTTCTTTCTAAGAGCCTTAAAGGCTTTGTTTAGATCAATTATCTCCTTAAAGGAGATATTCCCAAAGCCCTTAAATACCACCAACATCTAAAACTCCAATTGGGAAAGTGGCTTGAAAATTTTCTCCACCTTAGAGACATTAGGTGATTGAATGAGAGCCGTGAAGATAGTCTAGTCATTCTACTTTTGCTCAAGTAGAACCTTGATTTGGTCCTTAGGGAGGATGCTATTATCAGCTAAGAAAGGGTAGGGGAGTCCCAAATAGACCAATTATTTTATGTCCCTACCTTTCTTGGACTACCTACTCTAAGGTTTTGAGGAAAAACTTGCATTTATTTATTGCCTTATCATATCCTAGGAACTCATTCACCTTTGCCACTGCTAGTCTTTATTCAGTCACCCCTACTACTACTAATGCTTTGAGAGAAGTGTTATAGAGATTCTAGATAAGGTTTTGTGACTCAGACCTTTACAGAGATGAAATATATCATTTGGTCAATATATGTGCTTACCTAAGAGGATAGCTTCTATGCATTTATGATGAAGGTTAATACTATCTTCATGTTTGCTACCATGATCTTAATCTATTCCCAATATGACCTGTATAGCTACTGGACTATGGGAGGATTATGGTGGCTTGTGGGTGAGTGGTAAGGTCATTTTTAAACTTTTTAATCTCCTAGTCCTTGATCAAGGAGTCTTTTTATGCTTGGTGATGAAATTTTTGATAGTCCCAATTTGTATTATAGAGATTCTGATGCATCTCATCTGATTTCTTCTCCTTTTCTTCAATTTTGAGCTTGATGGCTAGGCATCAACCAACTTCTACCTAAAAGTTTTTATTTGGAATGCTATCCTTGAGGTCAACCCTTACGTTATTAATGTCAGTGTCTTTTGCCTTAACCTTATAATTTAGGTAATTAACCATAGCCTTTAATTTTGAGAGCTCTAACTTGGTCTTTCAAAGCTGACAGGCCACCCTAACATAGTTTGTAGTCATGAACTTCTATGTTTCTTCCATGAGCTTGACCTTGTTAGTGGGCTAGGCTTGATTAAGGTTAAGGCTGATAGCTTAGATAGAGTAATCCCCTAGATTCATCTATTTAAGGGGCTTGACCACTTTGGGGTCAGGTGAACAACCATGAGAGATTGCTACATAGGGTCATAAAATGACTGCATGTGAGCTTGGGCATCATCCTTAGCTTGTTTTTACTTTTATTCTCTATTTGGGCCTTTTGGGCTACTCTTACTGCATCCATATACTATTGATACTAGTAAAATGTTTGAATAATCTCTCTTGCAAAGGGAATTCATTATGAGAGTGTGAATAGAATAGCCAATTGCTACTACAAAGTAGTAGACCTTGATCTTATAAAAGTGAGAGAATGAATGGTGAGGGTTGAAGGGGAGGAAGATGGGAGTCCATAGGGCAGGGAAAAGGGGGACTACATTACAAGAGAGGATGAGGCAGATGATGAATGTAGGGGGTTATGAAAGGCATATGGGGGAAAATGGGGATAGTGAAAGAGAAAGGGTCAACTCCCATAAAAGGTTGAGTGGATGAAGAGAAGATTGGAGCTAGGGTGGTGTCAGGTTGAGTAATGAGAAGTGCCAGGGTAGGTGATGAAGTGACTAAAGGAGATAAAACACTTGGATGGGTAGTAGGGGGATAGGGTAGTAGATAAGTGAAAGTGGAAAGAAGGGGATTAATGAAGCAAATCTTCTTTTGGGGAAAAAATAGTAGAGGGATGGAAATAGGTACCTTGATACACTTGAGATAGGGGGATCTAATTGCAAGGTACCTAGAGGGATCTTGATATTATTGTAGGGATATAGGGTAAGGAAATAGTTGAGGAAACCATTTTAAAGTCACCTATGTGGTCATAGCCTCTACTTATATTGCTTGCTTCTCTCAAGGTGAGTCCCCTAGCTTCTCTCTAGGAGAGTCTTCTTGTTGTTCCTCATCTCCTCCTACTTCAATTTTAGGAGTGGATTCCTCTTAACAGACATCCTCTTATAGGTGAAACTCATCCTAGAGCTTCTCAAACTTCTCATCTTGATCTTCCTTAAATAATATTTTGGTTGCTTGTTGATCTCAAACCCATATTTGTTAAAGGAAGATTTCTTCTCCGCATTCTAATCCATTTAAGTGAGTTGTTCCTTCATCCTTTTTAATAATTTATTCATAAAGTCATAAATTTGGACCTTAGCATAAAAAGACTCCTATGGTTTAAGGACATCTTTTGACATTTGAATCAGGTCTACATAATTTTGAGGAACATCCTTCATAGGTGACTTCCTCTCCTCTAGATAGGGTCGAGGGTGATACCTAATGGCTATGATATTTAAGCTAGCTATGTATCCTATCAGATCATAGTCCCATTAGTTGGTTATTAAGTGAAGGCCAATCTCTTCTAGCTTATCCAAGAGGAGGCATCTTTGGTTCCTTTTCTACACTATGATGCCGTCTCTTGAGAAAGGGATATCATATGCTCCCTTTTTATTCTTACTTACCCCATAAATGGAGTCCACTGTATCAAGTTGGCAAGCCAACTCTAGAGTAAGAATTCTATCAGTGAGTGTGATGGTAAGTTATAAGGGTTCTCTATAAAATCCATGTATTCAAATAAATGAAAAGTGAGCTCCCAAAAACTAGTCAATGGGAACTTTGTTGCCTATGAGCTAGGCCTATTGCCAATCTATCATTTAGGAGGTAATAGCCTTATGGATCAAGTCCATAAGAATTAGATCCATGAATAGGTTTGAGAACTCATATTAATCCTTGATATTTGATAGTACATGAGTCCATTCAGTGATAGGGGTTATTATGTGGGAAAAAACCTCTATATCAGAGGTGTTGAGATATAGGTACTTGGAAAAGAACTAGCCACTCTTATATAACATTAAATGTGTGAGAAAGGATAGGTACCTAAAAGTAATCATTGATGCAAAATTATCTATCTCAGTCCTCATGGTGGAGGTGATAGATTTGATGAATCCCATCATGAACTCTTTCCCCTTCTCAATTAAAGTCATCAAGTAGAGTGCACCCAAATAGAAATCATTGACATTATCTTTGACATCCATGCCCAAGATGAAAGCCAATATGGATAAAGTCTCCTTTAATTGATACATTTGGAAGGTCAATAGGGGTAAGGGAAAATGAGGCATATTTGTGACCTCTTCTATGAGGATATCTCTAAGGACTTGTGCCATATCATTCCCTAAGGAATCCTAGATGTTTTGGAGGCTCTCTATGTTATAGATAATGGCCTTTATACTATACATGAGCTAGAACATATACTTGATGTGGTTTATATCGATATTTACCCTCAGATGGATATTATCAGTGATCAATTTGGTGTTGGAATTGTATTTCTCTCTACACAGAGAGATAATTTTGGGGCATGGGTGTACATATGGCACCATGGATTGTGCTAAGGTAAAGTCCCACATCTTACATCTAAAGGAGCCATACTCCTTCTGAATGATTCTATCCATCATTCAGGAATGCACACCCTCCTTAAAATTCTTGGGATTTTGGGCTAACTCTAGGTAAAAAATTTCATTCATGAAGTTAGTTACCAAAACCTAGTCTTTATGGGTCCTTTGGTTTCTAGTCAGATATTTGACACCTTTTCCTTTGCCTGGGTAGGGGTGAAAGTGTAGGACTTATTTATGGAATATTTGGGGGGAGGATCTCCAACACTAATTGAACTATAGGATATCTACTTTGAGGGATATCTTCCACATGTGGATGAGGATGTAGAGGCCTCTATATCTCTATCTTCTTTTATGACCTCTCTCTATCCTTGTTTGGAAGTTTGAACCAATGCTTGCAACCTTGTTTGACTTGAAAAATCTCCTTCTATCCTCTCATAATTTATTAATGCTCTCTCCAACATCACAAAGTGTCAAATTTTTAGCTTGAAAAGAGAGGAAGGATATTTATGTACTAGTGCCACTAGGTGTGTACATCATGGAAATTCAAAAAATGAGTACCCTCATAAATGACAATAGTGACACACATGCTTGAATATCAATTAGTAAGATATTTACATTTATTTTTGTGGGGAGTCATGTATAATAGATCAACATTAATGGTAGGTAAGGTAGGTAGATAACCATCTTTCAAAGATTTGGGAGGATTTGGGGGTGTAGGATGCATGGTGATCAGATCAGCCACATGTGCCAATGACACTTATTAATAAAAAGGAAACAACAAAGGGAAGGAGAAAATAAAGAAAGGGAAACGCACAATGAGGAAAAGGAAACACATAATGAAAAGGAAACTAACTATTTATGTACAAGGGGAAAGATAAGCAAGTTAGTTGAAATGCTTTAAATTGATCCCATTGATGGGAATATCTAATGTGTTTCCATCTTGGTCTTCTAATTCAAAATCATTACCTCGTTTATCACTGATAATGCAAAATGTTCCTCTCCAAAGGGAGTAAAACTTTGGATGCTATCTTGGCTTCATGACTCATTGGTCATTTTTAAGAACTAAGTCTCTTAGTTTAAATCTAGGGTTTGATGATGTTTTATCAAATCATCACTTCATCAGTTACTATCAGATGATCTTTGCATTGATTTTTTGCTCCCTTGTCTCTTGGAGTTTGAGAAATTTAATGAGCCAAACTTCTATCACTCCATTTTATTCTATTTTAACAACCTTTAATAGCTATCACATAGGGATTTTTGATGATATTGGTGTAATCACTTCCTTCTCATACACAAATTCATAGGGGAAGTCTTTAGGATCTATTTTAGAGTGATGTGATTGGTCCACATGTCCATCCTTATGTGTAAGTGTCACTCTTTCTACTTGTCATCGCTCATCCTCTTGATCAATCTGATCAAGTTTTTGTTTATATATTACACCAACCCATTCCCTTATGAGTAATAATTAGAGGAAATCTTTAGGAATATGTCATTTCAAAGTGTAAAATAAAATATTTTGGATCAAAGGAAGGCCTTTGAATTATCAAATATGACCATTTTATATGGGCCAAACCTCTTGATGAGCTCTTCTAAGAAGCTAGGGATTACATTCTCGATCACCTCCCTTAGTGGGGTCACTTTGGTCCATCATGTAAAGTAGTTAGTGGCCATAAATATCCATTTATGACCCACACTAGAGAGTAGGTTGATCATATTGATAAAGTCTAAGCCCCATTAAGTGAAGGGATAATTAGTTATGATTAGATTGAGAGGCACAGTTGAATTTTTCCTCTTCTTGGTGAAGAATTAACATTTTTGGCATTTTTGAACTAATTGGTGGTAGTCTGTGAACATGATCAGCTAGTAATACCCTATGTGCATGATCTTAGTCATGATGGTTTTGGTAAGATGTGATCATCAAGGGGAATGAAGTGCATATCTTGGGAAATTTTCTTCATTTGGGGCTTACCCACACATCAGAGGAGATATTCATCAAAATTTATTTTGAAAAGAACCCCTTGGACTAGCATATATCTATATCCTTCCAGTCTATAGAAATGCCTTTTATTCATGGGGAGGTCATAAATATACCTAATGGTATACGTTAAGTGGATTATATAATTCACCCAAGATCCATCTACTTTGAATCAGTTCACTAGGACTACTTTAGGTGTGTTTTGATTTTCCATTGAGACATCTATGCTCTAAGTTAAGTACTCAAATTCCCCTACCTTTGACTATATTTGTTGGCCTAAATTCAACATCATATTCTAGGATCTTTGTGATCCAATTGGACCTCTTTTCTATAATCTCTCCTTCCATGATGTACTCACGGACATTGGAATGTGTCACATACACCATTATTTTACTACCCATTACTAGGTATCTAAACTTGTTAAGGCCTTTAATGATGGTGAAGGATTGTATCTATATGAATTTGTATTTTGTTTCATACTCATGAAATATTCTATAGTAGAATGTAATTGGGTGTTCTTCTCCTCCTTTTTCTTCCTTTTGAGTTATCACAGCTGTGAGGCTATGCTCACTCCCATAGACGTACATGATGAAGTCCTTAAAAAAGTTAGGGTTAACAAGTCAAGTGTAGTAGATATTATGATTTTGATCTCTTAAAAATATACTCTCCCTTGAGGTGTCCATTTGACAACTTGATCTTTCCTTAGGATTAGGGTGATTGGCCTAACCAACCCAAAAAAATATGATATGAATTTATTGATGAAATTGATCTTTCCAAAGAAAGATTAGACCCCCTTTTCATTTATTGGTAAGGCCAAGTATTTAATATATTTTATCCTCTTTAGATCAATAGCAATCCCATATTTGGATACCATGTATCCAAAAGGCTTCCCCTTGGGGACTCCACAAACACACTTCTTGGGGTTTAAAGACACCCCAAATTCTTGGTACCTTTGGAAGACTTTTTATAAGTGGTTGAAGTGGTCTTCTTTCTTTTTGGAAAATATAGTGAGATCATCTAGGTAGATGAGGATGATCTCATTAATAATCCATATTAAAGCTACATCCATTTATATTTAAAAGGTTGCACCGGCATTAGAAAGACTAAAAGGCACCTTTCCATATGTGAAGGTTCCCCACTTTATGGTGAAAGTGGTTTTGTGGTGATCATCTTTATTTACCCATACATATTTATACCTAGAGAAACCATCTAGCAATGAAAACATTTCTGCTCTAGCTACCATTTAGAAGATTTGCTTTATGGAAGGGAAAGGGTAATGGTATTTTAAGGATTCTTTAGAAATCCATGCACAATCAGATTTATCTACTTTTATTTTTCACAAGGATTAGGGTAGATACCCAAGTCAAATGCTTGATTGGGTATATGATCTTTGAGTCAATCATCTTCCTTAGCTCTTGGGAAATTAAAGATTCAATATTTAGGTTCACTAGCCTTTATTTTTACCAGACTAACTTGGCTCTTTCTGTTAGATCTATGGTGTGATGAATGACCTCATGGTCATATCCTTTTAGGTCAGCATAGGTCCATGCATTGATACCTTTGTATTTATCACAAAAGGCTACTAACAACCTTGTCTCTTTATAGAACCTCCTTTACAAAATTCAATTTTCTTCCTCTCAAAATGTTGAGCTAAAAATAATCAAATTTATCCATAACAAGTTTGCATTTGTCATTTTTTGCATCATCAAAATCAAAGAGATTATGCAAGGCGATGAGACCCTTCGAGAGCTTGTTGGTTTTTAATTGTATAGTTTGGTCTCTGTAGGCTTCCTCAATTTTTAGTTGTAGTTATTCTATGAACTCACATGATTGATGTAGGAGCATCAAAATATGAGCATCATTTTTGAATACTTTCTATCTCTAGTCATTGTTTGGGATAACAGGGCTAATGATTACCCACACTACTTGCTCATTTATGAATAATTCCTTTATTAGGTCAAATTGGGAGCTCACTGTTACCATCTTATCAACCTTTTCATTTTTGGTTCTTAGGATGATCTAAATATTGAAAGATTTAAAAGCTTAAATTAGGTCCCATATGCAATGGTGTTAATATCTCATGCATACATTATTCATGGCCATTACTTATCTTACTTGTCTTATAGTAATTTAGGATCGTTGAATACTTTCAGTTGCTTAATGCCCATTTTATTAGTGAGGATAAGGCCATAGACACAGGCTTCATATTTGGCCTCATTATTTGTGTAAGAAAATGGTAAACAAAAGGCTCAAAAGTTTTCTTTTCTTCAAGGGGACTTTAGTTGGATTCCAACTCTGGAGTCGATCTTGCATTTCACACCATTGAAATGTAGAGTCCAAAATTTAGACTCATCTTTAAGTCTTCCACTTTGGTCTCCTTACTTATTTTCAACCTTGGGGATGACTTGGTCTTCATCATGAAAAATATAGGTTATAATACCAATGGAATCAAATTTCATAAATGGGTCATTCTTGATGAACTCATTGATCAGGGCTTCCTCTTCATGGCTTTTGTTATTGACTATCTTTTCTTCTTTGAGTAATTAAATGTAATGCATCTTTGTCTTAGAGAAAGAGAAGTGTGTTACTTCAAAGTTTTCCATTACTTCATCCACTATATGTTTTAGATAAAGAGGTTCAAACAACACCTTTAACTTTGACCCATAACTGGTTCTCAAAATCAAGTGAGACCAATTTAATGATAGGTAACCACCAATCTTGGTAGTAAAATCTCTAGATAAGTATAGATTTAAAATAGGTAGGACGTATATCACCACAATATATTGAGGTATGATTATGCTTAGAAAATAATACAACATGAGGGGAAGGGCTTGGATGATCCCTAATGTTTGTACCTTCTTCTTGTCTAGTTTTATCACCCCTTTGTTTAAGGGCTCATATTTCAGTTGTAGTGCCTTAACTATCTATTTGGGAATCATCATGGTGCTCACACCTGAGTTTATCATGTAATTGTGTAGCAACCTCTTACCCACCATCAAAGTCAAATATAATAGGGTGGGTTTGGTCTTACTAACCCCTTCCATGGTGTTGGTGAATGTGGTGGGTATTTGGGGCTATGAGGGTATAATGGCTTCTTTCCATTTTTCATTTACAAACTTTGTGGTTGGTTTGGTTTACATGGATTTATTTTTCTCCTCTAAATATTCCTTTATTAGAGTCTTCTATTTGAGGATAGACAAGACATCCCAAAGGAAAACATTATCTTACACTTTCCTTAGCTGTTCAACCACATTATATGACTTTGGAGGTGGGACCTTAGGGTATTTTTCTTTACTCTATGCTACCTTGATCTATTTTAGATATACCATGTGTGGAGGTTGTGGCACTGGAGTTTTTTCAAAGACTACTTTTGGACTTGCAGAAGCATAGGGCATTTTTCCCACTCTCTTCCTTGAGTGTGTATAGTAGTTCAATCATACCTATGGGGATTTATACATAGACACTTCATTAACAAATATCATATTTTTGACTTTCAACTAGAAGAAAAGTGCATGCTCTGAGGTTATTTCTTCCTCTTACTTTAGGGACATACCCTACATCTATACTATCAACACAATGTCCTCAGCTCTTGAGGATTGATATGTATAGGCTAAGTCTAGTATATTCCCTTATCACCTTTATTTGATGATATTATATTGTAAATTACCATTTGGATAATTTTAAGGTCTATGGGGTTCATTTTAGTGGAAGTACCATGAGTTAGAATCATCCACCAGGTTATTATGGCCAATCACCATCTTTCTATTTTCACTTGGTGATATTGTGTGCAAGGGGTCAGGAACTGTGACCATTTGATTGGTGGGTTGTATTCAATAGTTTGACATTTGGTGATTCAAAGCCTAATTATTTGGCCTCTACCTTTCTTGGTATTTGTTCTACTAGTAAGGTGGCCTTATTTCTTGATAGTTTTTATAAGAAGGCCTAGGAGGCATAGCCTACTACCTCTTGAGATTAATTATCTCATTGGATAAATTTCTCAAAATGCTCTTCATATCATTCATCTTGACTGATAATGATGGAAAAATAGAAGTACTCACTTGAGTAGGTAGATATATGTACATAGAAGGAGGTAGGGTTCTTGAGGTGTTCAAGATCTCTTCTTATAGGGGTATATATATTTTAGGGAACATCAACATCAATGATCAAGGAGGTAGTCTTCCTACGTCTATCAATTATTTCAACCCTTATCATTATGTTGTATGCATCTAATAATGTTTGACCTCTAAGTGACTGGATCATGACTATAATATCTAAATTCAAGGATTTGAGATAGAAAATAATTACCATGCACGTAGGTAGTTGTGCTACCAATGGGATTCTTTACTAGGTTTTTTCAAACTTGGTATTAAAGTCAACTATGACCTCTTTTGAGGCCATCTTAATGGTTATCAATTACTATAGTAAGGATAATCGGTCTAGATTCTCATTGAAATGTTCAAAGAATTAGTTACCTAGGTCATCCAATGGTTTGATCAAGTTGGCTAGTAAAGACCGATACTAGTCAAGAGCCCACCCTTTGAAAGAGACTGTTAGTAGCCTTAAAACTACATTCTGCATGTTGACATAGTACATAATGCACACATTAGATATATCTTAGAGATGTTCAATTGCCATCTTGAAATCTTCTCTTAAAAACTTGGGAAGCACCTTCAAATTATTTACAAGAATTAGATCCCATATAGTTGGGAGTATTTGGGGTATAAACAAGCTACCATTGTTCCACAACATGAATTTCTTTGATAGGCCTATATGTGCCATTGGTTGTTGTTTTTTCACAAAAAAAAACCCTAAGGCTCTTTGGTGAGAAGGAGTTCCTAAAGGTGGAGTTAGTATATTTAGATTATTTACAGTCTATGATCTTGTTATGGGCCTATGGCTTATAAACTCAAGCTTATAACTAACCAGACTAGTAGATTGGGTCCCTTTGGGCATACAAGAAAAGATAAATATTGATACCTAAAACTCTCACTTTGAGTTTAACAACCTCTATGGGAAGATTTACAAATGTGGGATTGAGTGTGGTCTGCAGAGCAACCTTTGAGATTTTACAAGTCAACTCTTTGTTCTAATTTGAGGGGGCATGAAAAGGGATAAAATGAATAAACTAAAATCATGAAAAGCAAATCTAGTCTAAGGTGATGTTGAGAGGTTTGAAACAAGTATTAATACTTGCATAAAATAACATAATCCCTTAGTACTATAGACCATAAAAGAGCCTAAAATCATGAATTAAGATCTATAATATGAGCAAAGGTCTATACTATAAAAGTAAAATAATAGAGATAGTAGATATAGATAATTTTCCACTCTAAATTAACATAAAACATCACATCCTCTTCATTGATAGATAGCAAACAAAATACAAAAGGACACACATGCACATACAAAACATTTACCAACATCTATGAGGTGCACATGCAAAGGTTATAGAATAAGAAAAAAATACTAGCTATTACTCTCCTAGTCTATTATAATGGTTGTAAAAATGAGTATGTGAAAAAACAAAATGATCATGCCCCTTTTAGTATGATAGATGGGATCTAAATAAAAAGGCCAAGTGAATGCCTAAAGAAGAGACACCTAGAGATTCCCTCTTTTGCCCATGATGACACTATTGCAACTGAAAGGAAGTCTTTAGTTCATGAATGCCATTGGCCTTCAAATCCTGGATATGGTACAAACGTATCATTTAGTTATAATCACTATGCTTTGGGAGAAGTGGGGTGGTACCATCTATATGATTTTGGAGACATTTTAACTATGTTATGTGTAATGGATTTGATCCTCTCAAAAATAAAAAATCCTTATTAAAAAAGAGGACCTTCATCATCATCTAATGGTGCTCCTTATACACTGATAAACCAACACTACTCCTAGGTGAGCATAGAGGTGACACACATCTAAATGGCACTTATTTAGAGAGGCTAGGGCCTTATTTGGTAAACTTGAGCATGGGGGAGCCATGTGTCAAGATCACACTCCTCTAGAGAAATTTGAGTGTTACCTTACTAAAAGTGAGCATGAGGGTGCCACATGTCAATCAGTACATCACCCATTTACAAACCATTTAATGGAACTGCCCTTCTTTCCATTGACCAATGGTACTACTTGAAGGCCTAACTCAAAATAAAAATCTTTAAAGAGAATGGGGCCACCACATGTCGATATTATACTCCTCCTAAGCAAAAAGAAAGTTCTCTCAAGTCGGATGAGTACTGTGTTACCAAGTGTTGAAAGTGGATGAAGGCTGGGACTTAGGCAAAATTGAGAAAAGGTGCCTGAACAAGGAAAGGCTTGAAATGAAATCTATCAGAAGGTGCCAAAGAATTGCATGTCTACTGGGTGAGCCCAAACAAAGAGATGAATTGATCCTTAATATCAAATGTGGATTATTTATCCACACTAGCCATAAGGTGGATCCTATTTAGCTTCCTAAGTTTGTTCCTAATAAGGTATCTGAATAAGAGATTGCCTGATAGATATGGAATGGTGTAGATGAAGAGCTAGTAAAGAAAAATAAATCTACATTCCATAACTCTCATATCATTATTAGGAGGATGTAGTACACCATCAAAAGGAAATTTAGGGAATTTAGATACACAAGGAGAGCATATGCATTAGCTAATCTCCCCATAGGGATTGTGACCCCTATGGGAAAGTCTAGCAAAAGATCCACATCCTTGGCCTCTCATATAAACGTGAGCCATTTGATCACGTATTCCTATTTATTAATGCCAAGGATAATAAGGAAGTGAAAGTAAGAGCAAGAATATTAGGATTGAGCAAAGACCTATTGAGGGTAATACAAGTAGATCCTTCCCTCACTCTTAGCTAGACAAGGTTTAGGATCCCACCACCAAGAGGATGGATATCCTCTAACTTTTAGAGTAGAAGGCCATATCAAAAACCAACATATTAGGGACATGATCCCCAACATCCACCCATGGCTCAATACCAACAATAAGATCTAGAATGTATGGAAGGTGAAGCATCAATTGTTGAAGAATGTGAAAAATAATAATAGGAATAAGAAATACTTCCCCTACACAAGAAGAAGAGGAAAACACTCCTCTAGCTTAAGAATCAACTATTAAACTAAAGAAGGTTAATTAGGAGCTAGCAAAGGAGTTGAATCAAGGAAAGGATATCACAAGAAGGGAAGATATGGGGATCATTTTCTTTGATTCTTTGGATGAAGAAGAAATGACATCTTCAACAACTCAAACATACAACATGACTACCCCTCCTCTTCCTGAATAGATGACTTCTCTAAAAGCTAGGAGAACAACAAAATGTTATCAAAGGAAACCAAAGGGGAATAAACTTCAAACCCCATCCATAAAATCATTTAAGGAGTCATTTCCTTCACTAAAAGGTGATCCAAGCTAATAATTTTATTAAGAAGAACTATCGTAAGCCAAGGTATTGAGCTTGCAAGCCTTGAAAGTAAAGGAACATCTCACCAGTGATTTATTTGGTAAGGGTGATCTTTTCACTATCCCCCTGGGCCTTTTCCTTTTAATGATAATACCTATTACTTATACTATACCTATTCCAATTACTTACAGTGTACCTTTTCCCAGTTATTTCCACTTTTATTACTATGTAATCACTTTCAGCTGATCTTATTTTCATGCGCACAGCCTGTACTTTTCCTATTACCACCTCTACTTCTTTAGTTTTTGCTACTATTGTTTCCATTCCTTTAGCCTCCATTAATTCAACCATAACTCTTTCCATCCCATCCATCAGCCAACCCATAATTAATATTGTTTCTTCATCTACCCAATTAGGTTCACCTCTACCTTCTTCAACACCATTCTAAACCACAATAGTAGTGACAACTAAGAGGGCCCCAAAAAGGTAACTAGTCTATGTTGTGTACCCAATGCCATAATTTGGGAACATAGACTAGTCCAAAATAATTTGGATCTCAATGCCTAAACCTTGCTTTGAACCTAAACATGAACTTGAAGATTATGCATAAGTAGAAACTCAATCTTACAAATTGGTCCAAGGAATTAGGAGATTCAACCTCTAAGAGGCCTAATCTGAAGATTACTAAGATTCCCATGGTAAGATCACTTTTTGACAAAGCTATAGCCTTGGTCTAGAGGGTCAGAAAGAGAAATATTGAGGAAAGTTAGAGGATAAGTTTAATTTGAAAATAAAGGGAAGATGTTTATTCTATATCAAAGAGGTAAAATAGGAGACCCATATTAAGGCAGTCCTATCTATACATGAGGGAATGGAGCTGACTAGACAAGAGCTAAAAGAAGAGTTGGAAACTCTTAGAGAGTATAAATACTTGATACAAGTTCCCCCTAGTATATAATAGGTTGTATAAAATGTGGCACTTAGGTTATATGATATTTTGGATTCAATTCATTCTTTGAGAGTTAATTTGGCTGTACATGTGAATTCAATAACCAAATTGTTTAAGATTCTTAGAGAAGATGAGAATAAATTTAATCTCTTGGTATTATACACCCCTAATAAAGCATTCAGCCACCTAGACTTGATGACCCCTCTGGAGGTAACTAATGCATTAAATTTATATCTCATCAGAACACAAGAGGCTTGAGATTAGTTATCATCTTCTAAAGCCTTCGTGAATAACCTTGCATAACAAGAAAATAAAGTAGCTCAAATTTTGATTAAGCTTGAATTGATAAAAGTCCAAGATAATAGAAGGAAGTTTGTATCTTGATCCACTTTTGATTAGATGATTTAACAAGTCTCAAATGGCTTCAAATATATTTTATAAGGACTAATATTGGAGGACATTGAAGCCAAGTTGAGCACAACAAGGAAAAAGGCAATAGAGGTAGAAGTCTTCTAGGTTGGATTTTGAGCCACCAAGATAGAACATACAAAGCTGATGGAAAAAATTGGTAAGGTGGCAAGACCCCATATTATTAACATGAAAATTATTTATGCATAACATGCTAAGGCATATGAAGATTACCAAGAGTTGGATGCAAATAAGAAAGCAATGTTAGCAACATCTACTAGTTCTACTCGTTAGACCCCACCTACAGTGCCAATAACAACACTACTATCAATTAAAGCCCCTTATAATTAAAAAAATACATCAGTGCCACCTCATATCTCAATTTTAATAGAAACTCTAGTTTAATCAATGAGTGCATCACCAAGTACAACTCTAGTCACCATGTCCATAAAAACAAGCACCACAATAGTTATAATAATAATTTTGAGAAATATTAAGCAAGAGCTGATTTAGCCTAAAGATAAAGGCTATTTTTGTATAATTTTCCATGTAATGGCTAAAAGAAAACATTTAAGTCATAGTTTCATCTATATTATAATTAATTAAATCATTTGTACTAACATGCACATGTTGTATATTTGAAATATCTATAAGTTATAAGATGTAACTGAGATTTATGATCTAGTAATTCAGGATGCAATAATTTTTTTTCTAAACTTGGAGGATGAGGTGACCCATTCCCCAAATTATTTATATACATGTAAAACCCTATTTTCAAAGGATAAAAGTTTTGGATTAATATACAAGAAGAGATAAATAAATTGATTGTCAAACAACTATGTTTTTTCTTTCTTATTCCTTCTCCATGTTAATGAAATTGAAATTGATTTCTCTACATTAATTTAATAATTTTAAAGTGTGCTAATGCTATAGATGAATCAGATTGTTTTATTAATGAATTTTAATCTTATATGGGTAATAGAATTAAGGATTTATAGGTTTTATTAAATTAATTAGTTAGTAAATATTGAATTGATAATCCAAGGTGTGTAGATGTATCTCTTGATATATTCTTCTAGGTGTGAGCCACCACTACACTAGACAAATTTTTGGTCCTAACTATAATATCTTATACAAGGGTGTTAAAAAAAAACCATAAGAAGAGAAAAATTTAGTTGAGATCATTAAGAATACTATATTTGGTATCCCAGATTGATAACCATGCTTGTTTGTAAGTGTGTAATAGATGCAAATGGAAAACATTGTTTTTGTAGATACTTGTCCACCAAAGAAATAGTTTTAAAATCTACCTTTTAGGAACACATAACCTAATTTTTTGCCTTACCCTACTTTAATTTTTGAATTTATTTGAGATATTCCCACCACATAATAATTCTCCACCCATATAAATTTCCTAGTGATTACTTTCTATTAAATTCCATGCATATGCCCACAAAATCTGGTTAAACAACCTAGAGCCTCAACCTGCTATTCCATCACTTGGTTTTTTAAATTGTGTACTTAAAACTCATGCCTTAGAGTGGAACCTTATTTTGTATATATAATAAAACATAAGAGGCTTCCTCATTCAAATATTCTAAGGTACGTATAAAACCCACATAAATAAAAACTACCCAAAATTATCTTATATAAATGGGATTTTTAATGAAAATCAAAGGGACTAGTTCCTCCTTAGGAATAAGTTCACAAGGTTACTTATTAATGATAAAAAGAGTGATGGTAGTTTAATCTAAGGTAAGATTAGGTCATTATGGTGTTACTTAGTTCAAGCTGGTACTCACTCTTTTCTCACAGGGTAACTGTTGACGTTGGAAAGTGCTCCCAGTGGCAGGAAAACAAGTTCCTGCCTTCTCCTTGCAACATGGAAACTCTCCTCTCACCTGTGGGACCGACAAAGCTAGAGGAGAGAGTCTCTTGATAAGGGCTAGCTCCCTTTGATGCATCATGTTGTTTCCAACAAAAGTTAAGAGGTATATATATATTATAGGGGGGATGAAAAGGGAGATGAAATGCATAGAAAATAAACTACCTACTCTAAAAGAGGTGATGCACCAAAATAAAGGTTGAACTTCACACATCCACTCTTAGAAATAGACAAATGCATACATACACTACGCACTTGGCAAAAGGACCAGGCTACAAGAAACTAGCAGGGAGGCTTCAAAGGAAAATCCAAAATAGAGATCACCTAAGGTGATATGAAACACACACTTATGAAGTAATTTCTTCTACTCCTTCACTCCCAAATACTGCTCTTCTCCTATCAGCTGCAATAATGGTGACTTGTAGACAACAAGTCTGCTAGTGTTGAACCTGTGAGAGCATCAAAAGACAATAACTGGACACAAGCAAACATTCAACACATACACAGAAATGTCTATCCAAAATGGAGGTTAAAAACTACATTTGTATTGATCCAAGTGAAATTTATGTAGAGTTTCACCCTTTACAAAATGTGGAAGATGATTACAAAAATGACCAAGTTCGCAATATATAGGAGAAGCAAGGAGGCCATTTGGTGCTCCTGCTCTTACAAGTGGCATATGTGTCCCTTCATGAAAAGAAACAAGTCGCTCAAAATATTAATGAGATGTTCATTTGCCTGCTTGAAATCTGCATTTCTTGCTTGGGTGAATTACATGGTTTGCCTTCCAATTTAATGCAAATGGAGAAACTAGTTGTTGTTCCCCTAGCTGCTTGCATGCCAAATGATCAATTTGTAGGCATAACTTCACCTACTAGAGTTGCTTCTTCAATCTGTGCCATTTAGACTTAACTGCTCACTCATTCTTTACTTATCACTCTGTCCAATTGTTCTTTACACCATCAGGTAGTAAATTCCTTTTGTTTATGCTACTTGGATCACTCAACTGCTCCCTGCCCTATCATCTTTGCTTGCCACTTGGAATTTATCCCCTTTTAAAAATGCACGGTCTACACTATTTGCCATTTGTGCCATTTGGGGACTATCAGGCAATAAATCACTTGCACTTTGCCACTTGGACTGCCATGTCACTTCTGCGCCATGTCATTCCTCCTTGCTTTGTAACTTTGTCATTTGCCTTTTCTCAATTTTGTCTCTTTTGGCTTGTCAGCCTCCAGGGGTGAACACTTAAACGAATCGCTGCATTCTGGCTCCTTTTATTCCATGGTTTTGCACTTTTTGTTTGAAGGCAAATGGCTATTCTATTCCATTAAAATTAACACTTCTGTGGCTGTCATGATTTTAAACATTAACAGACATTTCATTCTATTAAATTTGATGGCCATTTTGACATCATCGGGCCCATGTGGCATCATATCGAATCCCTTATCGGCCTTTGCATTTGTAGCGGCCCGAATCCTTTGAAATATTTGAAGTGTCCACCCACCCTCCAAAGGGCACTTTGACTTTGACTATGCCTTTGACCAAGGGCAGCCCCTTGAACCAAACCGTTGAACTTAGCATTGAACTTGAAGATGAACTTGCAACCTGAAAGTGACTGGCTTCGAAAAGCCAGAGAAGAAGTTGACCACAATTTTGCTAGGGGGCAAAAATTGGTCAACAGTGTCAGGATGCGAAACACCAGAAGCATACAATTGATTACCAAACTTCAAGCAACTTAATATGCGAAAATAACCAGAATCAACAAGTAACTAGAATTCAGAATAACACAGCATATGAGAGACAATACACAACTTGTATTAACACTTTATACAAAAAAGAATACAATAAAGAAGATGCCACTTCTCCACCACCTTACAGAGGTTTCCCACACCTCAAGTGAACAGTAATTCTTCTCCCCAAAGCTCTCCCTCTCATAGGTCCCAACACCCAACTCAAATACAGAGTTGGTGTTCACCTCCCGTGCTCCATGCACACCACAAGTGCTCCACGCACTCCACAAGCACTCCACGTGCTCCACAAGTACTCAAAGTACTTCAAGTAGATCTCCCATGAATCTGTAACAACCTACAATTCAACAGACCATACTTATGGAAGGAACTCCCTTGCCTTCCTCTCTTGCTCTATCCAAGTACACACCTGTACTCCAAGTAGATCCTGCCTGATACTGCTCCCTGTTGTGTTCCTGCCTATATGACCTTGCACACCTATAAATCAAACAACGGTTCTGCTCCCCTGTGAACCTCGACCTTGCAAACACATACACCTGCAGATCAACGATCTTACTTACCATGTAGATCTCATATATAGGCCATGCAACTATGACCAAGATCCTACACTCCTGAAAAACCCAGCTGGCTCTCCAATCCAGCACCAACACACCTGGTATTGAGGCACTAGGAGGAACGCACCATTGCTCTACCTCACACACAGAAGGAGCTTATAATTATGCTCTCTTACTCCCTAGCACACTTTTCCAATATGACCATGAGTCTATTATATAGATCTCATCAAACAATAATTAGACATCTAATTACAATAATTAGATCCGCAGCTCTCAGTCTAAAAATAGATCTCTTCATGCAAACACTTGGTTCGTTAGCTAACTGCCCGTAAATAGCTCGCAGTCGAACCACACAGGTGACCGACGCCGGTCCCTGTCCGCCTGGGGGTTGCCGACGCCGGCCGATCTCTGACCGACATCGGTTGCCTTCCTGCCCTATACTGCCGACGTCGATTGGCTTGACCGACGCCGGTGTATCTGACACTCAGCAACTCTCCTGCAACTTCCTCTCCTATTTACATCAGTGAAGCTTTTAGCTCCACAATCCTAACAATCTCCCACTTGGAGATAAACAGCTGCACTGTACCTATACCTGTACCCCAATTAATCTGTTTCCTAGTTTGTATCCCTCTTCAAGCTCCCACCTGAAGACAACCCACCACACATCCTGTGGTGTACCACCTGTCATTCGAGTACCCTGCCACATCCAAACCTACAAATCCATGTAGTGAAGTCCTGACCCTGCATAGCAACACCTGCTGCTGGTCCCTCTCAGAAACCTGAGAACCCACTTCCTCGAATTGGCTCCTAACTCTGACAGCTCCCACTGTGTGGGAATACTCAGGTCTATACCAGACCTCATGTGATTTTGGACACTGTACCTGTCCAGCCCTTAGTGTGCTCCGGTTCTGCATCCCGAACCTCGTCAACACCTGATTCACATCAGCTCCCACTAGAGACAAAATAAACCTGTGATCTCCATGCCTCCCATGTCAAAGAATTCCGCTGCTCCAAACTCCTCATGACATGACACTGAACTAATCTTACCCTTAGCTCAATAAAACCCTGTATGTACAAACCTGCTATAGCAAAACATACCGTCCACATACAGTAACAAAATGATGCCATGACCATCATCCTCATGGTAAGTCAAACCACAGTAGTTACCTGACACTGACTGAAGCCATGCTTCGTCCTCCACCTGTCAAAACCCGGTACCACTGTCCTGCAGCTCCTCAAGACCATATGCCTGGTCTTCCGTCTCACGTATCCGTTCTCTCTATTCTTCTACTAAGGAATCCATTCGTCTCTGTGTTTTCATCCAGCTGGCAAACCTACCAAAACTCCCGTCTGGTTCTGCATCATAACCCTGCCTAGCTCACACCTGTTTCCTAGATCCTTCCTGCTCTACAATAAGCAAAAGGTATGAAGAAGAGGAACATGAATTTGAGGGCCTACTACGCCTTCAGTCCTCCATATGGGTGTTTGAGACTCCTTGACAGCGTGCTATCCACCCAAAATTCGTTACAGTGACTGACCTCGGTCACCCCACAGTCTGCATCTAACGGACATCAGTTCCATGCATCTGTACCTGACTACCAACCTGCCAGCACTAGTGTCCCTGCTGCCGACGTCGGTCCTCCTGACCGACATCGGTATTACATACTGCCGACATCGGTCCCATGACCGACGTCAGTCTTACTCTTCCCGACATCGCTGGCTTCGGTCTGTACAAGACTGACATCGGCACCTGTCTGTTCGACACCGGTTCCTCCTGACCGACGCCGGTGTCTGTGTTCGCCTGTGAGTGATGACTTTTTACCCGTGAGCATCTTTGAATCAAACTCCATGTCCAAACTGCTCTGATCAGATGTATCCAGCCTCATCCACTGAACTCTGTCCGCCATCTCCTCCAAGAACACCAAGGCTTTTCGGTTCTTAAGCATGTCAAATATATCTATCTTCCGCTTAAGAACATGCATCTCCTTCCTGCTCATGTGACGAAGCCTACGAAGCCATGTCTCTGCAATAGAAGAAGAATCAGTAATATAAACAAGTAGATAAAGTATACCTGTTTTCTTACCACCAGCTAATTCAAGTGCATCCGCTGTGAGAGTTTTTGTGCATCTCTCATCACCCAATCTTCCTGAAAAAATTAGCCATATCTCCCAACCTGGGACCTGCATGACCTTCATCAACACCTGTGTGTTGGCCACCTGCAATTTCAGCTTCACTTCCCCTTTGCCAATTCTTTGGCAAGGCTTACCAGCTCCTCTACCTGGGGCTGCATGGAAAGAGGCAACCGAATCTTTTATCCAAGATTCAACTTTATCCAAGAAACCTGCAAACACATCCTGTGCAACAACACCTGCTACATCTGTATCTTCAATTTCTTCATGCTGATCTGTTACCAACCAACAATGTTCTTTTACCTGCTCTTTCTTTCCATCGGACCGTGAGTAACCGTCTGTGCTTTTCAATTCCTCCATTCTTAGCTTACTTTGATCTGCCGTTGCTCTACTCCCACTCAATCAGAAACCCCTGAGAGTGCCCTATAACCAAAACACAACCTGCTTCCTGCAACCTTAGCTCTGATACCACTTGTCCAGATGCAAAACACCAGAAGCATACAATTGATTACCAAACTTCAAGTAACTTATTATGCGGAAATAACCAGAATCAACAAATAACTAGAATTCAGAATAACACAGCATATGAGGGACAATACACAACTTGTATTAACACTTTATACAGAAAAGAATACAATAAAGAAGATGCCACTTCTTCTCCACCACCTTACAGAGGTTTCCCACACCTCAAGTGAACAGTAATTCTTCTCCCCAAAGCTCTCCCTCTCACAGGTCCCAACACCCAACTCAAATACAGAGTTGGTGTTCACCTCCCGTGCTCTACGCACACCACAAGTGCTCCACGCACTCCACAAGCACTCCACATGCTCCACAAGTACTCAAAGTACTTCAAGTAGATCTCCCATGAATCTGCAACAACCTGCAATTCAACAGACCATACTTATGGAAGGAACTCCCTTGCCTTCCTCTCTTGCTCTATCCGAGTACACACCTGTACTCCAAGTAGATCCTGCCTGATACTGCTCCCTGTTGTGTTGCTGTCTATATGACCTTGCACACCTACAAATCAAACAACAGTTCTGCTCCCCTGTGAACCTCGACCTTGCACACACATACACCTGCAGATCAACGATCTTACTTACCATGTAGATCTCCTATATAGGCCATGCAACTATGACCAAGATCCTACACTCCTGAAGAACCCAGCTGGCTCTCCAATCCAGCACCAACACACCTGGTACTGAGGCACTAGGAGGAACACACCATTGCTCTACGTCACACACAGAAGGAGCTTATAATTATGCTCTCTTACTCCCTAACACACTTTTCCAATACGACCATGAGTCTATTATATAGATCTCATCAAACAATAATTAGACATCTAATTACAATAATTAGATCCGCAGCTCTCAGTCTAAAAATAGATCTCTTCATGCAAACACTTGGTTCGTTAGCTAACTGCCCGTAAATAGCTCGCAGTCGAACCACACAGGTGACCGACGCCGGTCCCTGTCTGCCTGGGGGTCACCGACGCCGGCCGATCTCTGACTGATGTCGGTTTCCTTCCTACCCTATACTGCCGACGTCGGTTGGCCTGACCGACGCCGGTGTCTCTGACACTCAGCAACTCTCCTGCAACCTCCTCTCTTGTTTGCATTAGTGAAGCTTTTAGCTCCACAATCCTAACAATCTCCCACTTGGAGATAAACAGCTGCACTGTACCTATACCTGTACCCCGTCTAATCTATTTCTTGGTTTGTATCCCTCTTCAAGCTCCCACCTGAAGACAACCCACCACACATCCTGTGGTGTACCACTTGTCATCCGAGTACCCTACCACATCCGAACGTACAAATCCATGTAGTGAAGTCCTGACCCTGCATAGCAACACCTGCTGCCAGTCCCTCTCAGAAACCTGAGAACCCACTTCCCCGAATTGGCTCCTAACTCTGACAGCTCCCACTACCTGGGAATACTCAGGTCTATACCAGACCTCATGTGATTTTAGACACTGTACCTATCCAGCCCTTAGTGTTCTCCGGTTCTGCATCCCGAACCTCATCAACACCTGATTCACATCAGCTCCCACTGGAGACAAAATCAACCTGTGATCTCCATGCCTCCCATGTCAAAGAATTCCGCTGCTCCAAACTCCTCATGACATGACACTGAACTAATCTTACCCTTAGCTCAGTAAAACCCTATATGTACAAACCTGCTATAGCAAAAAATACCGTCCACATACAGTAACAGAATGATGTCATGACCATCATCCTCCTGGTAAGTCAAACCACAGTAGTTACCTGACATTGACTGAAGCCATGCTTCATCCTCCACCTGTCAAAACCCGGTACCACTGTCCTGCAGCTCCTCAAGACCATATGCCTGGTCTTCCATCTCACGTATCCGTTCTCTCTATTCTTCTACTAAGGAATCCATTCGTCTCTGTGTTTTCATCCAGCTGGGAAACCTACCAAAACTCCCGTCTAGTTCTGCATCATAACCCTACCTAGCTCACACCTGTTTCCTGGATCCTTCCTGCTCTACAATCAACAAAAGGTATGAAGAAGAAGAACAGGAATTTGAGGGCCTACTTACGCCTTCAGTCCTCCATATGGGTGTTTGAGACTCCTTGACAGCGTGCTGTCCACCCAAAATTTGTTACAGTGACCGACCTCGGTCACCCCACAGTCTACATCCGACCGACGTCGTTTCCATGCATCTGTACTTGACTACCAACCTGCCAGCGCTGGTGTCCCTGCTGCCGACGTCGGTCCTCCTGACCGACATCGGTCTTACATACTGTCGATGTCGGTCCCATGACCGACGTCGGTCTTACTCTGCCCGACATCACCAGTTTCGGTCTGCACATGACCGACATCGGCACCTGTCTGTTCGACGCCGGTTCCTCCTGACCGACGCCGGTGTCTGTGTTCACCTGTGAGTGATGACTTTTTACCCGCAAGCGTCTTTGAATCAAACTCCATGTCCAAACTGCTCTACTCAGATGTATACAGCCTCATCCACTGAACTCTGTCCGCCATCTCCTCCAAGAACACCAAGGCTTTCCAGTTCTTAAGCCTGTCAAATATATCTGTCTTCCGCTTAAGAACATGCATCTCCTTCCTGCTCATGTGACCAAGCCTATGAAGCCACGTCTCCGCAATAGAAGAAGAATCAGTAATATAAACAAGTAGATAAAGTATACCTGTTTTCTTACCACCAGCTAATTCAAGTGCATCCGCTGTGAGAGTTTTTGTGCATCTCTCATCACCCAATCTTCCTGAAGAAATTAGCCATATCTCCAAACCTGGGACCTGCATGACCTTCATCAACACCTGTGTGTTGGCCGCCTGCAATTTCAGCTTCACTTCCCCTTTGCCAATTCTTTGGCAAGGCTTACCAGCTCCTCTACCTGGGGCTGCATGGAAAGAGGCAACCGAATCTTTTATCCAAGATTCAACTTTATCCAAGAAACCTACAAACACATCCTGTGCAACAACACCTGCTACATCTGTATCTTCAGTTTCTTCATGCTGATCTGTTACCAACCAACAATGTTCTTTTACCTGCTCTTTCTTTCCATCGAACTGTGAGTAACCGTCTGTGCTTTTCAATTCCTCCATTCTTAGCTTACTTTGATCTGTCGTTGCTCTACTCCCACTCAATCAGAAACCCCTGAGAGTGCCCTATAACAAAAACACAACCTGCTTCCTGCAACCTTAGCTCTGATACCACTTGTCAGGATGTGAAACACCGGAAGCATACAATTGATTACCAAACTTCAAGCAACTTAATATGCGGAAATAACCAGAATCAACAAGTAACTAGAATTCAGAATAACACAGCATATGAGAGACAATACACAACTTGTATTAACACTTTATACAGAAAAGAATACAATAAAAAAGATGCCACTTCTTCTCCACCAGCTTACAGAGGTTTCCCACACCTCAAGTGAACAGTAATTCTTCTCCCCAAAGCTCTCCCTCTCACAGGTCCCAACACCCAACTCAAATACAGAGTTGGTGTTCACCTCCCGTGCTCCATGCACACCACAAGTGCTCCACGCACTCCACAAGCACTCCACGTGCTCCACAAGTACTCAAAGTACTTCAAGTAGATCTCCCATGAATCTGCAACAACCTGCAATTCAACAGACCATACTTATGGAAGGAACTCCCTTGCCTTCCTCTCTTGCTCTATTCGAGTACACACCTGTACTCCAAGTAGATCCTACCTAATACTGCTCCCTGTTGTGTTGCTATCTATATGACCTTGCACACCTGCAAATCAAACAACGATTCTACTCCCCTGTGAACCTCAACCTTGCACACACATACACGTGCAGATCAACGATCTTACTTACCATGTAGATCTCCTATATAGGCCATGCAACTGTGACCAAGATCCTACACTCCTAAAGAACCCAGCTGGCTCTCCAATCCAGCACCAACACACCTGGTACTGAGGCACTAGGAGGAACGCACCATTGCTCTACCTCACACATAGAAGGAGCTTATAATTATGCTCTCTTACTCCCTAGCACACTTTTCTAATATGACCATGAGTCTATTATATAGATCTCATCAAACAATAATTAGACATCTAATTACAATAATTAGATCCGTAGCTCTCAGTCTAAAAATAGATCTCTTCATGCAAACACTTGGTTCGTTAGCTAACTGCCCGTAAATAGCTTGCAATCGAACCACACAGGTGACCAACGCCGGTCCCTGTCCGCCTGGGGGTCGCCGACGCCGACGGATCTTTGACCGACGTCAGTTGCCTTCCTACCCTATACTGCCGACGTCGGTTGGCCTGACCGACGCTGGTGTCTCTGACACTCAGCAACTCTCCTGCAACCTCCTCTCCTATTTGCATCAGTGAAGCTTTTAGCTCCATAATCCTAATAATCTCCCACTTGGAGATAAACAGCTGCACTGTACCTATACCTGTACCCATCTAATCTATTTCCTGGTTTGTATCCCTCTTCAAGCTCCCACCTGAAGACAACCCACCACACATCCCATGGTGTACCACCTGTCATCCGAGTACCCTGCCACATCCGAACCTACAAATCCATGTAGTGAAGTCCTGACCCTGCATAACAACACCTGCTACTGGTCCCTCTCAGAAACCTGAGAACCCACTTCCCCGAATTGGCTTCTAACTCTGACAGCTCCCACTACGTGGGAATACTCAGGTCTATACCAGACCTCATGTGATTTCGGACACTGTACCTGTCCAGCCCTTAGTGTGCTCCGGTTCTGCATCCTGAACCTCGTCAACACCTAATTCACATCAGCTCCCACTGGAGACAAAATCAACCTGTGATCTCCATGCCTCCCATGTCAAAGAATTCTGCTGCTCCAAACTCCTCATGACATGACACTGAACTAATTTTACCCTTAGCTCAGTAAAACCCTGTATGTACAAACCTGCTATAGCAAAACATACCTTCCACATACAGTAACAGAATGATGTCATGACCATCATCCTCCTGGTAAGTCAAACCACAGTAGTTACCTGACACTGACTGAAGCCATGCTTCGTCCTCCACCTGTCAATACCCAGTACCACTGTCCTACAGCTCCTCAAGACCATATGCCTGGTCTTCCGTCTCACGTATCCATTCTCTCTATTCTTCTACTAAGGAATCCATTCGTCTCTATGTTTTCATCCAGCTGGCAAACCTACCAAAACTCCCGTCTGGTTTTGAATCATAACCCTGCATAGCTCTCACCTGTTTCCTGGATCCTTCCTGCTCTACAATCAGCAAAAGGTATGAGGAAGAGGAACACAAATTTGAGGGCCTACTTACGCCTTCAGTCCTCCATATGGGTGTTTGAGACTCCTTGACAGTGTGCTGTCCACCCAAAATTCGTTACAATGACCGACCTCGGTCACCCCACAATCTGCATCCAACCGACGTCGGTTCCATGTGTCTGTACCTGACTACCAACCTGCCAGCGCTGGTGTCCCTGCTGCCGACGTCAGTCCTCCTGACCGACATCAGTCTTACATACTACCGACGTCGGTCCCATGACCGACATCGGCCTTACTCTGCCCGACATCATCGGCTTCGGTCTGCACATGACCGACATTGGCATCTGTCTGTTCGACGCCGGTTCTTCCTGACCGACGCCGGTGTCTGTGTTCCCCTGTGAGTGATGAATTGTTACCCGCGAGCGTCTTTGAATCAAAATCCATGTCCAAACTGCTCTACTCAGATGTATCCAGCCTCATCCACTGAACTCTGTCCGCCATCTCCTCTAAGAACACCAACGCTTTCCAGTTCTTAAGCCTGTCAAATATATCTATCTTCTGCTTAAGAACATGCATCTCCTTCCTGCTCATGTGACCAAGCCTATGAAGCCACGTCTCCACAATAGAAGAAGAATCAGTAATATAAAAAAGTAGATAAAGTATACCTATTTTCTTACCACCAGCTAATTCAAGTGCATCCCCTGTGAGAGTTTTTGTGCATCTCTCATCACCCAATCTTCCTGAAGAAATTAGCCATATCTCCAAACCTGGAACCTGCATGACCTTCATCAACACCTGTGTGTTGGCCGCCTGCAATTTCAGCTTCACTTCCCCTTTGCCAATTCTTTGGCAAGGCTTACCAGCTCCTCTACCTGGGGCTGCATGGAAAGAGGCAACCGAATCTTTTATCCAAGATTCAACTTTATCCAAGAAACCCGCAAACACATCCTATGCAACAACACTTGCTACATCTGTATCTTCAGTTTCTTCATGCTGATCTGTTACCAACCAACAGTGTTCTTTTACCTGCTCTTTCTTTCCATCGGATCATGAGTAACCGTCTGTGCTTTTCAATTCCTCCATTCTTAGCTTACTTTGATCTGCCGTTGCTCTACTCCCACTCAATCAGAAACCCCTAAGAGTGCCCTGTAACCAAAACACAACCTACTTCTTGCAACCTTAGCTCTGATACCACTTGTCAGGATGCAAAACACCAGAAGCATACAATTGATTACCAAACTTCAAGCAACTTAATATGCGGAAATAACCAGAATGAACAAGTAACTAGAATTCAGAATAACACAGCATATGAGAGACAATACACAACTTGTATTAACACTTTATACAGAAAAGAATACAATAAAGAAGATGCCACTTCTTCTCCACCACCTTACAGAGGTTTCTCACACCTCAAGTGAACAGTAATTCTTCTCCCCAAAGCTCTCCCTCTCACAGGTCCCAACACCCAACTCAAATACAGAGTTGGTGTTCACCTCCCGTGCTCCACACACACCACAAGTGCTCCACGCACTCCACAAGCACTCCACGTGCTCCACAAGTACTCAAAGTACTTCAAGTAGATCTCCCATGAATCTGCAACAACCTGCAATTCAACAGACCATACTTATGGAAGGAACTCCCTTGCCTTCCTCTCTTGCTCTATCCGAGTACACACCTGTACTCCAAGTAGATCCTGCCTGATACTGCTCCCTGTTGTGTTGCTGTCTATATGACCTTGCACACCTATAAATCAAACAACGGTTCTGCTCCCCTGTGAACCTCGACCTTGCACACACATACACCTGCAAATCAACGATCTTACTTACCATGTAGATCTCCTATATAGGCCATGCAACTGTGACCAAGATCCTACACTCCTGAAGAACCCAGCTGGCTCTCCAATCCAGCACCAACACACCTGGTACTGAGGCACTAGGAGGAATGCACCATTGCTCTACCTCACACACAGAAGGAGCTTATAATTATGCTCTCTTACTCCCTAGCACACTTTTCTAATACGACCATGAGTCTGTTATATAGATCTCATCAAATAATAATTAGACATCTAATTACAATATCTAGATCCGCAGCTCTCAGTCTAAAAATAGATCTCTTCATGCAAACACTTGGTTCGTTAGCTAACTGCCTATAAATAGCTCGCAGTCGAACCACACAGGTGACCGACGCTGGTCACTATCCGCTTGGGGGTCACCGACGCCGACCGATCTCTGACCGACGTCGGTTGCCTTCCTGCCCTATACTACCGACGTCGGTTGGCCTGACCGACGCCGGTGTCTCTAACACTCAGCAACTCTCCTGCAACCTCCTCTCTTGTTTACATCAGTGAAGCTTTTAGCTCCACAATCCTAACAATCTCCCACTTGGAGATAAACAGCTGCACTGTACCTATACCTGTACCCCATCTAATCTGTTTCCTAGTTTGTATCCCTCTTCAAGCTCCCACCTGAAGACAACCCACCACACATCCCGTGGTGTACCACCTGTCATCCGAGTACCCTGCCACATCCGAACCTACAAATCCATGTAGTGAAGTCCTGACCCTGCATAGCAACACCTGCTGCCGGTCCCTCTCAGAAACCTGAGAACCCACTTCCCCGAATTGGCTCCTAACTCTGAGAGCTCCCACTGCGTGGGAATACTCAAGTCTATACCAGACCTCATGTTATTTTGGACACTGTACCTGTCCAACCCTTAGTGTGCTCCGGTTCTGCATCCCGAACCTCATCAACACCTGATTCACATCAGCTCCCACTAGAGACAAAATCAACCTATGATCTCCATGCCTCCCATGTCAAAGAATTCTGCTGCTCCAAACTTCTCATGACATGACACTGAACTAATCTTACCCTTAGCTCAGTAAGACCCTGTATGTACAAACCTGCTATAGCAAAACATACCGTCCACATACAGTAATAGAATGATGTCATGACCATCATCCTCCTGGTAAGTCAAACCACAGTAGTTACCTGACACTGACTGAAGCCATGCTTTGTCCTACACCTATCAAAACTCGGTACCACTGTCCTGCAGCTCCTCAAGACCATATGCCTGGTCTTCCGTCTCACGTATCCATTCTCTCTATTCTTCTACTAGGGAATCCATTCGTCTCTGTGTTTTCATCCATTTGGCAAACCTACCAAAACTCCCGTCTGGTTCTGCATCATAACCCTGCCTAGCTCACACCTGTTTCCTACATCCTTCCTGCTCTACAATCAGCAAAAGGTATGAAGAAGAGGAACACGAATTTGAGGGCCTACTTATGCCTTCAGTATTCCATATGGGTGTTTGAGTCTCCTTGACAGCGTGCTGTCCACCCAAAATTCGTTACAATGATCGACCTCGGTCATCCCACAGTCTGCATCCGACCGACGTTAGTTCCATGCGTCTGTACCTGACTACCAACCTACCAGCGCTGGTGTCCCTGCTGCTAACGTCGGTCCTCCTGACCAACATCGGTCTTACATACTGCCGACGTCGGTCCCATGACCGACGTCGGTCTTACTCTGCCCGACATCGCCGGCTTCGGTCTGCACATGACTGACATCGGCACCTGTCTGTTTGACGCCGGTTCCTCCTGATCGACACCGGTGTCTGTGTTCACCTGTGAGTGATGAATTTTTATTCACGAGCGTCTTTGAATCAAACTCCATGTCCAAACTGCTCTGCTCAGATGTATCCAACCTCATCCACTGAACTCTATCCGCCATCTCCTCCAAGAACACCAAGGCTTTCCAGTTCTTAATCCTGTCAAATATATCTGTCTTCTGCTTAAGAACATGCATCTCTTTTTTGCTCATGTGACCAAGCCTACGAAGCCACATCTCCGCAACAGAAGAAGAATTAGTAATATAAACAAGTAGATAAAGTATACCTGTTTTCTTACCACCAGCTAATTCAAGTGCATCCGCTGTGAGAGTTTTTGTGCATCTCTCATCACCCAATCTTCCTGAAGAAATTAGCCATATCTCCAAACCTGGGACCTGCATGACCTTCATCAACACCTGTGTGTTGGCCGCCTGCAATTTCAGCTTCACTTCCCCTTTGCCAATTCTTTGGCAAGGCTTACCAGCTCCTCTATCGGGGGCTGCATGGAAAGAGGCAACCGAATCTTTTATCCAAGATTCAACATTATCCAAGAAACCTGCAAACACATCCTGTGCAACAACACCTGCTACATCTGTATCTTCAGTTTCTTCATGCTGATCTGTTACCAACCAACAATGTTCTTTTACCTGCTCTTTCTTTCCATCAGACCGTGAGTAACCGTCTGTGCTTTTCAATTCCTCCATTCTCAGCTTACTTTGATCTACCATTTCTCTACTCCCACTCAATCAGAAACCCCTGAGAGTGCCCTGTAACCAAAACACAACCTGCTTCCTGCAACCTTAGCTCTGATACCACTTGTCAGGATGCGAAACACCGAAAGCATACAATTGATTACCAAACTTCAAGCAACTTAATATGAAGAAATAACCAGAATCAACAAGTAACTAGAATTCAGAATAACACAGCATATGAGAGACAATACACAACTTGTATTAACACTTTATACAGAAAAGAATACAATAAAGAAGATACCACTTCTTCTCCACCACCTTACAGAGGTTTCCCACACCTCAAGTGAATAGTAATTCTTCTCCCCAAAGCTCTCCCTCTCACAGGTCCCAACACCCAACTCAAATACAGAGTTGGTGTTCACCTCCCATGCTCCACGCACACCACAAGTGCTCCACGCACTCCACAAGCACTCCACGTGCTCCACAAGTACTCAAAGTACTTCAAGTAGATCTCCCATGAATCTGTAACAACCTACAATTCAACAGACCATACTTATGGAAGGAACTCCCTTGCCTTCCTCTCTTGCTCTATTCAAGTACACACCTGTACTCCAAGTAGATCCTGCCTGATACTACTCCCTGTTGTGTTGCTGTCTATATGACCTTGCACATCTGCAAATCAAACAACGGTTCTGCTCCCCTGTGAACCTCAACCTTGCACACACATACACCTACAGATCAATGATCTTACTTACCATGTAGATCTCCTATATAGGCCATGCAACTGTGACCAAGATCTTACACTCCTGAAGAACCCAGCTGGCTCTCCAATCCAGCACCAACACACCTGGTACTGAGGCACTAGGAGGAACGCACCATTGCTCTACCTCACACACAGAAGGAGCTTATAATTATGCTCTCTTACTCCCTAGCACACTTTTCCAATACGACCATGAGTCTATTATATAGATCTCATCAAACAATAATTAGACATCTAATTACAATAATTAGATCCGCAGCTCTCAGTCTAAAAATAGATCTCTTCATGCAAACACTTGGTTCGTTAGCTAACTGCCCGTAAATAGCTCGCAGTCGAACCACACAGGTGATCGACGCCAGTCCCTGTCCGCCTGGGGGTCGCCGACGCCGGCCGATCTCTGACCGATGTCGGTTGCCTTCCTGCCCTATACTGTCGACGTCAGTTGGCCTGACCGACGCCGGTGTCTCTGACACTCAATAACTCTCCTACAACCTCCTCTCCTGTTTGCATCAATGAAGCTTTTAGCTCCACAATCCTAACAATCTCCCACTTGGAGATAAACATCAGCACTGTACCTATACCTGTACCCCGTCTAATCTATTTCCTGGTTTGTATCCCTCTTTAAGCTCCCACCTGAAGACAAACCACCACACATCCCATGGTGTACCACCTGTCATCCGAGTACCCTGCCACATCTGAACCTACAAATCCATGTAGTGAAGTCCTGACCCTGCATAGCAACACCTGCTGCTAGTCCCTCTAAGAAACCTGAGAACTCACTTCCCCGAATTGGCTCCTAACTCTGACAGCTCCCACTGCGTTGGAATACTCAGGTTTATACCAGACCTCATGTGATTTCGGACACTGTACCTGTCCAGCCCTTAGTGTGCTCCGGTTCTGCATCCCGAACCTCGTCAACACCTGATTCACATCAGCTGCCACTGGAGACAAAATCAACCTGTGATCTCCATGCCTCCCATGTCAAAGAATTCCGCTGCTCCAACTCCTCGTGACATGACACTGAACTAATCTTACCCTTAGCTCAGTAAAACCCTATATGTACAAACCTACTATAGCAAAACATACCGTCCACATACAGTAACAGAATGATGTCATGACCATCATCCTCCTGGTAAGTCAAACCACAGTAGTTACCTGACACTGACTGAAGCCATGCTTCATCCTCCACCTGTCAAAACCCGGTACCACTATCCTGCAGCTCCACAAGACCATATGCCTGGTCTTTCGTCTCACGTATCCATTCTCTCTATTCTTCTACTAAAGAATCCATTCGTCTCTGTGTTTTCATCCAGCTGGCAGACCTACCAAAACTCCCGTCTGGTTTTGCATCATAACCCTGCCTAGCTCACACCTGTTTCTTGGATCCTTCCTGCTCTACAATCAGCAAAAGGTATGAAGAAGAGGAACACAAATTTGAGGGCCTACTTACACCTTCAGTCCTCCATATGGGTGTTTGAGACTCCTTGACAGCGTGCTGTCCACCCAAAATTCGTTACAGTGACCGACCTCGGTCACCCCACAGTCTGCATCTGACCGACGTTGGTTCCATGCGTCTGTACCTGACTACCAACCTGCCAGCGCTAGTGTACCTACTGCCGACGTCGGTCCTCCTGACTGACATCGGTCTTACATACTGCCGACGTCGGTCCCATGACCGACGTCGGTCTTACTCTGCCTGACATCGTTGGCTTCGGTCTGCACATGACCGACATCGGAACCTATCTGTTTGACGGCGGTTCCTCCTGACTGATGCCGGTGTCTGTGTTTGCCTGTGAGTGATGACTTTTTACCCGTGAGTGTCTTTGAATCAAACTCCATGTCCAAACTGCTCTGCTCAGATGTATCCAGCCTCATCCACTGAACTCTGTCCGCCATCTCCTCCAAGAACACCAAGGCTTTCCAGTTCTTAAGCCTGTCAAATATATCTATCTTCTGCTTAAGAACATGCATCTCCTTCCTGCTCATGTGACCAAGCCTACGAAGCCATGTCTCCGCAACACAAGAAGAATCAGTAATATAAACAAGTAGATAAAGTATACCTATTTTCTTACCACCAGCTAATTCAAGTGCATCCGCTGTGAGAGTTTTTGTGCATCTCTCATCACCCAATCTTCCTGAAGAAATTAGCCATATCTCCAAACCTGGGACCTGCATGACCTTCATCAACACCTGTGTGTTGGCCGCCTGCAATTTCAGCTTCACTTCCCTTTTGCCAATTCTTTGGCAAGGCTTACCAGCTCCTCTACCTGGGGCTGCATGGAAAGAGGCAACCGAATCTTTTATCCAAGATTCAACTTTATCCAAGAAACCTGCAAACACATCCTGTGCAACAACACCTGCTACATCTGTATCTTCAGTTTCTTCATGCTGATCTGTTACCAACCAACAATGTTCTTTTACCTGCACTTTCTTTCCATTGGACCGTGAGTAACCGTCTGTGCTTTTCAATTCCTCCATTCTTAGCTTACTTTGATCTGCCATTGCTCTACTCCCACTCAATCAGAAACCCCTGAGAGTGCCCTGTAACTAAAACACAACCTGCTTCCTGCAACCTTATCTTTGATACCACTTGTCAGGATGTGAAACACCGGAAGCATACAATTGATTACCAAACTTCAAGCAACTTAATATGCGGAAATAACCAGAATGAACAAGTAACTAGAATTTAGAATAACACAGCATATGAGAGACAATACACAACTTGTATTAACACTTTATACAGAAAAGAATACAATAAAGAAGATGCCACTTCTTCTCCACCACCTTACAGAGGTTTCCCACACCTCAAGTGAATAGTAATTCTTCTCCCCAAAGCTCTCCCTCTCACAGGTCCCAACACCCAACTCAAATACAGAGTTGGTGTTCACCTCCCGTGCTCCACGCACACCACAAGTGCTCCACGCACTCCACAAGCACTCCACGTGCTCCACAAGTACTCAAAGTACTTCAAGTAGATCTCCCATGAATCTGTAACAACCTGCAATTCAACAGACCATACTTATGGAAGGAACTCCCTTGCCTTCCTCTCTTGCTCTATCCGAGTACACACCTGTACTCCAAGTAGATCCTGCCTGATACTGCTCCCTGTTGTGTTGCTGTCTATATGACCTTGTACACCTACAAATCAAACAACAGTTCTGCTCCCCTGTGAACCTCGACCTTACACACACATACACCTGCAGATCAACGATCTTACTTACCATGTAGATCTCCTATATAGGCCATGCAACTGTGACCAAGATCCTACACTCCTGAAGAACCCAGCTGGCTCTCCAATCCAGCACCAACACACCTGGTACTGAGGCACTAGGAGGAATGCACCATTGCTCTACCTCACACACAGAAGGAGCTTATAATTATGCTCTCTTACTCCCTAGCACACTTTTCTAATACGACCATGAGTCTGTTATATAGATCTCATCAAATAATAATTAGACATCTAATTACAATATCTAGATCCGCAGCTCTCAGTCTAAAAATAGATCTCTTCATGCAAACACTTGGTTCGTTAGCTAACTGCCTATAAATAGCTCGCAGTCGAACCACACAGGTGACCGACGCTGGTCACTATCCGCTTGGGGGTCACCGACGCCGACCGATCTCTGACCGACGTCGGTTGCCTTCCTGCCCTATACTACCGACGTCGGTTGGCCTGACCGACGCCGGTGTCTCTAACACTCAGCAACTCTCCTGCAACCTCCTCTCTTGTTTACATCAGTGAAGCTTTTAGCTCCACAATCCTAACAATCTCCCACTTGGAGATAAACAGCTGCACTGTACCTATACCTGTACCCCATCTAATCTGTTTCCTAGTTTGTATCCCTCTTCAAGCTCCCACCTGAAGACAACCCACCACACATCCCGTGGTGTACCACCTGTCATCCGAGTACCCTGCCACATCCGAACCTACAAATCCATGTAGTGAAGTCCTGACCCTGCATAGCAACACCTGCTGCCGGTCCCTCTCAGAAACCTGAGAACCCACTTCCCCGAATTGGCTCCTAACTCTGAGAGCTCCCACTGCGTGGGAATACTCAAGTCTATACCAGACCTCATGTTATTTTGGACACTGTACCTGTCCAACCCTTAGTGTGCTCCGGTTCTGCATCCCGAACCTCATCAACACCTGATTCACATCAGCTCCCACTAGAGACAAAATCAACCTATGATCTCCATGCCTCCCATGTCAAAGAATTCTGCTGCTCCAAACTTCTCATGACATGACACTGAACTAATCTTACCCTTAGCTCAGTAAGACCCTGTATGTACAAACCTGCTATAGCAAAACATACCGTCCACATACAGTAATAGAATGATGTCATGACCATCATCCTCCTGGTAAGTCAAACCACAGTAGTTACCTGACACTGACTGAAGCCATGCTTTGTCCTACACCTATCAAAACTCGGTACCACTGTCCTGCAGCTCCTCAAGACCATATGCCTGGTCTTCCGTCTCACGTATCCATTCTCTCTATTCTTCTACTAGGGAATCCATTCGTCTCTGTGTTTTCATCCATTTGGCAAACCTACCAAAACTCCCGTCTGGTTCTGCATCATAACCCTGCCTAGCTCACACCTGTTTCCTACATCCTTCCTGCTCTACAATCAGCAAAAGGTATGAAGAAGAGGAACACGAATTTGAGGGCCTACTTATGCCTTCAGTATTCCATATGGGTGTTTGAGTCTCCTTGACAGCGTGCTGTCCACCCAAAATTCGTTACAATGATCGACCTCGGTCATCCCACAGTCTGCATCCGACCGACGTTAGTTCCATGCGTCTGTACCTGACTACCAACCTACCAGCGCTGGTGTCCCTGCTGCTAACGTCGGTCCTCCTGACCAACATCGGTCTTACATACTGCCGACGTCGGTCCCATGACCGACGTCGGTCTTACTCTGCCCGACATCGCCGGCTTCGGTCTGCACATGACTGACATCGGCACCTGTCTGTTTGACGCCGGTTCCTCCTGATCGACACCGGTGTCTGTGTTCACCTGTGAGTGATGAATTTTTATTCACGAGCGTCTTTGAATCAAACTCCATGTCCAAACTGCTCTGCTCAGATGTATCCAACCTCATCCACTGAACTCTATCCGCCATCTCCTCCAAGAACACCAAGGCTTTCCAGTTCTTAATCCTGTCAAATATATCTGTCTTCTGCTTAAGAACATGCATCTCTTTTTTGCTCATGTGACCAAGCCTACGAAGCCACATCTCCGCAACAGAAGAAGAATTAGTAATATAAACAAGTAGATAAAGTATACCTGTTTTCTTACCACCAGCTAATTCAAGTGCATCCGCTGTGAGAGTTTTTGTGCATCTCTCATCACCCAATCTTCCTGAAGAAATTAGCCATATCTCCAAACCTGGGACCTGCATGACCTTCATCAACACCTGTGTGTTGGCCGCCTGCAATTTCAGCTTCACTTCCCCTTTGCCAATTCTTTGGCAAGGCTTACCAGCTCCTCTATCGGGGGCTGCATGGAAAGAGGCAACCGAATCTTTTATCCAAGATTCAACATTATCCAAGAAACCTGCAAACACATCCTGTGCAACAACACCTGCTACATCTGTATCTTCAGTTTCTTCATGCTGATCTGTTACCAACCAACAATGTTCTTTTACCTGCTCTTTCTTTCCATCAGACCGTGAGTAACCGTCTGTGCTTTTCAATTCCTCCATTCTCAGCTTACTTTGATCTACCATTTCTCTACTCCCACTCAATCAGAAACCCCTGAGAGTGCCCTGTAACCAAAACACAACCTGCTTCCTGCAACCTTAGCTCTGATACCACTTGTCAGGATGCGAAACACCGAAAGCATACAATTGATTACCAAACTTCAAGCAACTTAATATGAAGAAATAACCAGAATCAACAAGTAACTAGAATTCAGAATAACACAGCATATGAGAGACAATACACAACTTGTATTAACACTTTATACAGAAAAGAATACAATAAAGAAGATACCACTTCTTCTCCACCACCTTACAGAGGTTTCCCACACCTCAAGTGAATAGTAATTCTTCTCCCCAAAGCTCTCCCTCTCACAGGTCCCAACACCCAACTCAAATACAGAGTTGGTGTTCACCTCCCATGCTCCACGCACACCACAAGTGCTCCACGCACTCCACAAGCACTCCACGTGCTCCACAAGTACTCAAAGTACTTCAAGTAGATCTCCCATGAATCTGTAACAACCTACAATTCAACAGACCATACTTATGGAAGGAACTCCCTTGCCTTCCTCTCTTGCTCTATTCAAGTACACACCTGTACTCCAAGTAGATCCTGCCTGATACTACTCCCTGTTGTGTTGCTGTCTATATGACCTTGCACATCTGCAAATCAAACAACGGTTCTGCTCCCCTGTGAACCTCAACCTTGCACACACATACACCTACAGATCAATGATCTTACTTACCATGTAGATCTCCTATATAGGCCATGCAACTGTGACCAAGATCTTACACTCCTGAAGAACCCAGCTGGCTCTCCAATCCAGCACCAACACACCTGGTACTGAGGCACTAGGAGGAACGCACCATTGCTCTACCTCACACACAGAAGGAGCTTATAATTATGCTCTCTTACTCCCTAGCACACTTTTCCAATACGACCATGAGTCTATTATATAGATCTCATCAAACAATAATTAGACATCTAATTACAATAATTAGATCCGCAGCTCTCAGTCTAAAAATAGATCTCTTCATGCAAACACTTGGTTCGTTAGCTAACTGCCCGTAAATAGCTCGCAGTCGAACCACACAGGTGATCGACGCCAGTCCCTGTCCGCCTGGGGGTCGCCGACGCCGGCCGATCTCTGACCGATGTCGGTTGCCTTCCTGCCCTATACTGTCGACGTCAGTTGGCCTGACCGACGCCGGTGTCTCTGACACTCAATAACTCTCCTACAACCTCCTCTCCTGTTTGCATCAATGAAGCTTTTAGCTCCACAATCCTAACAATCTCCCACTTGGAGATAAACATCAGCACTGTACCTATACCTGTACCCCGTCTAATCTATTTCCTGGTTTGTATCCCTCTTTAAGCTCCCACCTGAAGACAAACCACCACACATCCCATGGTGTACCACCTGTCATCCGAGTACCCTGCCACATCTGAACCTACAAATCCATGTAGTGAAGTCCTGACCCTGCATAGCAACACCTGCTGCTAGTCCCTCTAAGAAACCTGAGAACTCACTTCCCCGAATTGGCTCCTAACTCTGACAGCTCCCACTGCGTTGGAATACTCAGGTTTATACCAGACCTCATGTGATTTCGGACACTGTACCTGTCCAGCCCTTAGTGTGCTCCGGTTCTGCATCCCGAACCTCGTCAACACCTGATTCACATCAGCTGCCACTAGAGACAAAATCAACCTGTGATCTCCATGCCTCCCATGTCAAAGAATTCCGCTGCTCCAACTCCTCGTGACATGACACTGAACTAATCTTACCCTTAGCTCAGTAAAACCCTATATGTACAAACCTACTATAGCAAAACATACCGTCCACATACAGTAACAGAATGATGTCATGACCATCATCCTCCTGGTAAGTCAAACCACAGTAGTTACCTGACACTGACTGAAGCCATGCTTCATCCTCCACCTGTCAAAACCCGGTACCACTGTCCTGCAGCTCCACAAGACCATATGCCTGGTCTTTCGTCTCACGTATCCATTCTCTCTATTCTTCTACTAAAGAATCCATTCGTCTCTGTGTTTTCATCCAGCTGGCAGACCTACCAAAACTCCCGTCTGGTTCTGCATCATAACCCTGCCTAGCTCACACCTGTTTCTTGGATCCTTCCTGCTCTACAATCAGCAAAAGGTATGAAGAAGAGGAACACAAATTTGAGGGCCTACTTACACCTTCAGTCCTCCATATGGGTGTTTGAGACTCCTTGACAGCGTGCTGTCCACCCAAAATTCGTTACAGTGACCGACCTCGGTCACCCCACAGTCTGCATCTGACCGACGTTGGTTCCATGCGTCTGTACCTGACTACCAACCTGCCAGCGCTAGTGTACCTACTGCCGACGTCGGTCCTCCTGACTGACATCGGTCTTACATACTGCCGACGTCGGTCCCATGACCGACGTCGGTCTTACTCTGCCTGACATCGTTGGCTTCGGTCTGCACATGACCGACATCGGAACCTATCTGTTTGACGGCGGTTCCTCCTGACTGATGCCGGTGTCTGTGTTTGCCTGTGAGTGATGACTTTTTACCCGTGAGTGTCTTTGAATCAAACTCCATGTCCAAACTGCTCTGCTCAGATGTATCCAGCCTCATCCACTGAACTCTGTCCGCCATCTCCTCCAAGAACACCAAGGCTTTCCAGTTCTTAAGCCTGTCAAATATATCTATCTTCTGCTTAAGAACATGCATCTCCTTCCTGCTCATGTGACCAAGCCTACGAAGCCATGTCTCCGCAACACAAGAAGAATCAGTAATATAAACAAGTAGATAAAGTATACCTATTTTCTTACCACCAGCTAATTCAAGTGCATCCGCTGTGAGAGTTTTTGTGCATCTCTCATCACCCAATCTTCCTGAAGAAATTAGCCATATCTCCAAACCTGGGACCTGCATGACCTTCATCAACACCTGTGTGTTGGCCGCCTGCAATTTCAGCTTCACTTCCCTTTTGCCAATTCTTTGGCAAGGCTTACCAGCTCCTCTACCTGGGGCTGCATGGAAAGAGGCAACCGAATCTTTTATCCAAGATTCAACTTTATCCAAGAAACCTGCAAACACATCCTGTGCAACAACACCTGCTACATCTGTATCTTCAGTTTCTTCATGCTGATCTGTTACCAACCAACAATGTTCTTTTACCTGCACTTTCTTTCCATTGGACCGTGAGTAACCGTCTGTGCTTTTCAATTCCTCCATTCTTAGCTTACTTTGATCTGCCATTGCTCTACTCCCACTCAATCAGAAACCCCTGAGAGTGCCCTGTAACTAAAACACAACCTGCTTCCTGCAACCTTATCTTTGATACCACTTGTCAGGATGTGAAACACCGGAAGCATACAATTGATTACCAAACTTCAAGCAACTTAATATGCGGAAATAACCAGAATGAACAAGTAACTAGAATTTAGAATAACACAGCATATGAGAGACAATACACAACTTGTATTAACACTTTATACAGAAAAGAATACAATAAAGAAGATGCCACTTCTTCTCCACCACCTTACAGAGGTTTCCCACACCTCAAGTGAATAGTAATTCTTCTCCCCAAAGCTCTCCCTCTCACAGGTCCCAACACCCAACTCAAATACAGAGTTGGTGTTCACCTCCCGTGCTCCACGCACACCACAAGTGCTCCACGCACTCCACAAGCACTCCACGTGCTCCACAAGTACTCAAAGTACTTCAAGTAGATCTCCCATGAATCTGTAACAACCTGCAATTCAACAGACCATACTTATGGAAGGAACTCCCTTGCCTTCCTCTCTTGCTCTATCCGAGTACACACCTGTACTCCAAGTAGATCCTGCCTGATACTGCTCCCTGTTGTGTTGCTGTCTATATGACCTTGTACACCTACAAATCAAACAACAGTTCTGCTCCCCTGTGAACCTCGACCTTACACACACATACACCTGCAGATCAACGATCTTACTTACCATGTAGATCTCCTATATAGGCCATGCAACTGTGATCAAGATCCTACACTCCTAAAGAACCCAGCTGGCTCTCCAATCCAGCACCAACACACCTGGTACTGAGGCACTAGGAGGAACGCACCATTGCTCTACCTCACACACAGAAGGAGCTTATAATTATGCTCTCTTACTCCCTAGCACACTTTTCCAATACGACCATGAGTCTATTATATAGATCTCATCAAACAATAATTAGACATCTAATTACAATAATTAGATCTACAGCTCTCAGTCTAAAAATAGATCTCTTCATGCAAACACTTGGTTCGTTAGCTAACTGCCCGTAAATAGCTCGCAGTCGAACCACACAGGTGACCGACGCCGGTCCCTGTCCACTTGGGGGTCGCCGACGCCGGCCGATCTCTGACCGACGTCGGTTTCCTTCCTGCCCTATACTGCCGACATCGGTTGGCCTGACCGACACCGGTGTCTCTGACACTCAGCAACTCTCCTGCAACCTCCTCTCTTGTTTACATCAGTGAAGCTTTTAGCTCCACAATTCTAACAATCTCCCACTTGGAGATAAACAGCTGCACTGTACCTATTCCTGTACCCCATCTAATCTATTTCCTAATTTTTATCCCTCTTCAAGCTCCCACCTGAAGACAACCCACCACACATCCCGTGGTGTACCACCTATCATCCGAGTACCCTGCCACATCCGAACATACAAATCCATGTAGTGAAGTCCTGACCCTGCATAGCAACACCTGCTGCCGGTCCCTCTTAGAAACTTGAGAACCCACTTCCCCGAATTGGCTCCTAACTCTGACAGCTCCCACTGCGTGGGAATACTCAGGTCTATACCAGACCTCATGTGATTTCGGACACTGTACCTGTCCAGCCCTTAGTGTGCTCCGGTTCTGCATCCTGAACCTCGTCAACACCTGATTCACATCAGCTCCCACTGGAGACAAAATCAACTTGTGATCTCCATGCCTCCCATGTCAAAGAATTCCGCTGCTCCAAACTCCTCGTGACATGACACTGAACTAATCTTACCCTTAGCTCAGCAAAACCCTGTATGTAAAAACCTGCTATAGCAAAACATACTGTCCACATACAGTAACAGAATGATGTCATGACCATCATCCTCCTGGTAAGTCAAACCACAGTAGTTACCTGACACTGACTGAAGCCATGCTTCGTCCTCCACCTGTCAAAACCCGGTACCACTGTCCTGCAGCTTCTCAAGACCATATGCCTGGTCTTCCGTCTCACGTATCCGTTCTCTCTATTCTTCTACTAAGGAATCCATTCGTCTCTGTGTTTTCATCCAGCTGGCAAACCTACCAAAACTCCCATCTAGTTCTGCATCATAACCCTGCCTAGCTCACACCTGTTTCCTGGATCCTTCCTGCTCTACAATCAGCAAAAGGTATGAAGAAGAAGAACACGAATTTGAGGGCCTACTTACACCTTCAGTCCTCTATATGGGTGTTTGAGACTCCTTGACAGCGTGCTGTCCACCCAAAATTCGTTACAGTGACCGACCTCGGTCACCCCATAGTCTGCATCCAACCGACGTTAGTTCCATGCGTCTGTACCTGACTACCAACCTACCAGTGCTGGTGTCCCTGCTGCCGACGTCGGTCCTCCTGACCGACATTGGTCTTACATACTGCCGACGTCGGTCCCATGACCGACGTCGGTCTTACTCTGCCCGACATCGCAGGCTTCGATCTGCACATGACCGACATCGGCACCTGTCTGTTCGACGCCAGTTCCTCCTGACCAACGCTGGTGTCTGTGTTCGCCTGTGAGTGATGACTTTTTATCCACGAGCATCTTTGAATCAAACTCCATGTCCAAACTGCTCTGCTCAGATGTATCCAGCCTCATCCACTGAACTCTGTCCGCCATCTCCTCCAAGAACACCAAGGCTTTCCAGTTCTTAAGCCTGTCAAATATATCTGTCTTCCGCTTAAGAACATGCATCTCCTTTCTGCTCATGTGACCAAGCCTATGAAGCCACGTCTCTGCAACAGAAGAAGAATCAGTAATATAAACAAGTAGATAAAGTATACCTGTTTTCTTACCACCAGCTAATTCAAGTGCATCCGCTGTGAGAGTTTTTGTGCATCTCTCATCACCCAATCTTCCTGAAGAAATTAGCCATATCTCCAAACCTAAGACCTGCATGACCTTCATCAACACCTGTGTGTTGGCCGCCTGCAATTTCAGCTTCACTTCCCCTTTGCCAATTCTTTGGCAAGGCTTATCAGCTCCTCTATCGGGGGCTGCATGGAAAGAGGCAACCGAATCTTTTATCCAAGATTCAACTTTATCCAAGAAACCTTCAAACACATCCTGTGCAACAACACCTGCTACATCTGTATCTTCAGTTTCTTCATGCTGATCTGTTACCAACCAACAATGTTCTTTTACCTGCTCTTTCTTTCCATCGAACCGTGAGTAACCATCTGTGCTTTTCAATTCCTCCATTCTTAGCTTACTTTGATCTACCGTTGCTCTACTCCCACTCAATCAGAAACCCCTGAGAGTGCCCTGTAACCAAAACACAACCTGCTTCCTGCAACCTTAGCTCTGATACCACTTGTCAGGATGCGAGACACCGAAAGCATACAATTGATTACCAAACTTCAAGCAACTTAATATGCAGAAATAACCGGAATCAACAAGTAACTAGAATTCAGAATAACACAGCATATGAGAGACAATACACAACTTGTATTAACACTTTATACAGAAAAGAATACAATAAAGAAGATGCCACTTCTTCTCCACCACCTTACAGAGGTTTCCCACACCTCAAGTGAACAGTAATTCTTCTCCCCAAAGCTCTCCCTCTCACAGGTCCCAACACCCAACTCAAATACAGAGTTGGTGTTCACCTCCCATGCTCCACGCACACCACAAGTGCTCCACGCACTCCACAAGCACTCCACGTGCTCCACAAGTACTCAAAGTACTTCAAGTAGATCTCCCATGAATCTACAACAACCTACAATTCAACAGACCATACTTATGGAAGGAACTCCCTTGCCTTCCTCTCTTGCTCTATTCAAGTACACACCTATACTCCAAGTAGATCCTGCCTGATACTACTCCCTGTTGTGTTGCTGTCTATATGACCTTGCACATCTGCAAATCAAACAACGGTTTTGCTCCCCTGTGAACCTCGACCTTGCACACACATACACCTGCAGATCAATGATCTTACTTACCATGTAGATCTCCTATATAGGCCATGCAACTGTGACCAAGATCTTACACTCCTGAAGAACCCAGCTGGCTCTCCAATCCAGCACCAACACACCTGGTACTATGGCACTAGGAGGAACGCACCATTGCTCTACCTCACACACAGAAGGAGCTTATAATTATGCTCTCTTACTCCCTAGCACACTTTTCCAATATGACCATGAGTCTATTATATAGATCTCATCAAATAATAATTAGACATCTAATTACAATAATTAGATCCGTAGCTCTCAGTCTAAAAATAGATCTCTTCATGCAAACACTTGGTTCGTTAGCTAACTGCCCGTAAATAGCTCGCAGTCGAACCACACAGGTGACCGACGCCGGTCCCTGTCCGCCTGGGGGTCACCGACGCCGGCCGATCTCTGACCGATGTCGGTTGCCTTCCTGCCCTATACTGTCGATGTCGGTTGGCCTGACCGACACCGGTGTCTCTAACACTCAGCAACTCTCCTGCAACCTCCTCTCCTGTTTGCATCAATGAAGCTTTTAGCTCCACAATCCTAACAATCTCCCACTTGGAGATAAACAGCTGCACTATACCTATACCTGTACCCCGTCTAATCTGTTTCCTGGTTTGTATCCCTCTTCAAGCTCCCACCTGAAGACAAACCACCACACATCCCGTGGTGTACCACCTGTCATCCGAGTACCCTGCCACATCCGAACCTACAAATCCATGTAGTGAAGTCCTGACCCTGCATAGCAACACCTGCTGATAGTCCCTCTCAAAAACCTGAGAACTCACTTCCCCGAATTGGCTCCTAACTCTGACAGCTCCCACTGCATGGGAATACTCAGGTCTATACCAGACCTCATGTGATTTCGGACACTGTACCTATCCAGCCCTTAGTGTGCTCTGGTTCTGCATCCCGAACCTCGTCAACACCTCATTCACATCAGCTCCCACTAGAGACAAAATCAACCTATGATCTCCATGCCTCCCATGTCAAAGAATTCTGCTGCTCCAAACTCCTCGTGACATGACACTGAACTAATCTTACCCTTAGCTCAGTAAAACCCTGTATGTACAAACCTGCTATAGCAAAACATACTGTCCACATACAGTAACAGAATGATGTCATGACCATCATCCTCCTGGTAAGTCAAACCACAGTAGTTACCTGACACTGACTGAAGCCATGCTTCATCCTTCACCTGTCAAAACCCGGTACCACTGTCCTGCAGCTCCTCAAGACCATATGCCTAGTCTTCCATCTCACGTATCCATTCTCTCTATTCTTCTACTAAGGAATCCATTCATCTCTATGTTTTCATCCAGCTGGCAGACCTACCAAAACTCCCGTCTGGTTCTGCATCATAACCCTGCCTAGCTCACACCTGTTTCTTGGATCCTTCCTGCTCTACAATCAGCAAAAGGTATGAAGAAGAGGAACACGAATTTGAGGGCTTACTTACGCCTTCAGTCCTCCATATGGGTGTTTGAGACTCCTTGACAGCGTGCTGTCCACCCAAAATTCGTTACAGTGACCGACCTCGGTCACCCCACAGTCTGCATCTGACCGACATCGGTTCCATGCATCTGTACCTAACTACCAACTTGCCAGCGCTGGTGTCCCTGCTGCCGACGTCGGTCCTCTTGACCGACATCGGTCTTACATACTGCCGACATCGGTCCCATGACCGACGTCGGTCTTACTCTGCCTGACATCGTCGGCTTCAGTCTGCACATGACCGACATCGGCACCTATCTGTTCGACGCCGGTTCCTCCTGACTGATGCTGGTGTCTGTGTTTGCCTATGAGTGATGAATTTTTACCCGTGAGCGTCTTTGAATCAAACTCCATGTCCAAACTGCTCTGCTCAGATGTATCCAGCCTCATCCACTGAACTCTGTCTGCCATCTCCTCCAAGAACACCAAGGCTTTCCAGTTCTTAAGCCTGTCAAATATATCTATCTTTCGCTTAAGAACATGCATCTCCTTCCTGCTCATGTGACCAAGCCTACGAAGCCATGTCTCCGCAACACAAGAAGAATCAGTAATATAAACAAGTAGATAAAGTATACCTATTTTCTTACCACCAGCTAATTCAAGTGCATCCACTGTGAGAGTTTTTGTGCATCTCTCATCACCCAATCTTCCTGAAGAAATTAACCATATCTCCAAACCTGGGACCTGCATGACCTTCATCAACACCTGTGTGTTGGCCACCTGCAATTTCAGCTTCACTTCCCCTTTGCCAATTCTTTGGCAAGGCTTACCAGCTCCTCTACCTGGGGCTGCATGGAAAGAGGCAACCGAATCTTTTATCCAAGATTCAACTTTATCCAAGAAACCTGCAAACACATCCTGTGCAACAACACCTGCTACATCTGTATCTTCAGTTTCTTCATGCTGATCTGTTACCAACCAACAATGTTCTTTTACCTACTCTTTCTTTCCATCAGACCGTGAGTAACCGTCTGTGCTTTTCAATTCCTCCATTCTTAGCTTACTTTGATCTGCCGTTGCTCTACTCCCACTCAATCAGAAACCCCTGAGAGTGCCCTGTAACTAAAACACAACCTGCTTCCTGCAACCTTAGCTCTGATACCACTTGTTAGGATGCGAAACACCGGAAGCATACAATTGATTACCAAACTTCAAGCAACTTAATATGTGAAAATAACCAGAATGAACAAGTAACTAGAATTCAGAATAACACAGCATATGAGAGACAATACACAACTTGTATTAACACTTTATACATAAAAGAATACAATAAAGAAGATGCCACTTCTTCTCCACCACCTTACAGAGGTTTCCCACACCTCAAGTGAACAGTAATTCTTCTCCCCAAAGCTCTCCCTCTCACAGGTCCCAACACCCAACTCAAATACAGAGTTGGTGTTCACCTCCCGTGCTCGACGCACACCACAAGTGCTCCACACACTCCACAAGCACTCCACGTGCTCCACAAGTACTCAAAGTACTTCAAGTAGATCTCCCATGAATTTGCAACAACCTGCAATTCAACAGACCATACTTATGGAAGGAACTCCCTTGCCTTCCTCTCTTGCTCTATCCGAGTACACACCTGTACTCTAAGTAGATCCTGCCTGATACTGCTCCCTGTTGTGTTGCTGTCTATATGACCTTGCACACCTACAAATCAAACAACAGTTTTGCTCCCCTGTGAACCTCGACCTTGCACACACATACACCTGCAGATCAACGATCTTACTTAACATGTAGATCTCCTATATAGGCCATGCAACTGTGATCAAGATACTACACTCCTGAAGAACCCAGCTGGCTCTCCAATCCAGCACCAACACACCTGGTACTGAGGCACTAGGAGGAACGCACCATTGCTCTACCTCACACACAGAAGGAGCTTATAATTATGCTCTCTTACTCCCTAGCACACTTTTCCAATACAACCATGAGTCTATTATATAGATCTCATCAAACAATAATTAGACATCTAATTACAATAATTAGATCCATAGCTCTCAGTCTAAAAATAGATCTCTTCATGCAAACACTTGGTTCGTTAGCTAACTGCCCGTAAATAGCTCGCAGTCGAACCACACAGGTGACCGACGCCGGTCCCTGTCCGCCTGGGGGTCGCCGACGCCGGCCGATCTCTGACCGACGTCGGTTTCCTTCCTGCCCTATACTGTCGACATCGGTTGGCCTGACCGACGCCGGTGTCTCTGACACTCAGCAACTCTCCTGCAACCTCCTCTCTTGTTTGCATTAGTGAAGCTTTTAGCTCCACAATCTTAACAATCTCCCACTTGGAGATAAACAGCTGCACTGTACCTATACTTGTACCCCATCTAATCTATTTCCTGGTTTGTATCCCTCTTCAAGCTCCCACCTGAAGACAACCCACCACACATCCCATGGTGTACCACCTGTCATCCGAGTACCCTGCCACATTCGAACCTACAAATCCATGTAGTGAAGTCCTGACCCTGCATAGCAACACCTGCTGCAGGTCCCTCTTAGAAACTTGAGAACCCACTTCCCCGAATTGGCTTCTAACTCTGACAGCTCCCACTGCATGGGAATACTCAGGTCTATACCAGATCTCATGTGATTTCAGACACTGTACCTGTCCAGCCCTTAGTGTGCTCCGATTCTGCATCCTGAACCTCGTCAACACCTGATTCACATCAGCTCCCACTGGAGACAAAATCAACCTGTGATCTCCATGCCTCCCATGTCAAAGAATTCTGCTGCTCCAAACTCCTCATGACATGACACTGAACTAATCTTACCCTTAGCTCAGCAAAACCCTGTATGTACAAACTTGCTATAGCAAAACATACCGTCCACATACAGTAACAGAATGATGTCATGACCATCATCCTCCTGGTAAGTCAAACCACAGTAGTTACCTGACACTGACTGAAGCCATGCTTCATCCTCCACCTATCAAAACCCGGTACCACTGTCCTGCAGCTCCTCAAGACCATATGCCTGGTCTTCCGTCTCATGTATCCGTTCTCTCTATTCTTCTACTAAGGAATCCATTCGTCTCTGTCTTTTCATCAAGCTGGCAAACCTACCAAAACTCCCGTCTAGTTCTGCATCATAACCCTGCCTAGCTCACACCTGTTTCCTGGATCCTTCCTGCTCTACAATTAGCAAAAGGTATGAAGAAGAAGAACACAAATTTGAGGGCCTACTTACGCCTTCAGTCTTCCATATGGGTGTTTGAGACTCCTTGACAGCATGCTGTCCACTCAAAATTTGTTATAGTGACCGACCTCGGTCACCCCACAGTCTGCATCTGACTGACGTCAGTTCCATGCATTTGTACCTGACTACCAACCTACCAGCGCTGGTGTCCCTGCTGCCGATGTCGGTCCTCCTGACCGACATCGGTCTTACATACTGCCGACGTCGGTCCCATGACTGATGTCGGTCTTACTCTGCCCGACATCGCCTGCTTCGGTCTGCACATGACCGACATCGGCACCTGTCTATTCGACGCCAGTTCCTCCTGACCGACGCTGGTGTCTGTGTTCGCCTGTGAGTGATGACTTTTTATCCACGAGCATCTTTGAATCAAACTCCATGTCCAAACTGCTCTGCTCAGATGTATCCAGCCTCATCCACTGAACTCTGTCCGCCATCTCCTCCAAGAACACCAAGGCTTTCCAGTTCTTAAGCCTGTCAAATATATCTGTCTTCCGCTTAAGAACATGCATCTCCTTTCTGCTCATGTGACCAAGCATATGAAGCCACGTCTCCGCAACAGAAGAAGAATCAGTAATATAAACAAGTAGATAAAGTATACCTGTTTTCTTACCACTAGCTAATTCAAGTGCATCTGCTGTGAGAGTTTTTGTGCATCTCTCATCACCCAATCTTCCTGAAGAAATTAGCCATATCTCCAAACTTGGGACCTGCATGACCTTCATCAACACCTGTGTGTTGGCCACCTGCAATTTCAGCTTCACTTCCCCTTTGCCAATTCTTTGGCAAGGCTTACCAGCTCCTCTACCTGGGGCTGCATGGAAAGAGGCAACCGAATCTTTTATCCAAGATTCAACTTTATCCAAGAAACCTGCAAACACATCCTATGCAACAACACCTGCTACATCTATATCTTCAGTTTCTTCATGCTGATCTGTTACCAACCAACAATGTTCTTTTACCTGCTCTTTCTTTCTATCGGACCGTGAGTAACCGTCTGTGCTTTTCAATTCCTCCATTCTTAGCTTACTTTGATCTACCGTTGCTCTACTCCCACTCAATCAGAAACCCCTGAGAGTGCCCTGTAACCAAAACACAACCTGCTTCCTGCAACCTTAGCTCTGATACCACTTGTCAGGATGCGAAACACCGAAAGCATACAACTGATTACCAAACTTCAAGCAACTTAATATGCAGAAATAACCAGAATGAACAGGTAACTAGAATTCAGAATAACACAGCATATGAGAGACAATACACAACTTGTATTAACACTTTATACAGAAAAGAATACAATAAAGAAGATGCCACTTCTTCTCCACCACCTTACAGAGGTGTCCCACACATCAAGTGAATAGTAATTCTTCTCCCCAAAGCTCTCCCTCTCACAGGTCCCAACACCCAACTCAAATACAGAGTTGGTGTTCACCTCCCATGCTCCACGCACACCACAAGTGCTCCACGCACTCCACAAGCACTCCACGTGCTCCACAAGTACTCAAAGTACTTCAAGTAGATCTCCCATGAATCTGTAACAACCTACAATTCAACAGACCATACTTATGGAAGGAACTCCCTTGCCTTCCTCTCTTGCTCTATTCAAGTACACACCTGTACTCCAAGTAGATCCTGCCTGATACTGCTCCCTGTTGTGTTGCTATCTATATGACCTTGCACATCTGCAAATCAAACAATGGTTCTGCTCCCCTGTGAACCTCGACCTTGCACACACATACACCTACAGATCAATGATCTTACTTACCATGTAGATCTCCTATATAGGCCATGCAACTGTGACCAAGATCTTACACTCCTGAAGAACCCAACTGGCTCTCCAATCCAGCACCAACACACCTGGTACTGAGGCATTAGGAGGAATGCACCATTGCTCTACCTCACACACAGAAGGAGCTTATAATTATGCTCTCTTACTCCCTAGCACACTTTTCCAATACGACCATGAGTCTATTATATAGATCTCATCAAACAATAATTAGACATCTAATTACAATAATTAGATCCATAGCTCTCAGTCTAAAAATAGATCTCTTCATGCAAACACTTGGTTCGTTAGCTAACTGCCCGTAAATAGCTCGCAGTCGAACCACACAGGTGACCAACGCCGGTCCCTGTCCGCCTGGGGGTCACCGACGCCGGCCGATCTCTGACTAATGTCAGTTGCCTTCCTGCCCTATACTGTCGACGTCGGTTGGCCTGACCGACGCTGGTGTCTCTGACACTCAGCAACTCTCCTGCAACCTCCTCTCTTGTTTGCATCAATGAAGCTTTTAGCTCCACAATCCTAACAATCTCCCACTTGGAGATAAACAGCTGCACTGTACCTATACCTGTACCCCATCTAATCTGTTTCCTGGTTTGTATCCCTCTTCAAGCTCCCACCTGAAGACAAACCACCACACATCCCGTGGTGTACCACCTGTCATCCGAGTACCTTGCCACATCCGAACCTACAAATCCATGTAGTGAAGTCTTGACCCTGCATAGCAACACCTACTGCTAGTCCCTCTTAGAAACCTAAGAACTCACTTCCCCGAATTGGCTCCTAACTCTGACATCTCCCACTACGTGGGAATAGTCAGGTCTATACCAGACCTCATGTGATTTCGGACACTGTACCTGTCCAGCCCTTAGTGTGCTCCGGTTCTGCATCCCAAACCTCGTCAACACCTGATTCACATCAGTTCCCACTGGAGACAAAATCAACCTGTGATCTCCATGCCTCCCATGTCAAAGAATTCCGCTGCTCCAAACTCCTCGTGACATGACACTGAACTAATCTTACCCTTAGCTCAGTAAAACCTTGTATGTACAAACCTGCTATAGCAAAACATACCGTCCACATACAGTAATAGAATGATGTCATGACCATCATCCTCCTGGTAAGTCAAACCACAGTAGTTACCTGACACTGACTGAAGCCATGCTTCATCCTCCACCTGTCAAAACCTGGTACCACTGTCCTGTAGCTCCTCAAGACCATATGCTTGGTCTTCCGTCTCACGTATCCATTCTCTCTATTCTTTTACTAAGGAATCCATTCATCTCTGTGTTTTCATCCAGCTGGCAGACCTACCAAAACTCTCGTCTGGTTCTGCATCATAACCCTGCCTAGCTCACACCTGTTTCTTGGATCCTTCCTGCTCTACAATCAGCAAAAGGTATGAAGAAGAGGAACATGAATTTGAGGGCCTACTTACGCCTTCAGTCCTCCATATGGGTGTTTGAGACTCCTTGACAGCGTGATGTCCACCCAAAATTCGTTACAGTGACCGACCTCGGTCACCCCACAGTCTGCATTTGACCGACGTCGGTTCCATGCTTATGTACCTGACTACCAACCTGCTAGCGCTGGTGTCCCTGCTGCCGATGTCGGTCCTCCTGATCGACATCGGTCTTACATACTGTCGATGTCGGTCCCATGACCGACGTCGGTCTTACTCTACCTGACATCATCGGCTTCAGTTTGCACATGATCGACATCGGCACCTATCTGTTCGACGCCAGTTCCTCCTGATCGATGCTGGTGTCTGTGTTTGCCTGTGAGTGATGACTTTTTACCCGTGAGCATCTTTGAATCAAACTCCATGTCCAAACTGCTCTGCTCAGATGTATCCAGCCTCATCCACTGAACTCTGTTCGCCATCTCCTCCAAGAACACCAAGGCTTTCCAGTTCTTAAGCCTGTCAAATATATCTGTCTTCCACTTAAGAACTGCATCTCCTTCTTGCTCATGTGACCAAGCCTACGAAGCCATGTCTCCGCAACACAAGAAGAATCAGTAATATAAACAAGTAGATAAAGTATACCTATTTTCTTACCACCAGCTAATTCAAGTGCATCTGCTGTGAGAGTTTTTGTGCATCTCTCATCACCCAATCTTCCTGAAAAAATTAGCCATATCTCCAAACTTGGGACCTGCATGACCTTCATCAACACCTGTGTGTTGGCCGCCTGCAATTTCAGCTTCACTTCCCCTTTGCCAATTCTTTGGCAAGGCTTACCAGCTCCTCTACCTGGGGCTGCATGGAAAGAGGCAACCGAATCTTTTATCCAAGATTCAACTTTATCCAAGAAACCTGCAAACACATCCTGTGCAACAACACCTGCTACATCTGTATCTTCAGTTTCTTCATGCTGATCTGTTACCAACCAACAATGTTCTTTTACCTGCACTTTCTTTCCATGGGACCGTGAGTAACCGTCTGTGCTTTTCAATTCCTCCATTCTTAGCTTACTTTGATCTGCCATTGCTCTACTCCCACTCAATCAGAAACCCCTGAGAGTGCCCTGTAACTAAAACATAACCTGCTTCCTGCAACCTTAGCTTTGATACCACTTGTCAGGATGTGAAACACCGGAAGCATACAATTGATTACCAAACTTCAAGCAACTTAATATGCGGAAATAACCAGAATGAACAAGTAACTAGAATTTAGAATAACACAGCATATGAGAGACAATACACAACTTGTATTAACACTTTATACAGAAAAGAATACAATAAAGAAGATGCCACTTCTTCTCCACCACCTTACAGAGGTTTCCCACACCTCAAGTGAATAGTAATTCTTCTCCCCAAAGCTCTCCCTCTCACAGGTCCCAACACCCAACTCAAATACAGAGTTGGTGTTCACCTCCCGTGCTCCACGCACACCACAAGTGCTCCACGCACTCCACAAGCACTCCACGTGCTCCACAAGTACTCAAAGTACTTCAAGTAGATCTCCCATGAATCTGTAACAACCTGCAATTCAACAGACCATACTTATGGAAGGAACTCCCTTGCCTTCCTCTCTTGCTCTATCCGAGTACACACCTGTACTCCAAGTAGATCCTGCCTGATACTGCTCCCTGTTGTGTTGCTGTCTATATGACCTTGCACACCTACAAATCAAACAACAGTTCTGCTCCCCTGTGAACCTCGACCTTACACACACATACACCTGCAGATCAACGATCTTACTTACCATGTAGATCTCCTATATAGGCCATGCAACTGTGATCAAGATCCTACACTCCTGAAGAACCCAGCTGGCTCTCCAATCCAGCACCAACACACCTGGTACTGAGGCACTAGGAGGAACGCACCATTGCTCTACCTCACACACAGAAGGAGCTTATAATTATGCTCTCTTACTCCCTAGCACACTTTTCCAATACGACCATGAGTCTATTATATAGATCTCATCAAACAATAATTAGACATCTAATTACAATAATTAGATCTACAGCTCTCAGTCTAAAAATAGATCTCTTCATGCAAACACTTGGTTCGTTAGCTAACTGCCCGTAAATAGCTCGCAGTCGAACCACACAGGTGACCGACGCCGGTCCCTGTCCACTTGGGGGTCGCCGACGCCGGCCGATCTCTGACCGACTTCGATTTCCTTCCTACCCTATACTGCCGACATCGGTTGGCCTGACCGACGCCGATGTCTCTGACACTCAGCAACTCTCCTGCAACCTCCTCTCTTGTTGCATCAGTGAAGCTTTTAGCTCCACAATCTTAACAATCTCCCACTTGGAGATAAATAGCTGCACTGTACCTATACCTGTACCCCATCTAATCTATTTCCTAGTTTGTATCCCTCTTCAAGCTCCCACCTGAAGACAACCCACCACACATCCCATGGTGTACCACCTGTCATCTGAGTACCCTGCCACATCTGAACCTACAAATCCATGTAGTGAAGTCCTGACCCTGCATAGCAACACTTGCTGCCGGTCCCTCTTAGAAACTTGAGAACCCACTTCCCCGAATTGGCTCCTAACTCTGACAGCTCCCACTGCGTGGGAATACTCAGGTCTATACCAGACCTCATGTGATTTTGGACACTGTACCTGTCCAGCCCTTAGTGTGCTCTGGTTCTGCATCCTGAACCTCGTCAACACCTGATTTACATTAGCTCCCACTAGAGACAAAATCAACCTGTGATCTCCATGCCTCCCATGTCAAAGAATTCCGCTGCTCCAAACTCCTCATGACATGACACTAAACTAATCTTACCCTTAGCTCAGCAAAACCCTATATGTACAAACCTGCTATAGCAAAACATACCGTCCACATACAGTAACAGAATGATGTCATGACCATCATCCTCCTGGTAAGTCAAACCACAGTAGTTACCTGACACTGACTGAAGCCATGCTTCATCCTCCACCTGTCAAAACTCGATACCACTGTCCTGCAGCTCCTCAAGACCATATGCCTGGTCTTCCGTCTCACGTATCCGTTCTCTCTTTTCTTCTACTAAGGAATCCATTCATCTCTGTGTTTTCATCCAGCTGGCAAACCTACCAAAACTCCCGTCTAGTTCTGCATCATAACCCTGCCTAGCTCACACCTGTTTCCTGGATCCTTCCTGCTCTACAATCAACAAAAGGTATGAAGAAGAAGAACAAGAATTTGAGGGCCTACTTACGCCTTCAGTCCTCCATATGGGTGTTTGAGACTCCTTGACAGTGTGCTGTCCACCCAAAATTCGTTACAGTGACCGACCTCGGTCACCCCACAGTCTGCATCCGACCGACGTCAGTTCCATGCGTCTGTACCTGACTACCAACCTACCAGCGCTGGTGTCCCTGCTGCCGACGTCGGTCCTCCTGACCGACATCGGTCTTACATACTGCCGACGTCGGTCCCATGACCGACATCGGTCTTACTCTGCCCTACATCGCCGGCTTCGGTCTGCACATGACCGACATCGGCACCTGTCTGTTCAAGACTGGTTCCTCCTGACCGACGCCGGTGTCTATGTTCGCCTGTGAGTGATGACTTTTTACCCATGAGCATCTTTGAATCAAACTCCATATCCAAACTGCTCTGCTCAGATGTATCCAGCCTCATCCACTGAACTCTGTCTGCCATCTCCTCCAAGAACACCAAGGCTTTCCAGTTCTTAAGCCTATCAAATATATCTGTCTTCCGCTTAAGAACATGCATCTCCTTCCTACTCATGTGACCAAGCCTATGAAGCCACGTCTCTGCAACAGAAAAAGAATCAGTAATATAAACAAGTAGATGAAGTATACCTATTTTCTTACCACCAGCTAATTCAAGTGCATCCACTGTGAGAGTTTTTGTGCATCTTTCATCACCCAATCTTCCTGAAAAAATTAGCCATATCTCCAAACCTGGGACCTGCATGACCTTCATCAACACCTGTGTGTTGGCCACCTACAATTTCAGCTTCACTTCCCCTTTGCCAATTCTTTGGCAAGGCTTACCAGCTCCTCTACCTGGGGCTGCATGGAAAGAGGCAACCGAATCTTTTATCCAAGATTCAACTTTATCCAAGAAACCTGCAAACACATCCTGTGCAACAACACCTGCTACACCTGTATCTTCAGTTTCTTCATGCTGATCTGTTACCAACCAACAATGTTCTTTTACCTGCTCTTTCTTTCCATCAGACCGTGAGTAACCGTATGTGCTTTTCAATTCCTCCATTCTTAGCTTACTTTGATCTGCCGTTGCTCTACTCCCACTCAATCAAAAACCCCTGAGAGTGCCCTGTAACCAAAACACAACCTGCTTCCTGCAACCTTAGCTCTGATACCACTTGTCAGGATGCAAAACACCGAAAGCATACAATTGATTACCAAACTTCAAGCAACTTAATATGCGGAAATAACCAGAATCAATAAGTAACTAGAATTCAAAATAACACAGCATATGAGAGACAATACACAATTTGTATTAACACTTTATACAGTAAAGAATACAATAAAGAAGATGCCACTTCTTCTCCACCACCTTACAGAGGTTTCCCACACCTCAAGTGAATAGTAATTCTTCTCCCCAAAGCTCTCTCTCTCACAGGTCCCAACACCCAACTCAAATACAGAGTTGGTGTTCACCTCTCGTGCTCCACGCACACCACAAGTGCTCCAAGCACTCCACAAGCACTCCACGTGCTCCACAAGTACTCAAAGTACTTCAAGTAGATCTCCCATGAATCTGTAACAACCTACAATTCAACAGACCATACTTATGGAAGGAACTCCCTTGCCTTCCTCTCTTGCTCTATCTGAGTACACACCTGTCCTCCAAGTAGATCCTGCCTGATACTACTCCCTGTTGTGTTGCTGTCTATATGACCTTGCACACCTGTAAATCAAACAACGGTTTTAATCCCCTATGAACCTCGACCTTGCACACACATACACCTACAAATCAATGATCTTACTTACCATGTAGATCCCCTATATAGGCCATGCAACTGTGACTAAGATCCTACACTCCTGAAGAACCCAGCTGGCTCTCCAATCTAGCACCAACACACCTGGTACTGAGGCACTAGGAAGAACGCACCATTGCTCTACCTCACACACAGAAGGAGCTTATAATTATGCTCTCTTACTCCCTAGCACACTTTTCCAATATGACCATGAGTCTATTATATAGATCTCATCAAACAATAATTAGACATCTAATTACAATAATTAGATCCACAGCTCTCAGTCTAAAAATAGATCTCTTCATGCAAACACTTAGTTCGTTAGCTAACTGCTTGTAAATAGCTCGCAGTCGAACCACACAGGTGATCGACGCCGGTCCCTGTCCGCTTGGGGGTCGCCGATGCCGACCGATCTCTAACCGACGTCGGTTGCCTTCCTACCCTATACTACCGACGTCAGTTGGCCTGACCGATGCCGGTGTCTCTGACACTTAGCAACTCTCCTATAACCTCCTCTCTTGTTTGCATTAGTGAAGCTTTTAGCTCCATAATCTTAACAATCTCCCACTTGGAGATAAACAGCTGCACTATACCTATACCTGTACCCCGTCTAATCTATTTCTTTGTTTGTATCCCTCTTCAAGCTCCCACCTGAAGACAACCCACCACACATCCCATGGTGTACCACCTGTCATCTGAGTACCCTGCCACATCCAAACCTACAAATCCATGTAGTGAAGTCCTGACCCTGCATAACAACACCTGCTGCCGGTCCCTCTCAGAAACTTGAGAACCCACTTCCCTGAATTGGCTCCTAACTCTGACAGCTCCCACTGCATGGGAATACTCAGGTCTATACCAGACCTCATGTGATTTTAGACACTATACCTGTCCAGCCCTTAGTGTGCTCCAGTTCTGCATCCCGAACCTCGTCAACACCTGATTCACATTAGCTCCCACTGGAGACAAAATCAACCTGTGATCTCCATGCCTCCCATGTCAAAGAATTTCACTGCTCCAAACTCCTCATGACATGACACTGAACTAATCTTACCCTTAGCTCATTAAAACCCTGTATGTACAAACCTACTATAGCAAAACATACCATCCACATACAGTAACAGAATGATGTCATGACCATCATCCTCCTGGTAAGTCAAACCACAGTAGTTACCTGACACTGACTGAAGCCATGCTTCATCCTCCACCTGTCAAAACCCGGTACCACTGTCCTGTAGCTCCTCAAGACCATATGCCTGGTCTTCCATCTCACGTATCCGTTCTCTCTATTCTTCTACTAAGGAATCCATTCGTCTCTGTGTTTTCATCCAGCTGACAAACCTACCAAAACTCCCATCTGGTTCTGCATTATAACCCTGCCTAGCTCACACCTATTTCCTGGATCCTTCCTGCTCTACAATCAGCAAAAGGTATGAAGAAGAGGAACACGAATTTGAGGGCCTACTTACGCCTTCAGTCCTCCATATGGGTGTTTGAGACTCCTTGATAGCGTGCTGTCCACCCAAAATTCGTTACAGTGACTGACCTCGGTCACCCCACAGTCTACATTCGACCGACGTCGGTTCCATGCGTCTGTACCTAACTATTAACCTACCAGCGCTGGTGTCCCTACTACCGATGTCAGTCCTCCTGACTGACATCGGTCTTACATACTGCCGACGTCGGTCCCATGACCGACGTCGGTCTTACTCTGCCCGACATCGCCGGCTTCGGTCTGCACATGAACGACATCGGCACCTGTCTGTTCGATGTCGGTTCCTCCTGACTGACGCCGGTGTCTGTGTTCGCCTGTGAGTGATGAGTTTTTACCCGCGAGCGTCTTTGAATCAAACTCCATGTCCAAACTGCTCTGCTCAGATGTATCTAGCCTCATCCACTGAACTCTGTCCGCCATCTCTTCCAAGAACACCAAGGCTTTCCAGTTCTTAAGCCTGTCAAATATATCTGTCTTCCACTTGAGAACATGCATCTCCTTCTTACTCATGTGACCAAGCCTACGAAGCCACGTCTCTGCAACAGAAGAAGAATCAGTAATATAAACAAGTAGATAAAGTATACCTATTTTTTTACCACCAGCTAATTCAAGTGTATCCGCTGTGAGAGTTTTTATGCATCTCTCATCACCCAATCTTCTTGAAGAAATTAGCCATATCTCCAAACCTGGGACCTGCATGACCTTCATCAACACCTGTGTGTTGGCTGCCTGCAATTTCAGCTTCACTTCTCCTTTGCCAATTCTTTGGCAAGGCTTACCAGCTCCTCTACCTGGGGCTGCATGGAAAGAGGCAACCAAATCTTTTATCCAAGATTCAACTTTATCCAAGAAACCTGCAAACACATCCTGTGCAACAACACCTGCTACATCTGTATCTTCAATTTCTTCATGCTGATCTGTTACCAACCAACAATGTTCTTTTACCTGCTCTTTCTTTCCATCGGACCGTGAGTAACCATCTGTGCTTTTCAATTCCTCCATTCTTAGCTTACTTTGATCTACCGTTGCTCTACTCCCACTCAATCAGAAACCCCTGAGAGTGCCCTGTAACCAAAACACAACCTGCTTCCTGCAACCTTAGCTCTGATACCACTTGTCAGGATGCGAAACACCGGAAGCATACAATTGATTACCAAACTTCAAGCAACTTAATATGCGGAAATAACCAGAATGAACAAGTAACTAGAATTCAGAATAACATAGCATATGAGAGACAATACACAACTTGTATTAACACTTTATACAGAAAAGAATACAATAAAGAAGATGCCACTTCTTCTCCACCACCTTACAGAGGTTTCCCACACCTCAAGTGAATAGTAATTCTTCTCCCCAAAGCTCTCCCTCTCACAGGTCCCAACACCCAACTCAAATACAGAGTTGGTGTTCACCTCCCGTGCTCCACGCACACCACAAGTGCTCCACGCACTCCACAAGCACTCCATGTGCTCCACAAGTACTCAAAGTACTTCAAGTAGATCTCCCATGAATCTGCAACAACCTATAATTCAACAGACCATACTTATGGAAGGAACTCCCTTGCCTTCCTCTCTTGCTCTATTTGAGTACACACCTGTACTCCAAGTAGATCCTGCCTGATACTGCTCCCTGTTGTGTTGCTGTCTATATGACCTTGCACACCTACAAATCAAACAACGGTTCTGATCCCCTGTGAACCTTGACCTTGCACACACATACACCTACAGATCAACGATCTTACTTACCATGTAGATCTCCTATATAGGCCATGCAACTGTGACCAAGATCCTACACTCCTGAAGAACCCAGCTGGCTCTCTAATCTAGCACCAGCACACCTGGTACTATGGCACTAGGAGGAACGCACCATTGCTCTACCTCACACACAGAAGGAGCTTATAATTATGCTCTCTTACTCCCTAACACACTTTTTCAATACGACCATGAGTCTATTATATAGATCTCATCAAACAATAATTAGACATCTAATTACAATAATTAGATCCGCAGCTCTCAGTCTAAAAATAGATCTCTTCATGCAAACACTTGGTTCGTTAGCTAACTGCCTATAAATAGCTCGCAGTCAAACCACACAGGTGACCGACGCCGGTCCCTGTCCGCCTGTGGGTCGCCGACGCCGGCCGATCTCTAACCGACGTCGGTTGCCTTCCTGCCCTATACTGCCGACGTCGGTTGGCCTGACCGACGCCGGTGTCTCTGACACTCAACAACTCTCCTGCAACCTCCTCTCCTGTTTGCATCAGTGAAGCTTTTAGCTCCACAATCCTAACAAATAGTAACCTCATAACTAATATTCACATAATGTTTAGAAGTGCAACATTATTCCAAAATTGAAATTGATCTAGTGGTTAGTCTGATAGATAAAGATCCTCACTATTTAAAACCTCATGAAAATAGGCATTTTGGGATCTTATATATTATTTAGATGTTTCAAGGAATGTGATTTAACCTTTTAGGGTTTCATTATGTAAATGCTAAGCTAGATTAAAAGGATGGGTCTTTTGTTAATCTAAAATAAAATTAAAATTTATTAATTCTATGTAACTTTCTATAAATAGTTAATATAAGGAGAAAGTAGACTTACCTAGATATACATAGAGTTTCTCATGGATATGAATACTAGAGAAACTAAGCAAACATAAAGGAATCTTTCATCTACTGACTATTTTTTGAGATCTATATCCAAACATTAGTGCCCCCATTAGGACAATAGTTCCATGTGTCACTAATGTCTAAATATAGTGCTAGTGTCCTTCCTATAGTGACTATTTATAACTTTTAGATAAGTTATGAGATTTCTTGAGGATCATGTGGGTGATTTTGTCTTATGGGTGATTGTCTATGTCATTATTTTGGTTTATTCTTCTCCAAAACCTTAATGAATACCTTCACATATGAAATAATTAACTAATAAAATGTAAAAGGAAACTAAAAATTGGGTTATGAGATGTTATAATTATACAGAGTAGAACCCCTATTGTTCTGACTACTACCTACATAAACCCCAATGTTAGGGGTCTCAGATCATATGTAGTTCTCCCTTAAGGAATGTGCACCATCAAATTATATAATATGCCCAGATGAATTTAGCTTAGGCCCTTATTTGATCGAGCATGTAAATTTATAGGTGTGAATGTTGAGTATTTGAGTTCTATTATTGGTGGATTTTATGTAAATAAGTGCCAAAATAGTAAGTTCTAGATGTAAAATGCAATATGAGGATATTTATATATGATGATATTTGTTTAAAATATAATACCTTGTTTTTTGGCCAAAAATTCATGAAAAAGATATAAACAACATAAGATAAGGGTCACAAAGGGGTTAAGACTCAAACACGATGAAAGGGCCCATTAGGCACTGAAGGCAAAAGTGGATAGTAGCACCATGTGGTGCTATTATCATAAAAATGGTGATAATTTCCAAAGGTTTATAATAGAGTAAAATTTAGGGATGACTAGCGAGGGGCCATTGGGATTGGAAAAAGGTGATTTATGACTACTAGATTTGTCAAAAATAGTGAGAAAAAGGCATACAAAACATCAAAACACTCAAAGCAACCATGTGAACAAAGAATATAACCATCACTAATACCATTTACATGAAAACATAATAAAAGACATAGTAATTATGGTTGCTTGACCAAATTAGGGTGTTTACATTTTCCCCATTTTTATTCTATTAATGTAATGAAATGGAAGTACTAGAGTAAAAAAAAATAGAAATGCATACCTAGACTTACCTATGTGAATGTAATTTGTATTTGGCCCACTTATTGGTCAGACAAGTGGATGAGAAGTGAAGTGTAATATGTGAAAAGAAGCATATGATATAAATTCCCCTATTCTAAAATTGAGTGTGTAAGTTGAATGTGTGGAGAACTAAGACTCACTTTCCACCACTCTAAATCTATGTACTATAAACTGAATGCATGGAGAAACAAGGACCACTTGCCCCCACTATAAATATATGTTCTATAAACTAAATGCATGGAGAAAAAAGGCTCACTTTTCCCCACTCTAAATTTTAGTAATGTAAATTGAAGGTGTGAAGAAATAAGACTCACTTGTCCCCACTTTGAATATGAGTAATGTAAAATAAAGGTGTGGAAATAAGGCTCACTTGCACCCACTCTAAATTTGAGTAATGTGAACTAAAGGTGTGGGGAATCAAAGCTCACTTACCCCCACCTTGAATCTATGTAATGTAAACTAAGTCTATTATATTGATATGAATCAACTGCTATAGATAGACTTGTGACCTAGACTAGTGAAAACCTAGTGATGATACTAGTGATGATATTGGTGTAACCTGATAAGTCTAAAAATAAGTATCAAGAACATGTGCTCTACATCTTAAACCCCTAATCTTGATATCTAAGTGATGTAGTTATGTATTTTTATATCTGAATAAAATACTATACCTATGTCAAAGTTGTATATTTTTGTAGAGCGTGTATTTTAATATCTATATAAACTTTCATAGAACTTGTGTAGACCTATGCATCTATATATTTACAAATTTGTAACTCCAGATTCCTATGTAGAACCTATGTAGATCTATGCATATGTAAATTTGAAAATCCAAAAATATATATGATTGTGTAAACTTATTCAAAACCTATGTATAACCTATGTAGACATATGAATCTATATATCTAAAAATTTGTAACTTTGGATACCTATGTAAACCTATGTAGAACCAGTGTAGATCTATGCATCTAAAAATTTATAACTCTAGATGCCTATGTAAACATGTGAAAAAATTATGTAGACATGTGCATTTATATAATATGAATAAGTTGTGCAATTGAATGCCTATGCAAACTTGTGTAGACCTATATTTTTGTATAATCTAAAAATTGGTGACTCTAGATGCTTGTGTGTCTATAAATTAGAATGTAACTCTATATGTCTGAAGTAATCTATGCATATTTTCCCCAGTTTTGGTGAGAGAGCCAAGATTGTGATGAGTATATGTGACCAAAAGTGGTAATTATTCATTGTGCTACTATTTACTTGGAAACTATGATGTTGTATTAGGTTTTAATAATGTATTGATTGTGTCAGAGTTTGATAATTTAGTGTGTAGCTAGATAGGTACTTGGTCAATTGTATGGGTGATAGAATGTAATTATTTTTGTCATTGTGTAGGTTTTAACATTATAAGAGGGTTTTTTTACCAAAATGGGACATAGTGTATTGGTATCAAGTCCCATGTGTAATAAATGATTCACAAATTAGAGTTATGGTTCTCAAAATATGGTAATAACAAGATAGTTATATTAATTAATAAAATTGGCACATAGGGGTTACCTTAATAGGGTGGAATTGAGTAAGTTATGACTTAGATAGGTCATTTTGAATCATTCAAAATTAATTTGCTTAATTTGAGTGTAAATAAGTTTGAGTCTGAGAGTAATAAACATGTCAAGGAAATGAGATTCTAGTTTCTCATGATATGAGGAGGTCGAGGCATGTATTCAGGATGGGGAAGAGGTTCACCTAGTAAGGGACCCTAAATTTTTATGTTGTTTATAATTTTTATTATCTATTTTATTTATTTTTATAGAAAAATACTATTTTTGTGTCTATTTTAGAAAAGGTGGTGCTACTATTCCACTTTGGGCATTAGTGCCCAAATCCTGGTACTAATAGCTAGAGTGTGGTGCTATTATCTAGTGTCACTATCTTATGGGTAGTGTTAGTGTGTAGTAGGCCCTAGATATGGTGCTTAACATGGTCAACTATTTTATGATGCCTATCTATTATTTGTTGGTATTTTTTTTTGATTTACTGATGTCAAATTTTGGGTGTAAATTTATAGGTTGGTACCCATATGAGGGAGTTACATATAGGTCAGATGATGGAGACTATCTGGGGTTCTCTCTTGTTTGAGGTAGAGATAGAGGTGTTTGATAGAGAAGGCTTATAATATGTTACTTTCATGGAGCTTATGCCCTAGGATAAGCATATGATCAATGCACTATGTGAGAGGTGGAATGTAGACACATGTACATTCTAGTTACCTATGGGTGAGATGACTGTGACATTGGAGGATGTGTATTAAATCCTATGATTATAGATTTTTAGGCAATGAGCTATATTATAGCAGGCTACTAGTGTGCAAGATATACAACAAGCATCTAGGTACTTACCTACCATAACAATGGGTACTCATTATATAGGTAGTCAAAGTGACATACTATTGAATTTGATTGTTATGGCTGATGTTCTATGATTGTGGGAATTTTTAGATGTGTTATTGTCATCATTTATTGTTGTGGATAGGAGTGGTATCTCTATTTCATACAAGATGTATGAGATAGTGTATGACATTGATTATCATGGAATCATATATTATTTGGGTCAGAGCATGTTATCACATTTATATAGTGACTTATACCATTTTACATAGGAGATGAGTGGTGGAGGTATGGGTGCATTGATAATATTGCATTATTGGGCATATGTAAGGCTAGTGGCACATCTATGAGATGGATGGGCTCACCCAAAAGTATCTATAAATATATGGAATATGATAGGGTATGCTTTGAGGAGGAGTAATACCTAGTGTTGATAGTTATTAGATAGCTTGAGAGTAGAGGATATTGTATGGAGACCCTACAAGGGATATCAAAGGTGGCCTCAGGATAACACATAATTGAGGTGGATTCAAGTATCTTATTGGATATGTGATTGATGGGATAATGTATATAATTAGTTAAAGTATGAGAAGGTTACTCAAATTTTTAGTGTTATATAAGATGTGCCCTCAGCACCTATAGTGTTTTTGAGAAGTCTTGGGATCCTACAAGGTTGGGGAGTAGGCCGAGGTCATCAATTTTTGATCTAGCTCATATTCTAATGATAGAGTAGGATGTATAGATTGAGGTACTAGATGTGGATGATGCTATAGTGACTAAGGCCTACTTGACTTGATAGAGTGAGTATAGGTGGAAACCTCTATTCTCAAGAGATGGGATGGTCATAAAAGAGGTACTAGATGTAGAGCCTGTAAGGGATGTTGATGGTAAGTTAGATAGTTAGTTTGTATGTTTTGCATAATGTTGATCATGTTTTTTTATATAATAATATTCTTATGAAATTATATGGATAATTATAGGTGTAAGAGATGACAAGTATTGGGAGGTCACCATTGAGTCAGTGATATATGAATTGACATTACATATTCCAATTGATGTTGTGGATGATGGATCAGTGGAGTGGGCCACCAATGTAGGTAGACTACATGCTCATTTATTTGATCATTCATAGGTAATGACTATGACATACAAGAGAGTAATAGTAGATAGATATGAGTTACATGTGGAGATACAAAGGTGGATTATGCCTTATCCTAATGTGTTAGGTGGGGTGATTATTTGTATAGTAGATGACTACATATGAGTTTAGTGAGAGTATGTCAAGTGTGGGGATGAGCTTGTGATGTATAGAGAGAGAGAGAGAGAGAGAGAGAGAGAGAGAGAGAGAGAGAGAGAGAGAGAGAGAGAGAGGTGAAACTATAGGTTGAGGTCTCATAGAGATAGTGGGGCCTCAATCTCTAGTTATGATGTGTTTGAGAGCAAGAGTGAGGGAGTTGGTCCCAATAGTCATGTTATTTTTTATATTAGCATCTAGATCTAGTTATATTAGATAATTTTTTGTGTTTAAATTGGTTTGATTGTTTAAAATTTTGATGTTTGTAATTTGGTCTAGGTTGGAGTAATGTTGATTGATTTGTATATGTGTTATGAATGTTTTAGGCATATGTGTAGGAGATTTAAGTTTTTATATTGTATTGGTATATGGTTTCTATTTTTTTTATATCTCATAAAATGTCTACATGTATACCCTATGATGGTGAGATGCCCTATCTAAACCTAGATGGTATAGAGAACCAATGGCCATATTGCTCATGTTGTGTTGGTGTAGATGGAGACTATGAAATTGGATTTGCTTGTGATTCACTACTGGTGAATCACTATGTAGACATTAATGAAAAAATATTGATTCATTATTGCTCTTAAACTACACTATAATTTAAATCTTGATTTCTTGAAAATATTTTAATTGGTGTTCGAACTAAAGTTGGATTGTAATCTTGATACTGATTGGCATATATCTTTATCAGTTGTTGAACTAAAATTATGCCCTTGGGTTGATAATTATTCCCAAATATTTTGATCACTCTATGTACTAGAGGTGAATGCTGAGCTTTGAAATTGTTTTCAAATATTTTGATTGGTTTTTGTAACAAAATTTTGGCTTTTGATCTGTAATTATTCCCAAATATCTTAATCAGCATATGCACTCCAAGTGAGTTTTAAACTCTGCAAACTAGTTTCCATTATTATTGAAGCTATGATGTAGGGGAATACTAATAAATATCTATCATAGAAGTCACATGGATCATATGATTAGTAACCAATGGTTCCTTAAAAATAACTTCCTAGGATAACTCCATCGTAGAGGAGTGTGATCTAGGATAGTATGGCAAATGAGGGTCTAATTCCCCCTATGTGAAATCTATGATGCCTCTACTAACATATTGATTGATGTGAGATTTGAATGCATATAAATGATCATTTGAATGTCTATTAATCTCATGAAAATGAAAATAATGCTTATGTGGTACTTGGTGTAGATGGTGAGGTGGATGAAGATTAGTTTAAGGAAGTGTGATCATACCCTTATCTAGTAGTGTAAGCAAAATGTCATGAGGCCTAGCATTTTTGAAAACTATAAAACTACTATGTTTATATCTTATGTGCTACTCACTATAGGTTGTGTTGTGCAGAGTAGATATTTTCCCTTACCGAGTAATTTTTATTAGTTGTTTGTGTTCCACTAGTTTCTAGATTAGAAGTGGAGTAGGCTCTTATACCAAATTTTATGACTATGGTTTTGAGAGGTCTATAGCCAAATTTACCTCTAACTATGTAATTACTAATCCCAACTATGCCTCTAATGATAAGCTATGTTGCATATATGTCTAAATTATTTAGATGTTTGATATAGTAATATGTCCTTGAGAGGAGAGATTAAACATCTTTCAAAGATGTATTGTACTTACAAATCTATTGGTTGATAAATTAACTAACGCAAAAAAGCTTTAAACTGTAGAATGTATTTTGATGTAGGATCTATCTCACCCTAGTGTAGTGAAGGTAACATATCATGTGTGACTAGAGGTCCCATATTCTGTATTTAATGTGTGAGGAAGACTATCTCTAGTTTCTCATATGTATGTAAAGATCCACTAGGGAGTGTATGGTAAAACCAATCTAGTGCATTGTCCTTTAGTGACTTTAGAAACACTTGTATTAGAATTAAATTATTTGTAATATGATCCATGGATTTATCATAATACTAAATATGTAAATATGGATCTCATTATCCTTCAAAGATAGGTAAAACTGGTATATGAAAGTGATGTTGCAACCACATAGTTGAGATTCTTAATGGAATAGGATTATTATGGATAATATTGGCATCAACCTAATATTCGTATGCTTCATTCTCTAAGGTGAGATGATGTAGTTACTTTTTTAAAGTACCCACAACATGCATTAAATAAATTAACACTTGTGAAAGTATCTTATCTTTATCAAGGGGTTTGTTTAATGCCTGAATTTTATTTTTTATTTTATCCATTGGTATATTAGATTGGAAATATTGTTTAGGAAAGGTTGGTATGCTCTCAATAACCTTTGGATGTATGGTATCTAGTACCTTAAAGGGAAATGAGCTATCACCCTTTTTTGGCTTTGTTTGAGAACTAGGTTCTACTATAGTAAGGGGGGTAGAGGGGGATTCATTGATATCTATTATATTATTAGTTTGAATAGAAGGTGCTTTACTCTCTAGTGATTGGAAATTATGCACATAAGAAAAAGTGTGTGTGTGTGTGTGTGTGTGTTTTAACATGTGATCTATTATTTAGTTGAATAAGATAAATATGAAAAGTAATATAATAAGTAAAAGTTGTAGATTCTATGTCATCTTCATCATAATCACAATAACCATTGTTATCTCATGGTTTATAAAAATCAGAATTTAATTCATTTGAAGAGATAAGATTAGAATAAGTATCATTCACATGCTCATAAAGAGAAGGAGAAGGAGAATATTTTAACTTTTTAATACTATGCAATTTATCATCATGTTTAAGTGTAATGCAAGACATTTGTTCACTAGTCTTTTTTGAAATGCAAGAATGATTATCATTTTTTATTTGAGGACCAAGGGAAGAATGAGTAACAACCATGTTTTCTTTTTTCACATTATGAAATTTAGGAGAAGAGTTGGAAACATGTGCATTATCTATTTATGGTAAAGAATCATTTTATTGAGATTGAAATGTGAATGAAGGTTATAAAGGAATTTCATCTACCTTAGTTTGTGCATTGATGAAAGATGTAACATCCTTTGTATTTGCATTTTGAAATGTAATTGAGAAGGGTAAATAAGATGCATTATTTTTATCTACTTTTGTTGAAGCAAGTAAAAGTGATTTTTGTATATTATAATTATATTAATTTATTTTGAATAGTAAAGTAGCAAAAGTAGTTGAAAATCTAGGATCACATTGTAATAAAACACTAGCAAAAAAGAGTTTCCTTGGGCATTAAATTGCTGATTTAATTTTTAGGAGTAATATAAGAGGAAGAGGAAAGATAATATTTTGTATCTAATATATCCTCATGTTTATTTGTATTATAATGTGCATAACAATCCTCATATCCATCATTGTAAAAATTATCATCATAATAATTATAAATGAAATCATTATCATGCTCTAATGTACAATCTTGGAAACTAGTCCATTCATTGATATAATCATGAGAAAAATTCAAGATTGCATCAGTGGACAAGGGGTAGAAGAATTTTTAGATGTCATTTTAAACTTTCCAAAGAAGATAGTGTAAATAATGAATACTAAACAAACAAGAGGTAGAATAGAATCTAATATAAGTATGCATGCAATGTGTAAATTTATTGAAAAAAGATTGTAATAGAAAATAAGGTTATTATTGGAACCCTAATTACTAATGTTTGTGTGTATAGGAACCTAGTATATGGATCTAGGGTTTGGGTTTAGGGTTGTGTTGCAAATATTTAAATTAAATTAAATAAATAAAACCCTAGTATTGAATTAATTAAATTAACTAAGTTAATCCAAAAAATTATAAAATCATATTTTTGTAACCCTAATTTAATTTGTAAAATTTAGAAGGTAAAACCTAAGGAAAATTAGGGTTTCTAAAGATATGTTCAAAATAAGATGGGTTCACCAATTGTTTTAAAATTTTAGGGTTTTACTATGTAAATCCTAAGCTATATTAAAGGGTTGGGTCTATTTTTATTCTAGAATAAAATTGGAATTTATTGATTCTATGTAACTTTCCAAAAATAGTAAATACAAGGAGAACGTGGACTTACCTAGATATACACAAAGTTTCTCATGGATCTGAATACTGGAGATGATAGAGCAGACAAAGAGGAATCTTTTATTTGTTGACTATTTTTCAAGATCTAGCTCTAAATAGTAACACCCCCTTAGGATAGTAGCATAATGTGGTGTTAATGTCTAAACCTTGCATTAATGTCCTTATTATAGTGTCTATATACAAATTTTAAAGAAGTTATGGGAGTTTTTGAGTATCCCATAGGTGATTTTTAGTCATGCAAGGGCTCATCTATGTCATTATTTTGGTTGATTCTTCTCCAAAATGCTAATGAATACCTATACACATGAAGAAATGAACTAATCAAATGCAAAAGGAAATGAAAAACTAGGATTTGGGATGTTACACTCATACTAATCATAACCCCTATTTTTTTGATCATTTCCTAAATTAAACCTAATGTTAGGGGTCTCAGATCCCATGTATTTCTCTTTTAGGGAAATTTCACCATCAAATTACACAATATGCTAGGATGAATTTTTCCTAGGCCCTTTTTTGATCAAGCATGAAAATTTATAGGTGTGAATGCTTAGTATACAGAGTATTTGAGTTGTACTATTGGTTTATTTTATGTAAATAAGTGCCAAAATAGTAAGTTTTATATGTAAAATGCCTTGTGAGGCTTTTTATATAGGAGGATCTTTGTTTGGAATATAATACCTAATTTTTTGGTAGACAATTCATGAAAATGATATAAAAATAATAAGAGAAGGGTCATAGAGGGGTTAGGACTCAAACACGAGTGAAAGGAATTATTGGACACTGAAAGAAAAAAGTGGACAGTATCACCATGTGGTACTACTATCTTAAAAATGGATCTAATGTCCAAAGGCTCATAACAAAAAGAAATCCAAGGATGACTGGCTAGGAGCCACTAAGACTAGAAAAATATGACCTGTGACTGCTAGAGGAGTTAAAAATAATGAGAAAAATTCATAAGAAAGATCAAAATACTTAAGGTGACCATGCAAATAATGACTATAACCATCACTAAGACCCTTTGTGTGAAAGAGAAACAAAAGACATAGTACTTGTGGTTGCTTGACCAAATTAAGATGGCTATAGAATGTTAAACTCAGTCCCACTTATTTTTTGAATGTGAATAATCTTCTTCTATTTGAATTTTTGTATTTCTTAGCTTTTATTTTTGGTTTAAAAATAGATAAACATGAAAATCTCCACCCAACCTTGGAACTCCTGCTACACTATCTCTCTCAAAGGTAAATCTCTCATTAAACTTTTATGGTCTTCTTTACCATTTTATCGTATGTGGTCTATTTATTTTACCAAGTATAAAAATATATTTTAATTCATAACAACTTTGAAAAATTCTCTTATCTTCAAGATTTAATATGTCATGGTGGAAAATGCCAAAGCTCATTTCATAAATAAGCAAAACTCAACCGAACTCACCAAGGTTGAGATTATTGTCCTAAAAATTAGAATATTATGGGCTTACTTAACACCACTTCTATCAATTCATACTCTTTATGATATTAGTATCATCTACCCAACACTTGTCTTTGATAGGGATTCTAAATCATATCCTAGAATAGTCACTGCTAGTGGTGTGTTATGGCTCCTCCCTTAATGCAAGATTCTATATTTTTTTGAAAATTAGGGTAGGATCCTAATAATATTACTAAGCTTATGGGATGAAAGTTTAGCCTTTATCTTGTAGTCAATAAAAATATTTAGCTCTTCATGTTTATGGAGATTATAATTTGACAATCTAATGCCTCTCTTGTAATCAAGTGATCAAATATATTCAGCTTTGTCTTGTGCTCAACCAAGTTTTAAAGATACTTAAAAACTTTGATCAACTTAGATATCACCATATTCAAATATATTTTAACCATATTGTAGATAAAAAATCCAATGAAAGCATCCATATACACCTTCTTTTACTAGTATATGACATTTTAGAACTCAAAGAGTTTATACTTTCATAATTTGTGATTCTGTTTCTATTGGCTTCCCTTGCTTGGGGTTGGTGTTTCTATTTTGGATGATGTATCTCTTTTTCATATTATAAAATATTTATATATATAAATATATCCTTTCATTATATAAACATTCAACAAAAAAAATATTTAAATATTTTCATATCATATCCTATAAAGATAAAAAAAAAATTGACATTTGATTTTTTTTTTTAAAAATTTTGTATATTAGGTTCATTGAGATGAAAAAGTCATAAAAATAAAAAAAAAGAGATATTTACCATTATATGTTGTAGTTACTCTTTATACTCATAAAAAAATCAAAACTTTCAAACAAAATTGGTATTTGATAATAATGAAATAAGGAAGCGATGAAATCTTCAACAAGTTATCATTCTACATAATACAAATACTCATCTATACATTGAAATTTATAAATATTAGAAATGAAGACATAAAGACAAGTAAAAAATTATTCATGTGACTTTGTTATTGTTTAACCCTAATTTGGATTTGGATTCTACTTGGGTAGATAGGGTTAAGAATATAGAAATGACAATACACAAGGGTGAAAATCAGATCTACAATAGCCAACTAAATTCTAAATTCAAATAAAACATATGTTGAATTTATTAAATTGTGATAGGATAATAAAAGAAAGTACAAATATTCTAGATATGAAAATGAAAAATAAATAATGTAATTAGTTGGTTTTAATTTTAGAATAGTTATAGATCTAGAATAGGTAGGAAATAGACTAGAAGAGGATTCTAGAATAGTCACCAGATTTTGGATTGAGTGACTATAAAGTTGCAAACACTAGCGTCAACCTTGGACATTAGTGTTTATCATATTATCTAAACTAAACATAGGTGTTCTATACAAAATACTTATTGGAAAAGGATGAAAACATTTAGATTCTTCTATGTTATCTTTGATTTCACTCTGGTGCATTTAGATATAAGTCATGGATTATCACTCATGAAATGGAAAACCCCTAGTTCTTCATCTTCATAGTGATCTTGGAAAAAATGGGTTAGTGGGATATGGTGGTAATATAACCCCAAATACCCCTCTATCAATGGATGATACTTATATATCCACTACTCTAAAGAGGGCCTCGTAATAATTTATTTCTCCCCTAATATGTTATTTTTATGTGCACAAGGGTACAATATGTGGAATCAAGTACAACAATGACCTAACTTTTAACTCAAAAAATTAGGCCCTTGGGATACTCATTTAATACTTCACACCTATATATGTGTAGTCCCTATGACTAATATGGAAATATTAATAAATAGGGAATTTTTTCTCAATTAAATTCTTTTTGAATGCTCTTTGGTATGAATGTTAGGTTTGGAATGAATGACAAGTGATTGTGAATATATACCACTCCTATCAAGAAATATATCACATTAAATAACCTAAGCTAACCATTAGGATACATTTGATTTGAAAATTATATGACTTTATAACATTGGACGCCTATGTTAGGGTAGGACACTAGTGTGGATGTAGGGTTTTGGGACTAACACTTGTGTTTTGGTAATTATAAAATAGGTGTAGGCTCAAAACTTCTAGTTGTATATGATAAACACATTTTAAGCATTCTGGACAAGATATAACGTTTGGATCATCAACATAAGATTGGTTATACCAAGAGATAGTCCAAGGGTACAAGATAGAGAAGATGCGAGACTTATAAAAGTGGGAAAGGTCTAGAATGGAATGAAAAATCAATGTTTAAGTTTTAAAAGTATAAAATATTGAGGTTATATATATTTCATAAATATCATCTACATTTCCACCCCTTTAATATTATAATGGTGTTGGTTTAAAGGAGAATAAATTTGTACTTGGGTGTGTATAACACACATTACCTTTACATGAACCCAACTTGAGTGATTTGTTGGTGACTAAATTATAACTAAGAACATGTTACAATATATGATCAGTTCACATAATATAAAATTTAAAGCATTGAAAATATTGAAAATGAAAGAGTAAGGTTTAGGAGTACACCAGTGTATCAATGCAACCACCTTGTGTATTTTCAAGTTAATTTGAATATATATATCATTTTAAATATATAAAATTGATATTAGGAATATATATATATATATATATATATATATATATATATATATATATATATATATATATATATATATGGAAATATCATAAATAAGGATGGGTAGAGAGATATTGGAAGGCACATGCCCTGAACTTTAGAGAAAGGTTGAGTTGCCACATGGCAGTTAAGATTGGATCAACCATGCAACCCAATCATACTTATAACTTGGTCAACATGAGTGAACAAAGTCAACCTATACCATATATGTTTTGAGTATAGATGATGTAATCAATTCCAACCTATTAAATTTATGAAATTGAGTGATTTAATCACCTCAACCATACCAAAAACAAACTAACTACTGTAGTAGATTGGCTCAGTATAGTATGTAACAATCTGAATTAGTGGATGATGATATTCCATAGAAGTGTTTTGAAATCTTAAATTGAATAATATTTTTCAATATTAGGTACACATTACATAACATATGTAACTTAGATATGTCTCATGCTAAAACTATGTATAAAAATGGTACCAATGTATATAATTCTACCACAACTATGAATTTAAATTATATCACTATGTATTTTGTCTAATTTAGAATTTTACACAAGTGTAGGTATCATGATTTAATAACATGTCCCCACTATATATGGAGAAATATGAAAAATTAAATAAGTGTCAATGTGGAGGACCTGTTTCCAAAACATGCCCCTATAGAATCTGGGTGTGTTGAATACTAAATAAGTGTGGAGAACATGCTTCCAAATCATGCCCACAATGAATATGAAAATTGTGCCAAATGTGGAGAAAATGCCTCTATAACATGACCCCATTGATATGCCCCATTTGAGTTGAGGAAGGATAGGAACTAGTAGTTGCCTCACCTCAAAAGGATAAGATAACTAAATAATCTACGAATGGAACCATGTAGCATATATAAGAACATGTCTAGGTAGATGTAGAATTGAAGCACATATAAAAATGTGATCACATGAAGGCTTAAGATGTATGACAAATATCATGGAAATTTATAGATAAAAATAAGACAAGCTTAACAAGCACACACATAAGAGCACTCAATAGCAAGTCAACATATAATGGTCCTAGGAAATAGTAAATAAGGATCATTTTCAAATGACACACAATTTAGGGGATAAGACTTAGTCAAATGTCCATGAAATCAATAATGACATAGTCAAATGTCCATATAATAAATAATAACATATTTAAATGTCAAATAAATCACACATAGGCATGAAGGCCACAAACAAAGGAACATATTCAAATGATTAAACATGTAAGAAAATAACAAGGCAAGACACTCAAGGAAGTGCAAAAATGAAAGAATAAAAAACCAACATAAACATATCATAGTATATCATGGATTGAAATTTTAAGTAAAAAATGTCAAGTGCATAGAACTTCAAGCAACATGTAAAATATATAATCATGGATAAAGGCATGTGTATGTACATATATGTTCAAACAATATTATGAAAGATGATAATCAAACCATATAACATGTGAGTATTAAGATGAAAGAAGTGGATTCTCCCAATGTCCACATGAAATGAGTAAAAGGAAAGCCCAACATCTGAAATAGGAATAAATCATGTATCTATGTATGCATGTATCACACTCAAATAGAATCATGACACACATGTATGTAAGAATAGCTAATATTCCATCCATTAACATGTAACTAACACATAGATACCAAGGAGCCAATATAACACATTTATACTAAAAATATTTTTTGATTTTTGAAGTTTCTTATTTTTTTGGTATTTTTCGAATATGTGAATCTTTTCAGCCTTAAGTTGGATCATTAACATTATTTTCATCATGATTGGATAAGTTTAAAATGTACATATCATGTTCCTCATAATTTACATGTATAGTAGAAGAACTAATGTTATCATTTAGAATATGTATTAATTTTTCTTCATGATAAAAATAAACACCTTGCTGATTTGGATCAATTTTATCCTCCATTTTATATAACCAAAATCTTCCCAAGGTGAATGAGTGTAATGGAGTATGGGGTGAGATCCATATTTTTGTAAGGAAAAAATAATCCCCATAAGTAATAGGAATAAAAAATAAACCCAATGAATCTTTTTGTTTCCCCTTATCATGTAGATCTTTAGCATGGTACCTAAGTTGTGAAAAATATCTTTCACTAGAATAGTTTTCTAATTTCTTAGTGTGAACATAGGAATCCAATAAGGGGAGATTAGTATCATGTTAGTAGATGAAATAAAATCCAAAAACACACTAAGTAATTGACACCTTAAGCCTAGATCTTAGGAGGGAGCTTGGTGAATAAACCAAATGAAGACATAGCTAGAATGTGAAAAAATAACAAACTTTCTTCACCTTCCTTGATTGATTCACAATATTTATTCATTGGCTTATTTGGCTTGTGCTTCAAAGGTATTCATCAATGGAGCTTTGGCTATATCCACCTCCTCTTAAAATCATTAGATTTTGTAGATTTAGAATGTGAAACTTGACTCAATAATTTGGCATAATAACACTATATAAAATAGCTTTTAAAATCATTTGAGCATGGTAACATTACACCAAGATAACTTAAAATTATGAGTGTGAGGCCTTCTATTTATAGTTTTATCTATTTGATTAGAATGAACCTGGACCATCCATCTCAATATAAAGATGTGTGGTCAAAACTCCATTCAATTTTAGAGGATAAAATAAATAAATGCCCTCATAAATATTTGGGATAGAGAGACATTAAAGAGGCATGGGAGGGCTTAATCAGATATTTGCTATAATTATGGCTTGTGGATGCCACCTAGTGCCATTAAGTGATGTAGTTATTCAAAATCAATTTTCATTAATGAAATAATCAATAACCTCCATGTAAAATCCATTTAAGCTCTTGATTCAAATTAATTAGCTTTAAATATGATTAATCAATTTTTGGTGTAATTCTTTGGAAATTAGTGCTTAATTAATCAAATTGGTCAAAATGTCATATTATTGGATAAAAATTTAATTGGAGTGGAATTATAAGGTGATGTTAGATACATTGGAACCATTATCCCATTTAGGATGTTGTCAACACAAAATAACAAAGACACATGCCTCGTGCAAGAAAATTGGTAGAAAAGAGCAATCTAGAGCACCCAAGTATGAAATCATCATTTTAATTTAGAATGAGTTGATCAAAGTTAGGTATCACATAAAATGCATTACCCTATTTAGGGATAAATTAACCTAAATTGGCACTTTAATATGATAAGTTCAAACTATTTAGCGTACTTAAGTGATTTTGGCCTAAATTGTGCATTTTGGTTACAAATTGGTCTAAAGCTTGGTCAAAGGTCATTGGTGGCTAGTTTTAAGTTTCTATAGTTTACCCTTATTTAGGAAGGTGTTGAAATCTATAGGTATAGTAACATCTTCTCAAATAATGAAAAGGTCCTGTGTGCTTACAACTTCAATGACAATAGATGAACTATATGTACCCCCTCGAGGGAATGGTCGGTAAAGGGGTCGGTAATTAGTTCATCAAAAAGAGGAAAAGATTGGACCAAAATGATGGGGAAAAAACATGATGATGTGCCCAAATTTTGGAAAAATAAAAAATAATGTAAGTGGGATGGTTTACAATGGTTTACCTAAATGCGGTTATAAGCATTGCACCTTGATAGTGGTAATGTGATATGATAACATAATGATTTGCCCAAAGGTAGTTATAATCATTGAGAAGATGGAACTGCCCCATTTAGGATAGATAAATAGGATAATAACATGACCCAATTGGGAAAAATAAAGTAAATGATTGGGGATAGCATAATGATTTGTCCAAAGATGGTTAGAATCATTGAGAATATAGGTGGGAGATGTGCAATGATTTGCCCATAGGTAGTTATAATAATTGGACCCCAATTATTGGCAAACATGATGATGGTAACTTGATATAGAAGATAAATATTAATTGGGATAACTTTCAAGTAGGAAATGCTCATTTTAACTAACAAAGGTTGAAATTATTTTGTTGTATAATTACTATGTTTGGGATATGATTGGAATTAGATCAAAATGTTGATGATGGTGAGGCCAAGGAGATGTTGATGTTTCCATTGATGTGTAAACTTATTGAAGATAATTTTTTATATAGCATGTGATGGTAGGCATCATGATAAAATACCATGAGGACTAGGTTGAAAGATGTATAAGGACTAACTTTTGGGATCCAATATTCAAGGGAAAACAAGGCACCAATGATAAAAACCATGATGACAATGTAGACATAGGAATATGGATGGATTCAAGTATAAATGTGCATGGAATCACCCAATGAATTCCCATATACTAGATCAAGGCAATAGTGCTGAAAGCAAATAAATAGACACAAACAATAAACAAATAAACAAGTAAATAAATAAAAAAAATTAACAGTTAGTCCTAACATTTGTACAAATAATGTGACAAACATTACCCTTAGAAAATATGTGACAACCTAACAAACACGCATAATGGGGGAATAGAAGAAAAGGAAGGGGGTGGCTGAGTTGTCTCCATATGCACTAGGAAAGTAGATGCTACATACATAGTTTCATATATGTAATATACAATAAAAACTTTAGGTCCAATGTCATTCTCCTGGGAACTGGGGAGAAAATGATAAATCATGAAAAAGAAACATTATGGATATGATAGAAGAATATAAATGGTCTTATAAAATGGAAAATTTAGTAGACAAAAGGCCAAAAAGGAAGGGACACTAAGGAACAAGTTGATCTCTTGTGACTTAGTGAGGGTTTCTAAAATATTTAAGGAAAAGAAGTGGTCAATGTTTATGGTTTTTATAAAATCAAATTTAAAAATGTCTTTGAAATTTTGGAGTAACTCAACTCAATTGAGAATGATAAGACACTAAATAGTCCAATCTCACAAAATGGAGAGAGCATGGCTTAGGTTACTCATAAAATGGTGAGAGCATGGCTTAGGTTGCTCACAAAATAGCGAGAGTGTGGCTTAGGTTACTCACAAAATGGCAAGAACATGGATTATATTGCTTACAAAATGGTGAGAGCATGGCTTAGGGGGATTGAGCTAACCTCAATGTGAATCAAAGATGACCCACATAGTCTTGAAATAGGCATAGGTAATAATAGTGCCACTTGACAATGGAGATTATGACTAGTGTAACAAATGATTCAAACAAACTAGACAAAGATGGTAAATGGCAAAATACATCATACAAATGGAAAGGTGGTACTTCAAGGCATGATAAATAATTGTTACCCCTAATTTGCCCATAGATGGTTATAATTAGGAAATAATGGTGTAGGTTGATGACACTAATTTTCCCATAGGCATTTATAATTATTAGAATGATAATAAAAGAGAATGAAATAAGAAATGAAGGATGCAACTGTCAAACTTTTATCTTACTACTCCAAAATGCTACCTTTATCTGAAATGCTGAATCGACTATGGAAAATGAATTTGAATCCTCTTATTGAAAGAAATTATGAAATTGAGGTCAAAGGGCCTAGTAGGGAGGGAGAAAATAACTTGATTGATGGAAAAGGTATGGTAGAATAGATACATGATAAGATAACGATAGGATGGTAGGAAGGATGGTAGAATGGTGTGGTATAAAGAAGAATATTGATAATATGAATCCACTTGAAATGATCCTCATAGACAATGTATTATGTTACTCAAGTGTTATACCACTTGAGGTGTATAATGTTCATAGGCTCATCAAGTTTATCCCCATCTAGTATAGCGAGCTTGTATGCTCTAGTGCCAAAATTTTTAATAATGATGAAATGGCCTATCTAGTTTGGTTTGAACTTGCATTTATTTTTCTTTTTAGACATGGTATTCTTTTGGTTCTCTTTAAGGACAATATCACCAAGTTCAAATTCTTTATGCTCGACATGCTGATTGTACTATCTATAGAGGTGGTTTTGGTATGCTTGTATATTGTTGAGTATAGTTGTGCATTTATTATTAAGTAGTTATAGCTCTTGTAGGTGAGCTATTAGATAATATTCATCATTTAGGACATGCATAGAGAAGGTAAATCAACCTCAATGGAAATAATGGCCTTCGTGTCATAAAAAAGTGAGTATGGAGTGGATCCTATGGGGGTATGGTGATTGGTATGGTATGCCTAGAGGGCACAAAATATTTAGAGGTGATAGTTGTGGCCAATATCATTGACACATTTTTTAAGGATGTTGATAATGGTTTTACTAGATGCTTCTACTTGGTTATTACCTTGTGGGTAATATGTCATGGAGAAATGTTGAGTAGTTTTATACTTGACACATAGTGATTTGACATATTTATTTTTGAATGACCTTATATTATTAGATATAATGTTAGAGGGGATACCATAGTGGCATATAAAATGGTTAAAAATGAACTTGAAAATACTTGGTGGTGGTAAGAATGTGTTTATGGTCATCTGATGAGGTGGGGTTTATCTTCATAATGAGGTTAAGGCCCCATGTGGCAAATGACCATAGTATAAGCAATGGTTTTAGAGTCTTGCCTAGGGTATGAATCATATTTGTATGCCATTAGTAATTTTCACATTTATTTACATATGCAACTACATCTTCCTCCATTGTGGGCCTATAATACTTTATACATAAGAGATTTTTGGAGAGGATGGCCCTACTAGTGTGGGATACACATACTCCATGAACTTCTTGTAATGATAGTGTATATTCTGCTAAAGTTAAACAATGAAGCAGAGTTCTATTAAAATTAGTGTGGTAAAGGGTTGATCTAAGTAAGGTGTAATGAGTGGTTTGGTGAATGAAGGCTTTGGATTGTTTATAGGATAATTTGGATGGAAAAACATGGTCATGTAAATAGTTATATAGGTTAGAATACCATATAGAACTGAGACTAAAAATATCATAGATCATCATGGTGGTTGAAGGTGCATGAGTTGGTACTAGAAAATTCTCAATGAGGAACTGATACTCTTTAGCCATGTATATTTATTGAATCAAAGATCTAATAGTAATGATAGCATCTATGGTTCTATTGCTTGTCCTTAGTATATGTTCAAATTAGACATCAATAATATATCATTTTAGGGTGTCAACCATGGCCTTGTATGGCACTAACTTATCATCTTTGGTCTAAAAGTGGTTTATAACCTAATTAATGATTAACTGAGAATCAACATAAACCTTGAGATGAGATATGTTCCATTGTACTACTTAGAAAATCCCTGTAATATGTGTTTCATACTCAACCATGTTGTTAGTATAATGAAAGCTAATACAAAATGATTTAGGGATTGCATCCCCTTATGGTGTAATAAATAAAAGGCCTACCCCTGATCTATGTGTAGTAAACGATCCATAAAAATATAACTTTCAGTGTTTCTCCTTGAGAGGTGTGTCAATGATGGTCATTATGGATTCATCAAGAAATTAGAATGTGAGTGGTTCTGTATTGGTAAGGGGTGCTTCAACAAGCTGATTGACAAGAACTTGCCCCTTAATAGATATTTGTTTGATGTACTTGATGTCAAACTCACTGAGAAGCATGATTTATTTGGCCATGCATCTTTGTAAAGATGTTTTAGATATTAGATACTTGAATGGATCTAATTTTGAAATAACTATGGTTTTATTATTTAACATGTAATGGCATAGTCTCTGAGCTATAAAGACCATAGCTAAACAAGCTTTTTCAATGGGTGTATAATTATGTTCATACACGACCAATGTATAGCTTAAGTAATAAACTACATGATCCTTTCCATTATCATCATGCTAAGCTAAAATTTCCCTCAGGACATTGTTTATAGTTTATAGATATAATAAGAATGGATTTCCTAGCCTGAGGTAACAAAATAGGTGGATTCACTAGATAGTCCTTTAATTATTGAAAAGCTATCTGGTAGTGATAATTTTAATGAAATATGAACCCCTTCTTTAGAAGATGCATAAAAAGAATGGTATTTGTCACCCAATAATTAAATGAAGCATCAAATAGATTGGATCTTGCCCTACAAACTATAGAGCTACTTCAAATTAGTCAATGGTGATATTTGAGTTATGGCTTGTAATTTGGTTGGATTAACTTCAATACCTTGACGAGACATAATAAATCCAAGAAATTTTCTTTAAATAACTCCAAAGTCACACTTATTAGGATTTAGCTTGACTTTATACTCATGTAATCTTTCAAATACTCTACATAGCACTATTGGGTGATCGGCCCTAGCCTTTGATTTGCCAAGAATGTCATCGATATAGTCTTCAATAATTTCATGTATCATATCATGAAATATGATGGTCATGGCCCTTTGGTATGTAGATATATAATTTTTAAGACCAAATAACATAAATTGATAATAAAATATTCCCCATGGTATGATTGAATACTATTTTATGTTGGTCTTCTAGGGCAATTCTCATCTGGTTGTAGCCTGAGAAGCCATCCATTAATGAAAGCATTTCATAACCCAGTATGGAGTCAATGATCATGTCAATGTTTGGAAAAGGAAAATCATCCTTGGGGTAGGCATTATTTATATCTCTAAAATTAGTGCATATCCTAATTCCTTCTAGCTTCTTACTGATAGACACAACATTTGAGATCCACTTTGAATAGTCAATCAACCAAATACATCTTGCTTCCAAGAGTTTTTCCAACTCTTTCTTTGCTAATATAATAATGTGAGGATACATATTACCAAATTTTGTCTCATTGGTTTGGCATCAATATTTACCACAAGGTGGTGCATAACCAAGGTGGGGTCCAAACTTGGCATGTCAGAATAGGCCCATGTAAATATGTTAACAAATTCCCTCAAAAGGACTATAAGGAATTCACATTCCTTCTTAGTAAGGGACACACCTAGCTTGATTCACTTTGGGTATCTAGGGACCTAATGTTTATGTCTATTATATCTTCCACTAGAAGGGTCAAACCATCTTCAAGGATAGTGGGAAATGATTTGAACTGATTGGTAATAGTTGAGTCCTCTATTAGGATGTGTTCTTCAAGTTCCCCTAAGCATGATGAATCATAATCCCCCAGTGGGAAGGATGGCCATGTAATAAATTCTATTGGAAAATCATGAATGATTCAATCAAAAGGTTGTTTTTCTTCAAAACTAAACTTAGAATCATAGATAGTTCATCATTGGTGGTCTCCTGAGCTATGCTTGAAGAAGATTAAACACCCCCATCTAGTGGCACTTGAAATAGGTTTTCACCACTAGACTAGCCTTTTTATTTACTCTTTCCCTGGTTAAAAAGCACCTCGAAGAGGTTTTCACTTTGAGACCTCAATGTTATATTTGTTTGATTTTGGATAAGGGTGTTTACCTATTCTCCAAAATAGGCTTCATGATCCAATTTGATTGAGAACCCTGATTTGTGATCCCCCAACAAAATATTGTCCCTAAGCCCTAGAAAATCACAAAAAGCCTCATCATTTTGAAACTCATCAATTATCACATTGGATTCTTTTTGGTCCCAGTCTATCAATTAGGGATAATATAATGGAAGTGGGTTATGATGAATGACTAGTGTAAGGGTAAAAATGGAATGAGTATCAAACAAATTGGTCTCAGTTAGGTCATCAAAGAGGCTATGATCAGACTCTACTTCACTATTAGCATAGTCATCACTGGTCATAGGTGTTGGAACACAATTAAGGTATATGGGGTCATCCATAAGAGGTTTAAAACCAAGTCTATAGGGTCCTTTGTACTTAGTCATATAAATTATCTCAAGTGTTCCCTGTTGATTTGGTTTGAGGCCTCTTCCTTCATAGTCTTGGTTTGCCATGATTCTATTAGGAATATGATACTTTGAATTTTGATAAAAATTTTCCTACTTGTCATTGTAAAACCATGATTCATCACCTTCGAGAGGGTACTATTCTTGGCCAGAGGTTGGTATTGAAGTGACAGGTGATAGACTATAGATTTTCCCTTTACCCTTTTGTTTCCATTCTAGACAAAGTGGTTTGGATTTAGGTCTTCCAAAGGACTTGGGGTTTTGTGAAAGGTTTGTAATGTGAAAGGTGTCATGGGTCAAATATTCTCTTGGGCCATTAGCTAAGATGGTATAATGATTATATATTTTAGGAGGTGACATGTGGGAAATTGAATCAAGGGTATTAGGATCAATGTAGTTGTCCTTTGGTAAATTAAGGAGTATTGCCTTTCCCTTGTCCTATTTGGTAACTATTTTCATGATAAAATGATAGTTATAACTTTTGAACTTAGCCTCTAGATGTTTTCAATGCTCATATGGATGAAAATATCTTAGTATACAAACCTCCATTCTTGAATGGGAGAACTTGATAAATTGGTGAAACATCAATAAGACTACACTAATTTCATGTAACCAAGGTCTACCTAAAAGCATATTATATGAAAAATTGAGATCTAGTACATGGAAAAGTATATCATGGGTCAAGGGCCCAATGATAACTTGAAAATAAATGGTATCATTATCATAGGCTTTAATAGTTATTATTTCTACTTGGATATCTAATATCGTGTACCTAAGAAGCTTAATGATCTTTAGAGATACTATGTTTAAACCTGATCCATTATCTATAAGGATATGTTTCACTTTATGCCATTTTATGTAGACTTTAATGTATAATGGATTATTATATAGTGGGTCAAGGGATGACATATAAATTTGGTTGAAGGTTACTTGTTGGGATTGAGTTAGGTGTCCAACCAAAGCTTGAAAATTGTTAGGAAATATGTCACTTTAAACTATGGATTGGCTAAGGAACTCATTTAAGATGGTTTTGTAGATTATTAACATACATAATAAATCTAAAATGGATATTTTTACTAACATATTTTTATAATTATCCATAATGTCAAATGTATTTTCTTGAATAGTGTTAAATGGCTTGTTTAAAGGTAGAATAACTGATTAGATGATGGGCAAAGTGGCAAATGGCTATGGGCCTAGAATGGTAATGTTTGACTGTCAAGTTGTGATTGGACAATTGGGTTGGGATATAGAACCATAGTTTCTAACATATGATGGTGGTGGTGGGGGAACAAATAAGACAAGTATCAATTATAGTGCACTTATGCGTGGTTATGAGGTAAGGACAAGTTATTGGTATAAGGTCTAAAATTAGTAATCCCTGCTTAATACTACACCTATATATGGTCCTAGGTTAAGGAAGGATTATTAATGTGAGTTAGTTGATTGGAATTATTTATCAAAGGTATTTATTTATTGGTATTTGGTTTTGGACTGATGGAGATGGTAGAAATTTGACCTCCTACAATATGGCATACTACCCTATTGTAGTCATGTGCAACTACATGGTAAGTCTACTAGTTATTATCATTCTAACCTTGGTATTGTCCATTAGGTTGATGTTATTGGTTATTTTGTTATTTATTTAGTTGATTCTATCTTGGTGGTTGATATTGTTTTTATTGATGTACTGGCTATTGTTGCTGTTGTGGTTGGTTGTTATGTTTAGGAAAGGGGTTTTGATAGATTCCAAAGTTCTAATTGGAAGTGGAAGTGCCAACATCCAATGTTATCTCTCAATTATACAACATATTTTGAATTAAATATTTGATTTGCATACAACATTGAAAATTATGTCCATTAACCTGATGATATTCACATAATTCATCTTGTCAGTACTAATAAGGATAAGGAATGCACTCAAGATAATGTTTTAGTATAGGCCTGATAATTAGATTAGAAATGATGAGATTTGAAAATTTATATTCAATAGGTTCTCCAAGGTCAATAAAAATGTGATGAGTAGGCACTATTCTCCTTTAAGGAGGGGTTTGTAATGGCAAAGGCTATTGCATTTATTGTGTGGGCCTAAGATGTTGCACTTGATGCATTTGCTAAAAATGTTGTGTGTTAGGATTAATTTGTATATGTGGTGTGGGATGAGTAGATAGTGTTTTCACTATTTGGACATGTCATAACTTATTTACTCCATTTCCCATAACATTTTTTTTGGGATTTAATGGCTTGGGTTTTTCTTAGTTATTGGCCTATGCTGGTTATGATGTTTGCATTTGGAGTTGGTTTTGGTTTTTGTTCTAGAAATTTAATTTATTGGTAACTTAATTTTAATTTGATGAAGTAATATTGATGACCCCTTTGTTAATAAGGGATCATTCAATCAAAAAACCTTTGTTAATGATCTCTTTAAAAGTATGAACACACTGCAGTTCCAGATGATAGGTTATCTCACTATGCAAATTTTGGTAAACATAATGGCTAATTATTTATCTAGTAAACTATGGGTGAATTAAATTTTAAAGGCTCTCCATCAATATAAATAGCTTATAAAACTTTCACCAACCTTTTGCTTGGCTTGCATTAAGTTGACCAATGAAATCTCATGCTCAAGATTGTATGAAAAGTGTCACACAAACTTTTTCTAAAAGATCATCAAAATATGATACTAAATTATTAGAAAACTTTAAAAACCACTCCAAGGCTTATCCTACCAGACTCCTTGGGAACAAAAAAAATGGGTATATTTTTCTATATGCCACTAGATGGCATGCAATGAAGAAATATATCAGATGTGCCTTGGGGTAACCTTTCCCCTTGTATTTATCAAATTTAGATGGTTCATACCCTAGAGGAAATGGTATATTCAAGTACTCCATGTTGAAAGGGTAAGAACACACATAATCCAGCTTAAATTTTTTGATTTGTTTCCTAACTTGGATGGTAGCAATGGCATCCTTAATTTATTGTAGTTCTTGGGATAGGAAACTAGAAGGAACATTGGTTTGAGGTGGAGGCTGGGTAATCACAAATAGATTAATTTGACTAGGATATATAAGATGTATAATTTTCTATGAAATGTTGGTTTGGTTAGGGAATGGACCAAAAATACACATACATAGATTAGGGTGCAATCATTGAAATTGCTTTTGTGGTTTACTCTCCTTAACTCAAATGATGCACACACACACACACAACATTTTTGACAACTTTCTAAGGCAAAAGTGTTGTATCAAATGGACTTAATAATCACTTTATCATGGAACAACAAGAATGGTAATAGGAATGATAGTATAAAAGTTTACCAATGAAAAATGATAATGAGTCTATAAATAGCCCTCAGTCCAAATTAGAAATTGAACCCAAGTTCCCTCAAGTCTAGTGCAAATGGAAAACCCACTTAACAAATCAACATTATGAACTTAGAAAGTTCCAATATAGAATTTAAATTATCAATGAAGGACTTAAGAAAATTTGGCAAATGGTCTAGACACAAATGGGCAACATGACTACATGAATCAGATGATATGACATAATGTCTAAGATATTAATTTTGAACAAAGAAAATATGATTTTCACTTGGACAACATAATTCCTCCTTGTTCAAGTAACTATGTGGATAATGTGTTTGGTTATGGTTTTTTTTAACAAACATGTTTTTGACTCAAATCAAGACTAAGTAATCTAAGACAAAGACAAATTCAACTAAGTAATTATCCTAAGCCCTAAATTGATAAGGTTATATGATATTGTTGAAGTCCATATTTATACATGAATTTGAGAGGAAATTAAGTGTTCATCCAAAATAAAAGTGCATTAGATAGTAGTGTTTCTACACCCCCATTTTCTCAATTGACCATGTGATGAGATGGACCTTACCTCACATTAACAATATTTCCACAAGAAGTGGGGTTTGTATAAAACTCTATAATTTTTGACTATCTAGATGGATCCCATATGTACCAACTTTCACATTAGCACATAAGAGAAGTAGCACATTATTTTGGTCCATGTCAAATGGCTTGTTGTGAAAAGGTCTAGTCCTTTTCAAAACCACTACATCCATTACTTTCTTAGTTTAGTGCAATGTCTAAAATGATCATATGTCCCAGGATTAACCTTTACTAATGGAAATGGTTTAACCACTTAAACCATCATCCTAGTGAGGAGATCTTAATTTATATACCCCCCCATGGAGAGGTGTTAAAGTTGATTTTGAGAGATAAAACCCCAAGTCAAAGCTTCCCTATAGAACTTATGGGAGGTAATGAAGTCCCCCTCACAAGCCAAAATGTATAAAATAAAAACTAAGTAAAAAATATTTATGGTTGTTTCTAGATCACCTAGCCATACGAGTCTTGGGGACAGTCTTCATAATATCCTTTTTATGCCTTTGGACTAAGGCACAACTTGTAATAAAGATGGTGCTTTTGATCCAATAATTTCCCTATAGGGAACATGGGAGAGCATACACACACAACTTCATTTTTTGTAAAACATATTTAACTAAGTAAATGATTTAAACAAAAACAAAAATTAACTTTGAAGTGAGTACAATTTTAAAACACTAAAATTAAAGATTTTGTGGTGTTCTTTGGTCCCTTGGCCTTAAGTTGCAAGAATTTTGAAAAATAACCACAAAAACTATTCAAATAAACATCCAAATTTTTCTTTAAACACCAAATGGAAATTCCTAATTTTTTTTAAGCACCCAAAAGAGCTTTAAAAAGACTTAATTAAGCTTGATTTGATCACTTTCCAAGTAGGTCCTACAAGAAAATTGTTAGAATTTTGTTTAGCTTTGAAGCTCTTTTATGAATGAGAAGTAAATTTGAAAAGTATTCTCTTAGGTTTTCATAGTGAAAAACCATAGATACATAGTCCAAAACTATAACTCTACAAAACTACAATTGGTAAAGACAATATCATAATTCATGAGTTAGATAGTAAAAATGACAATATTACTACTTGACTAGATAAAATCACAAATTATAGAGCAAAACTACAAATTTGAGATTTGTGATTTTATCACCTAATCCTAATGACTAAGCTAACTTCTAGTAGTTTAGCCATAAAAACATAACTTGAAATAATGATATCACAACTTATAGAATTATGGTATTTGAATATCATGACTATAAAGTCATGATTTTTCAATATCACAATTTGACCTTTAGATAGAGAACCTATTAGTATAAAAATATAACTAAAATGTAAAATCATGATTATGATGACAAAAATATGACTGTATCAGTTACATTTTTGTGGTACAGAGGATAAAATCACAAGTCTATAGTGACAAAATCACTACTTCTAAAAAATGTCTTTTTGCTCAAAAATTTCACCCACTTTGGCCTCAAACTCCAAGATTCTACATGAAAATGGTTAGTAGTATGATTTTAAGTGCCATTTAAGAAAATTCATGTGGTGTGTTCCCATTGGGTGTGCCATTTATAAACATAAGAATCCAATAAGGGGAGATTAGTATCATGTTAGTAGAGAAAATCAAATCCAAAAAAAACTAATTAACTAACACTTTCAGCCTAAATCTTAAGGGGGAGCTTGGTGAATAAACCAAATGAAGACAAATAGAACGTAAAGAAAGAAATAAAAAAATTTCCTCACCTTCCTTGAGTTCTACAAAGGATTTATTCATTGCCTTTCTTAGCTTGTGCTTCAAAGGTCTTTGTCAATGGAGCTGTGGCTATCTCCACCTCTTCTTGGCATCATTGGATTTTGTGGCTTTGGATTGTGAATCTATACTCAATAATTTGGCATAATAAAAAGATATTAAATATATTTTAAAATAATTTGAGCATGGTAACTTTGCACCAAGATAGCTTAAAATTATGAGTTTAAGGCCTTATATTTATATATTTTTCCATTTGATCAGAATGAACCTAGACAATCCATCTCAAGATGAAGATGTGTGGCCAAGAATCCATTCAATTTTGGAGGCTAAAATTCATAAATTCCCTCATAAATATTTGAGATAGAGAGGCATTAAAGAGGCATTGGAGGGCTTAATTAGATATTTGTTGTAATTATGGCTTATGAATGCCACCCCATAGATGATGCCATTAAGTGATGTAGTTATTCACAATAAATTTCCCTTAATGAAATAATTAATAACCTCTATTTCAAATCCATTTAAGATCTTGATTGAAAATAATTAGCTTTAAACATGATTAATCAATTTTTGGTGTAATTCTTTAGAAATTGGTGCTTTATTAATCAAACTAGTCAAAATGTCATATTATTGGATTGCAATTTGATTGGAGTGGAGTTAGAAGGCACTGTTATATGGGTTGGAACCATTATCCCATTTAGGATGTTGCCAACACAAATAACAAAGGCATGTGTCTTATACAAGAAAACTAGTAGAAAAGAGGAATTTAGAGTACCCAGGTACAAAATCATCATTTTTACTCATAATGAATTGATCAAAGTTAGGTATCACATAAAATGCATTTCCTTATTTAGGGATACATTAGCCGAAATTGGCACTTTTATATGATAAGTTTGATACATTTAGCACACTAAGTGATTTTGTCTTAAATTATGCATTTTGGGTAGAAATTAGTCTGAAGCTTGGTCAGAAGTCATTAGTGGCCAGTTTTAGGTGTCTACACTTAGTATCAATGTGGTTATGCCAAAAGTAAGCACCACACATGAATAAAGTAATTTTTAAATCTTGGTGACATGAACTCTTTTTATATCGTTCCCCTTGGGATTCTTACATAGGACATAGACCTTGTATTATCCCCATGTTAAGTACCATTTGTAAACTAGTCATATAAAGATTAGGAATACCACATTTTTATTCATAATTCTCCTTAGGTAATAATTTATCTCCTTCCTTTGTGTAAGGGATAAAATTTTGTATGTGGAGGGAAGTATGTTAGGTTCCTTTAGATGAGTAATTATTAAGGAAGTATATCTATGCACATCATTATATAAATGGGTAAAAGACTCATACTATTTATGCATTTCTCTTTCTTTAATGGGAAAGGAAACCATGTACTAAAAAAATTTGTAATTTTAAATATGAGGGTCTAAATGCTAGCTCATATGATATGATTTTGAATCAAATATTATAATCTTGAATGGATTCATCATCATGTTGCTTGAAAATTTGAAAATATGGTAATGTAAGTTTTCACCTTGTGGATATTGAAATCCATGAAGAAATCATCTTCTAATTGTGAAAGAGTGGTTAAGGAACCTTTTGGTAGTCTCTAGAACCAATTCTGAGCCTCATAAAAAATGCTCATGTGGAAAACTTTTAGAAATAGTTTGTCATATTTTTCCCATTGACCAAAAGAAAGTACATATTTAATCATGTGGTCTAATGGGTCCTTATGATTCAAAAAGGAAGGTAAATATGGGAGTTAAAAATATTGTGGATAAGGATAGTCAATTATAAATTATGCAAGAGGTTGATTGTTAAATGAAGTCAAATTTTTATTAGTATTAAGGAAATCCATTTACACTTGAAGTATAGAAACCTATTTTTGAAGACCCCCAATAGTGGTTGTCATAGAAATAAGATATTTCATGGGAACAATTATGTTTTTCATAGCTGTTATCATTAGTTCCAACCCACTACCTTTTTTGAATCTAGGCATATGAGTATCATCATCCTCATGGATAACAAGTAAAAGTTCATGATCACTAAATTTAGGATATTTTGTTAATGGTATTATATATTTGAATTTTGGTACTTTTGGTATATCATTTGAATAGCTTGGAATCTTGGAAGAATTTGGTTCATTAAATTTTTGTAAGGATATAACAATTTGAACTTGAATAATCTTTGGTAAAGGCACCTTTTTTGGTATAATAGTGACTTTTAGTGTAAATGCATTCTTTGGAAGATAAAGATCCTTTAATTTATATGCCTTGGTTGATATTGGTAATAGTGACATATTTAGAAAATTAGGATACCTTTGTACTTTAGGTTTGTAATGATTCATTATTCTTGATGGATTAATGTTAATTGGTAAATAAGCCATGATATTTTGGTTAACCATTAAAAAATTTTCAATATCAAATGAAGGTAGGAAAAAGTCATCACTTTTAACTAGGGGATATTGTTTGGAAATGTTGGAATATGAGGGGGTTTTATCAATGACATTGAAGGAGCATCCCATTTATAGTTTGTAAATTCTCCATGATATCCATATGGAGTTGGTGAAAACTATCATTATTAAATGAAGGAACACTTTTTCCATGTGAAACTAGTTTTTGTGTGGAAGGTAAAGGCAAAGGATTTTGATCTTCCTTAAGATGGATCAACTTATTTTTTGAGATGGTGGGAGCATGGACATAATTAGAGGGATAACAATAAACACCAATCAAATATTTGATATTATATGCTTTATCAATTGGAAGAATACAAGATTAATCAATTTCAATTCTTTCCTTGAGGGAGAGTTGGATATTTTCATAATCATAGTCATGAAAGCAATCAATATCATCCATGATGAGAGAGATAGAGAACACAAAAATTAGGATAAGGTAGGAGATATGCATCTAAAAGATAATGGTTATGTAATAAATTATGATGAAAGATCAAGTTCACTAAATGTTTAAACTTAATTTGAATGTGGATATTACTTGGGTAAATAGGGTTAATAATATAGAAATGACATTACATAAGGGTGATAATCAGATCTATAGTAGACCAACTAAATGTTAAACTCAGATATACCATATGCTAAATTTATTAAACTAAGACATGTTAAAAATAGAAAGTAAAATAATGATATATATAAAAATGATAAAGAAACAAAGTAATTAGTTGGTTATCATGTTAACATAGTTCTAGATATAGAATAGGTAAGAAGCAGACTAGAAGAGGTTTCTGGAATAGTCACCAAATTCTAGATTGAGTACATCTAGATCTATAAACACTAGCATCATACTTGGATGTTAGAGTTGATTATACTATTTGAACCATATGAAGGTGTCTTGTATATAATCCATACTATAAAATAATGCAACCAACTAGATGCTTGTGGGTTTATCTTCACCTTTACTTTGATGTATTTAGATCTAGGTCATGGACTATCACTCTTCATGAAATTATAAAAACATAGTTCTCAATCTTCATAGTAACCTCAATAAAAAATGGTTAGTAGACTCATAGTGTCAATCTAAATCCAAAGACCCCTATGCCAATGGGTGATGCCTACATATCCACTATTTTGAAAAGGGCCTCATAATGATGTAGTTATCCCCTAATGTGTTGTATTATGTGTGCAAAAAGATGAAATATGTGGAAAGCAAGTACAATAGTGACCTAGCTTGTAACTTGGCAAATCAAGATCTTGGGTTTCTCCTTTAGTAATTCATACTTGTAAATGTGTAGTCCCTATGATTGATATGTAAATAGGAATAAATAAGGAATAGTTGCTCAATTGAGTTATCTTTGAATGCTATTTGGTATGAATTCTAGGTGAGGAACAAATGAGGAGTGATTATGAATATATACCACTCTTATCAGGAAATATCTTATATTAAATCACTTAGCCTAACCATTAAGATACATATCATTTACAAATTATATGAATTTAGAGCACTAGATACTTTTATCAAGGTAAGAAACTAGCGTCAACATAGGGGTTTTGGATTGATGCTTATGTCCTAGAAATTAGAAAATAGATACAATATTAGGACTTGAAGGGGCATAAGATAAGCATATTTTAAGCATTATAGGTAAGATATAAGGTTTGGGTCATCAACATCACACTAGTCAGACCAAGAGATAGGCCAAGGGGCACATGATATAATAAATAGGAGACTTTTGTAAGTGAGAAAGGTCCAAAGCTAAGAGGAACAACCAAGGTCTGAGTTTTCCAAGTGTACAAGAATGAAGTAATATATAATTAATAAATATTATCTACAATTATCGATATACATGTACAAAATATAATATTTTCTTAAATTTATAACAAAATAGTTCTTATAGCTAGAAAACACAAAAAGTAATTTTTCTATAAGTACTCATCTATGGCATAATAAATTCAAGTTGAATTTTTAAAAAATAGTAATAAATATTGAAAATATATTAGAAATAAATCTTAGAAAAGAATATAAATTACTAATCTGAGTGTGAAAATTATCTAGGAATCATATGTGGCTTAAAAATAATCTCTTCTCAAATGAAGGACCCATGCTAGGACAAGTTAAAAACACTTTATAAATCATACATTACATGTATTAGTATAATTGTTTGACCTTTCATTATTAATATGAATCTTATACCCCTACTTTTATTTGTTACATTTTAGCAATGGCAGTGCATTACTCTGATCTTGTTCATATTCATACTCATATATTAATTGGTGTTGATTCATCCCTATAAAAAATTGAATGTAGTTTGAAAGTGGTGCAATTACTTCTTTTCTTCCCTTTGCTTTTTCTTTGTAAAAAAATGAAAAACCGAACCCTACAAATTTTTTTGTAAGAAATTTATATTGTAGTGTCTCATAAAGAAATCATTCTTGATTCAAAAGGAAGAATTTTCAAAATTTGAATGTATTGTATTAAATTTTCATTGTCATTGAGATTCAAATGTGGTATTTTAAAATTTAAAATAGTCAGAGAGAATATTTATGGGTCGCATTGAAGTATGTGGCTGAAAATATTAAGGTGGCATATTCAAAGTTCAATTATGTCATAGCTACATAATTTTTTAAATTTAAATATGTTTGAAGGGTTAATAAAATTTTAAAAAACAATAGTTAATACATAAGAAATATTGACTAATAAGAGATACCTACTATTGAGTTGTTCTCCTATCATATAAATTGCACATTAATACTATTTTAAATAACAAATATTGTTATAGTGTTTTTGTACAATATTTTAAGGATTCTTTTTTATTTTGTTATAATTAAATATTTAATATTTAATGTAAAAATTACTTATATATCAATATTATATGAGTAAAAATTTCATAATTAATATTATTTTAAGTAAATTAAACTTTATTATAGACTTGCCTTACAACAATATTTTAGTAATAGTTATTATAATGGTATATTATAAAATTTTATATTGAATGTTATTATTAAATATATGCATACAATTATTACAAGTTTACATTATTGTAAACTATAAAATAATCTTGAATATTCAAATTATATAACTATTATTATAAAGGAATATTATAAGATTTTATATTGAATTATATATATATATATATATATATATATATATATATAATTATAAGATTTTATATTGAATTATATATATAAATCTTATATATATATATATATATATCAAAATATTGTAAACTATAAGATTATTTTGAATAATTTAAATTTATTATAATTTTAAAGTAGAAGATTGCAATTATGAAATAAAATATGTATTTAAATTTTTAATGTTGATTTATATCAATTAATTGAAAATTAATATGTAAATTAATAACAAGTAATAATTACATAACTAATTACATTGTGCCATATGTCATAATTTTATGGCATCACAGTTATCTACAAATTATGAAAAGTCTGATCTCACATTTTGTTGCATGGCTAAGCCTATGTGGGTGTCTAAGTTTATGAGGCTATGAGGTAATCATGACATTCCACACATCATAATTTAATAACTTCATGACTTCATAGTCATTAATAATGTTAGTTTTGGAAATAATAACTTCAAGCATGCGAGCCAATCTCATCTCATCATGTGTCATGATTTCACTTCATTACAATTATTTAAATATTGGGAAAAGTCTAAACTCTTACAAGGATGAAAAACAATCTCATCTTGACACATGGCTCATTCTCATGCATTATAGGGATTCTCATCTTAGAATGTATTAGATTTTCATGTTAGTAAAAATAATCATAATTATTAGTTATATTGAAAATGAATTCATCCTAAAAATTAGCTTTTAGAGTGGGTAACCACCCATTCTAAATGAGAAACTACTAATCCTATTTGGACTATTATTATTTGAAAAAATATTTATGCATTATGTGGAACCATTACATAGAGTAACAAAAAAATAGGTATCTCATCCTTTTTTCTCTAGGTCCATACTCATAATTAGCTCTTAAAGTGGGCAGCTTCCCACTTTAAATGATAAACTACTTATTGTATTTATGCTATTATTATTTAAAAATATTTACGTGTTATGTTAAACCATTACATAGAGTAACAAAAAACAATTAACTCAACCTTTTTTCACTAGGTCCATGTTGAAAATTAGTTCTTAGAGTGGGTGGCCACCCACTCTAAATGAGAAACTACAAATCCTTTTGCACTAATATTTTTTGAAAAAAAATACATGTTTTGTTGAACCATTTCACATATTAAACCCAAACATGTAACTTGTCATTTTTTCACTAAGTACATCTTGATAAACATCTTAGAGTGGGCAACCACCCATTATATTTTAATTAAAACTATTAATATTGTTTGGATTATTATTATTTGAGAATATTTAAAATTATTATGTTAAACCATCATAGAGAGTAATAAAAAACAAGTACCTTATATTTTTTTTCATTAGGTCCATCCTAATATGTAGACGTTAGAGTGGATAGTCACCCACTATAAATGTGAAACTAATAATCCTATTTTCACTATTATTATTTGATAATTTTACATGTTATGTTGAATCATTACATAGATTATAATTTTTCTAAGTAATGTTACTTTATTCATCTTGAGCAATGATCAATTTATAACAAGTCCTAATGCACCAATTCAAGTGATTACAATGTTGTTGAACCCCTTTATTGTTTTAGAATTTTTACCACCATGTGGTTTTAGCTGCATATTATAGTTAGATTACTTAAATGTCACTTAGGTGTTTAATAAAGGTCATTAGAGAAGATAATCCCACATTTATGAGGATGCGAGGACATATCTATCTTTCACCTATATATGCACCTTTCCTAAATCTATTTGGCTAATTAATCCAGAACCAACCAAGAATGTTACTATATTTGAATGCTTTTTCACATTGTGAGTTTCTTCCTCTCATGTGTTCATGATTTCACTACTCCATATAGATTCATCATCATGATTTCATGATTTCACTACTATATAGAGATTCAAATTCATGTATTTGATTATATTTAGTTTATCTTCAAATGTTTCTAGTTCTAACATTGTATCATAGCAGTGTTGGTATATGAATACCATGGATTATGTTATGATCTCACTTGTATTCTAGCTCATTCTTGGTGTTCTTCATGATTTTAGTTTTTGAAGGTTTGGTGGGGTTTCTATAAAATTTGTGTAGATATGTATCATTAGGGTCTCTAAATTAAAAAAATAGACATCACCATTGTATTCATAAGGAGCCAAAACTCTAGGATTGGTTGTAAACATGACCCAATTTTTTGATAGATCATTTTTTAACATTTTAGAGGGTTTGAAGGTAGTTTTTTAAATTTCATGCATATTCGTACCAATGATATAATATCAAAAAAATTATAAATTTTAATAGGTTTAAAAAAAATAATGTTTTTTTCTTTTAGAGGAATCCATACCATTTTTTCTAGATCTAAGGTTTTGTGTGTAGATTTACCATTTTTTGTAGATTCTATAGTATTTGTTTAATAGTTTTTGGACCTACTATTTACTCACCTTTAGTATGGTGATCTACTAGTTTGGTTGTACCTACTAGTTGGATTATACTAAAGAAAATATACTTATGCTCAATATACATGAGATATGTTACTTGCATTCAATGAGTGACTATACCTGATGATGACCTAGTCTAATTGCATAATGGATATTAGTACCCATGACCTGTTGCCTACATTCAATGTATGTTCACCCTATTGCCTACATGAATTCAATTGGAAAGATGATTCCATACCTAATGTTATTTCATACTTGGTATGATATCACCTATAGCCTATGATCATACCTACGAGTTTCTTTGGAGACACTCTTACTTAGACTCACAACTTGTTGGAACACACCAAATTTAAATGAGCAATGCACAAAACTATTCATGGGGAAAATGGAGTCATTTTTTGGGTGACATCACTCACCCATAAATCAAATCAATCAAAGGGGTAAGGACTCATCCTAGCCCTTAGACCCTAGTCACATGAGAATTTAATTTTTTGTCACAACCAACATAAGGGGGATTTACTTTTCAATGAAATTTGAGTCAAGTTTTTTTGCAAACCCAAAATTTTCATTTTTCAAGTTTAATTTTTTTAATTAATTTCAAACTCACATAATTTTTGGCCTATAGCTCCTTTTAGGTGCATTTTTTTTTAAAGTGTGGGGTTTTCAAACTCTACACATTTATGCTATTCTAGATCCTTGTAAAATTGACCTTCTATAGTCTAGGGGGTTGTATTTATTTTTATATTTTGAATACTTGTGTTGTTTTTGTATATGTGCTAATTATATATGCACTTAAATCTACTAATGTTATACAAACTCAAATATAAAGTGCCAACCTATGCCATATTAGGGGTAATTTGGTGACTATTGCATAAATTACTCACTTGTACACATTTTTGACTGAGTCTGACATCCATCACATTAAATGTGAATGGTTAATTATGATCATGTCAACTCACCTATCTCCACTTGAGAGATTTTAGATGAGGATACCTGATTCTACTCTAGTGGTTCTTCTTCTAAAGACTAACTATGCTTCATGATAGATGTACATATAAATATTTCTCATAGAATGTGATCTTATTCTATTCATATATGGATAGATTCCTAATCCCACTAGCCTAATTCAATACATTAATTGGGCCAACTCTTGTGATTGTTTATGGTTACTTATCAATGCACATTTCATGTGATCTACACCACCATGTGGAGTATATTGAGTGTCCCTCCATTATTTGGATCACTCTTCAGACTCTTTTTGGAGATCGTAATGATATTTATATCAATCCTCATCCTTCTCATCTTCCTATTGTCTCTTCATAGATTGTTGTACTCTTTTCTCTTACTTCTATTTCTTGTGATGACACATTCCTAATGGACAATGCTCTTACTTTTGTCAATTGACCACTACTGGATAGGATTATACTAGACCTTAGTTTTCCTATTGAGAATTGTACATCCATTCCAATTATATATATTACTCTTCTAGAGTCATTACATATTTGTACTTCTAAGGACTCTACTATTTTTAGTAAGAATAAATTTAGTGAGACCTTTGAAAATACATCTCTTACTATGTATATTCATTCTTTGGATCAACATGCTTCATCTACAATATCTTATTTAGTTTGGAGAGTTTTTCATCCATGCTCCACACTTCATATGGATATTATTTTAATGACTGTTCCATGCCATTCTTCTGACAATTTTACTTTAATGGCATTATATTCAGCCTTTGTCTATAATCTTGATGGTCTTATGCCACATATCAGATTTAAACCATATTTAGAGATATTTATACTATTGCATTCATCTTCCATTCTATAATGGGCATAATTTTAGTAAACTCATCATTTTATTCTTTTTTTAAAGGGAATAAACATTGTTTGATGTAGATAGAGCTTCTTCAGTTTTCATGCAAAGGATCTCATCATTGACCTTGGTCATTTTAAGAGCTTTAATACAATAAACTTAAAAATATTCTATGGGGAATTATTATTTATCTATTTTATATGTACTTAGACACCTTATCATGCCTTTGTGACAAGACTCAATTCTTATACCCACATAAGCTACACTTAAGGGGGGCTATTGGTGTAGGCCTTTTCCCACCATGTGGTTTTACCTAAACCATATTCTTATCTTGCTTAGGTTTCACTTAGGTGTTTAATAAAGGTCATTGGGGAAGATAATACCACATTATGAGGATGTGAGGACATGTCTATCTTTCACCCATATATGTACCTTTCCTAAAGCTATTTGGATAATTAATCTAGAACCAACTAGGAATGTTATTGCATTTGAATACTTTTTCATAATATGTTATTCCTTTCATGTGTTCATGATTTCAATACTCCATATAGATTCAACTTCATGCATTATATCCTATCCAATCGATCCTCAAATGTGTCCCATTCTAACACCCTTTTAGTTCCTGACAAGATCAAAATCATTGAGAAAAAATAAAGTTACTCATCCTATTTTCACTAAGGATATCCTTAGAAAGCTCTCACTTAGACTAGAATATTTTTAATTCAAAAATGAAATTATATGATATATTTATTTGTCATATTTGATCATAATTTTTTTATAATTGATTAATTTTAATACCAATTATGTCATTCAACACATTATATTACTTAATACATCTTAGTAAAAAGTATTTAATCAAATGTATAATTTACTCTAGATCTTGTGTTAAGGGGATGCCTTCATTTAAAAATTTGATATGCATAAAAAATGACTCATTTATGATCTATGATAACATTTAAGACTATGGGGAATTTTTAGGAAGGAAACATCTCATACTAGAATGTTTTACATTGTGAAATATGTGTTGAAGGACATAAATGGATTGACTTATATAGTTATTTCCTTATTTCTTCCAACTATAATATTTCCTAGTTTTCAAAAAAAATGATGCAATTTGAGGATGTTAATGACCATGGGAATATTATGTTGAAACATTACATAGAGTAAAAAATATCAATGGCATACTCATCTTTTTGACATTGAGTCTATCCCATTGAATACATAAATAACTCACTCGCTCTCATATTAATTACATCTAATATGAGGTACCATTTAATGTAATTTTGGTAAGTTATTGTGATCATAAGCTTAGAGTCAATTGCTTTTATCCCTTCATGAAGTGATATTTTATATAGATCATTGGTCTTTTTGATAGGGTTAATAATTGTGTAGCTTAGTTTTATTGTTACTTATTTCCTTATTATATTAACACCATGAATCTATAGCCATTATAATGATACTATATGATTAAATTTAACGTTAGGCTCATGAAATTTATAATAGGATTTGAAAATTCATCCCACCAATGTAACCTATATGATTCCTTTGATTCACGGACATTATGACTTTATTTTGACACTTAGTATTAATAAGTACATTAATAAAAATGTCTAGACATGGAAATACATTGGTATTAATGGCATATAATGTCATTTGGTGGATCTAAGAGGATGTCTACATTTGATAGACCATTGATTTATCAAATACTGATTGTTTTAATTATGGGCCATACATTTATCTCAAGTTTTATAATTTCAACCATTTTTGTGAACATAGTGATTTAACACCTTCATGTGTTATAAATGCTATGTGTCAATTTTTCACTTTCTCACTTTTATTATGAATTTTTTTACTCTTCTTCAAAAGCCATGAGATGTTTTCAATTGTAAAATTATGAATGCAGGTCACATGGAGATTTTTTATTGCTTCACCTTTATTTTTCCTATCCCTTTTGGTATCTACCATGTAAAACATTTTGTGAAGTGTGAAACATCATGATAGCGCCAAGTTTCCTCACATTATTTTTTCATAGTATTGGAGTGATTCTAGCATAGATAAGTTACAAGATCATGAAAATGTGAGCATTGAAAAAACACAAAAGGATAATTGTTAAATACTTCACAAACTTGAATTATGAAGGCTTCAAAAAGTTAGTTTGTGAAGATCTCACAAAGTTGTTTTATTTGAAATAAATTCATTAACTATGAAGAAAACTTTGATGGAAAAAGCATTGGAGTCTAGAGTGAAAAAATATTAGATAGTGTGGAACTCCAAATAGTGCAATCATATGAGTTGGGAATCATTCACAAAAATACAAGGAACATAAAATTGTGAGACAAATAATAAAACATTAAATTAATTGAAATATAGTTTCAATAGAAACAAAATAGTAAATTCACAGTGTCAAGTTTAATCAATATGTCAAATTATGAGAATAATTACCTAGACTCATAACAATAATAATGTTAGTAATCTTATTATTTGTACTAAATATGTTTGAAATGGATTTTGAATAGATTATTAAATCTATTTTTTGTTAAAGACATAACACCTAAGCTAAATTATATTGAATTTCATTATTATATTTTGTTAATGTTGAATTCTGTCAATGAATAGATTACATACAATGTTGAATTTGATATTGTTAGATATATTAATGCCTATAAGTATTATATTCAAAGTTAATCCAATTCTTGAAATATATTTTAGAGTGGTTAGCCTCCATATCTAAATTATTAATAGGAACATTGGTTTACAAGTTTTTTCATGTCATGCATAATCCTTTAATCATTTTTATATTCACATTTTTCTATTATTGAATTCATTTGCTATCTTTGTTTGAATTAGTTATTATTTTACTTAGGCTATAATTCACTATAATTTGAAACAAGTTTATTATGACATGTTAATTTATTATGTATTTTATTTAAATTCTATGGTTAATAATAATTTATTTGATTATATAAAAAATATATTTGGTTGAACACACTTTGTATAGAGATATTCCATTAATAGATGGCTACATTGACTAGGAGAGAAGAGATGAAGAATGGTTTGTAGATCTTTTCTATCCATATAATTATCACAATGACTTGTGGTTGTTTTATTTAATATCAGGTGCACATAAATCCATTGGAATTATATAAGTATGAAATGTAATTATAAACATCTGATTTATATTCAAGTAGAATATATAAATAATTTTTAACATTCATACCAAGTCATTAAAATAGAGTTAGAGGTGGAAATTTATAAAAAAGTGGCATGGTTCATTCTATTAAACACCAAAGGAATTATTGTTATTTATATGGTTCTAAAATAGAACCTTATCTACATTCTAACATATTTAATGTAGAAAATAGTCAAAATATTTGTAATGAGAGTGTGATTGTATTTAAAAACTTTATCAACATTTATTTTCTTCATATATTACTCACCACTTAAATATGGATAAGGAATTTTGTAAAATAATATTTCATTATAAAATGTTTACTTTTATAAGGAGGCAAAAACTAGCCAACCTAAAAAAATATACTTTAGTATCACACTTTTATTAATTAAAACATCCATCGTGACAAATGACTAATTTAAAATAGGTTGTGAAAGAGTTTAAAAAAAGTGAGTCTTCAAAAACTTAGGAAGTTCATAATTTTTTGTTCAATGAAAAATATTTCAAGATCAGAATTGAGCATTGCCATCTGAAACCTTCTAAATACTAGTACCAATCTCTTAAAAAAGATAGTGGTAATTAATTGGTTAGCTCAATTTTATTTTACTTGGTGTCTCTTCAAAGGGATGTAATATTTTTACATTTTAAGAAAACAATTGGTGATGTCATAAATGTAGAGTTTGGGAAAAACTTGCATGATCAAAGAATCCTTTTTATATTATTAATAGATAACATACAATTGAAGCAAACAATAATATATTCGTAAACCATATTTTTAAGTCTATACATAAATAATGAAATAAATTCATGATCATATTCTTTCAATTAAGGATAGAACTGAATAGATAATTAGAATTTTTAAACAACATAACATGGTGAAACATATATATGGTTCATACATAATTTATTGACTAACTATACGAATCAAGATCGACTTAGATCATAGAAAGAAGACCACAATGACTTGGTACCATATTTGAAAAGAAAAAAATATGAATGTATTTAATATTTTTGATTGAATTTAAATAAAATAAAAAATGTAATTCAAAAACCTTTCTAACCCTCTATTTTCATGTTATAAAATATACTTAAAAAAAGAAATTTTGAATATTTTTGAGAAATATAAAATAAATAACTTGAATGATAAGATGTCATTTCTCCTCTTGCTAGATGATATATGAGACAAGATATTTTTTTTAAAAATCTTTATAAATGGTGGGATTGCATGTTGTCCAAAATAATATTGTGATCTAGATTTCAAGACTATATGAGAAAACCTTTCTAACCCTCTATTTTCATGTTCTAAAATATACTTTAAAAAAATAAATTTTTAATATTTTTGAGAAATATAAAATAGATAACTTGAATGATAAGCTATCATTTCTGCTCTTGCTAGATGATATATGAGAAAAAGATGTTTTGTTTTAAAATCTATATAAATGGTGGGATTGCATGTTGTCCAAAATAATATTATGATCTACATTTTAAGAAAACAACTGGTGATGTCATAAATGTAGAGTTTGGGCAAGACTTGCATGATCAAAGACTCCTTTTTATATTATTAATAGATAACATACAATTGAAGCAAAAAATAATATATTTGTAAACCATAGTTTTAAGTCTATACATAAATAATGAAATAAATTCATGATCATATTCTTTCAATGAAGGACATAATTGAATAGATAATTATAATTTTTAAACAACATAACATGGTGAAACATATATATGGTTCATACATAATTTATTGACTAACTATACGAAGCAAGATCAACTTAGATCATAGAAAGAAGACCACAATGACTTGGTACCATATTTGAAAAGAAAAAAATATGAATGTATTTAATATTTTTGATTGAATTGAAATAAAATAAAAAATGTAATTCAAAAACCTTTCTAACCCTCTATTTTCATGTCATAAAATATACTTAAAAAAAAGAAATTTTGAATATTTTTGAGAAATATAAAATAAATAACTTGAATGATAAGATGTCATTTCTCCTCTTGCTAGATGATATTTGAGAAAAGATATTTTGTTTTAAAATCTATATAAATGGTGGGATTGCATGTTGTCCAAAATAATATTGTGATCTAGATTTCAAGCCAAATTTTCTTGATAATTTAACAATAATTTTTTTTAGAGGAACAAATGGAACGTCTTCAAAAGATTTATCCATACTAGAAAATAAAGTTGAACAATGGATAAATTTGGATAAGACCATTCATTTAACTTGGTATCAAATCATAATTGTTAAGTGCATATTGAAAAAGAATAAAATAAGATATAACTACAAGGGAAAAAATTCTAGACTATTTCAAGTCACAAGTGCTAGAAAAACTTGTTTGATAGGGTGCACTACATCCAATGTTGTGTAAAAGTTTGATATTCATGAAAGCCACTTTTTTTAGATTTGTTAGGAGTTTGGATAATGGAAATGGAAATGAAAAATAAAAACTAATACCATAGGGAAACAAAGTAATAATAAAAAAGAATAAACAACGATGTCCAAGGATACTAGAACCCTTCTAGAAATGTATATATCATCCACTAATTATACCCATGTAAGTGATATATATATATATATATATATATATATATATATATATATATATATATATATATATATATATATATATATATATATATATATATATATATATATATATATATATATATATATGAGTTCACATGCCAAAGTTAATTTTCCATTTATATTGAGCATAAATTTGACATGATTAAACTATAGATCTGCCTCCTCTTAGTCCTAAAGTTGTTATTATAGATTTCCATAATGTTATAACACAAATTATAGAAAGTGATATTATAAATCTGCTCTCTTGCATTGGTTCAAGTGCAATGGTTTGTGTTTGTATCTTTCTTATCCTAGTGGTTGAAGCACACTTATTTCTCAGGAGTGTTCAAACCTACATGGAAAGAGTTAAAAACATGAATGTCAACATTTTTGAAAGATTTAAATGTTTATAAATGATGAATGCGAGTTTAAGTTATTCTCTATGATATATGAAATTCACAGTGAAGATAATAGTGTTGAGGAAGAGGTGGACATAAAATTTGAATGGTCACATATAGAACGCTTAGATATTTTACGCCCAAACAATATTGGGGTTTTTCTATCAGAGCATCTATTTATGTTTGAGAGGTCAATTGTTTTTTTGGAGCACATGATTAATATATGCAATACAAACTCATCCCATGTTCTAATTATTTATGGTAGGTTAAATACATTACAACAACAATAAATTTAAAAAGAGGTTTAATGATATGAATAGTTGAAAATATAAATAAGGATAGGTTAATTTTTTTTTACAAATATCTAATGGGGAATCAAGGCGAGACCCCAAAACTAAATGCATATTACTCTTACAAAATAGTCCCATAAATTATTAGTAAGATTGTTTTCATTGTTTGATAATTTATTCAAATTGATTGAGGAATTATAATTAAGGATGTTTGTAAATGAATAAATATCTCAAGTAAGTATGTCAATTTGAAACCCAATATCAATAATTATCTCTATTGAATAAAATGATGACATGACTAATGACCTAGAGGATCGTCAAGATGCTATGTAATTGGTGGTGATAGAAATAATAAGTACATCAAAATAAACACCATCGATTGAAACTTTTGGATCTCAGTTGGGTATTTAAAACTAATTACTATATATCTTATTTAATTGATGTAATTTTAATTCTTTTTGACTCTTAATATTATTATTTTCTACAGTGACTCCCAAAAAACATTTTCTTGTTATCGATTTATATGGGTTGATAATACAAAAATTTAATTAAAAAAATAGACCTTACAAATAAATAATGAACACTTTAAAATAAGATGAATGGCAATCCAATTTCTAATTGTTGCATTTGCATAATTTCAACTTGAAATTCTAACTTCCTCTAGTATAGATAACAACACAAAAAAATTACATAAAAATTAATACAATAAGGTAAAGTGGAGGAGTGTCCTCTATTTTTTTTGGGGAGTAGAGCATTGTGATAAAAATATATGAAACTTGAATTAATAATTTTAGTAGAATTTGGGTTGATGCTCAATTTTATTATAATGTTACAAACACTATTATATTTATTAAAAAAAAAAAAGTTCTTGAAGATAATTTTATTGTATCTATGAAGTTCACTCAAGTTCAAGAACTCAAAAAGGAAAAATGGATGACAATGACATTGTTTACATAAATATCCTTAATTAGGATTGAAGAGGATGCGAGAAATTTTATAAATCATTCTATCCTATTTATAGATTCTTGTGTTAGTACAAGTAATGATTAAGCTTTTATGACATATGATAGACCGCGGATTAATTTTTTAATATTTAATTAATAATTATCTATAATGATACATGATTATTCATTAAAATTAATTTAATAATTTATATATAATGTAAACTAATATATTTAAATTTATACTTTCAGTGTGATATTAAATATTTAATTGTCAACTATATAACAACAAGTTTTGATGAATTTACATAGATTTTTAATGGAACTTGTCTAATTCATTTTTTATCTTTATATAAATTATCATCATTAAGATTATGATTTATTTTTCCATTGCAAAAATAGTTATCATTATATATTTCATCTAACTACATTAAAATTAATTTTTTTATTTCTCTCGTATGATTAGATCTCATTCTAATTGGAAGAAAATTACTGGTGTTTGGAGTGGAAGGATTGTTGTTTGGAGTTCTAAGGATATCAAATTTTAATCACTAAGTAAGAAACCTAAATTTTCAAATTCATGTTATATATATATTTTGACATGTATTTAGTCCTGATTTATTAAGGATTGCAAAAACACATTTTGATATTGGGTTGTGGTTTACTTATTTTCACTCAATAGTGCTTAATTTTTTCATTTTTTAGTTAACTAGCCACAAAATGTCAAATTTATTTTTACTTAGGGTATATCACATTGAGGGATAAGTGATAATCTTTTTTGATCAATTAATGAAAATATCATGCCGATATACATAAAAAACATACACTTGGTTCTATAAAAATACAAAAATTTATATGGAACATAAAATATAATATTCATAGATGAGAAAACATGCTTCAATGACAACACATAATATGCCCTTTGATTTAAGTTATCTTTGATGTTAGGGTGTGGAGCTAAAAGATTCACCAAGGAGCACACTTTAACAGGTTTGGGTCTACACAGACACCGGCATCGGTCAGGAGCGACCGACGTCAGTCAGATGCAGTTGGAGAGACATCGACGTCGATAGAGGATCGGCCGACAGCGGTCACAGGCAAGCAGCAGGAACCGGCGTCAGTTACCTGTGCGTCTAGAAAGCTATTTTTGAGGACAGAAGCGAGTGTTTACATGATGAGTTTAAGTTGTAGTCTTAAGCTCACGTCTCTATTATTAGTAATATTATTTTTAGAGCCCTTGTTCAAGTGGCTTAACTATTTGTTGTAAGTGCATGCTCAAGTTTCCTAATTCTATATGTAGAATTAGATCTTCTTAGCTTTGAGTGGATTATTTGTAGAATTGTATGTGAAGAACAGTACAGAATTGAATCAATCCAGGTTTGTTGGAGTTGATTGTTCTTGAGAGAGCGAGCTCTTGAGGAATAGAGATCTAGTGAGAGATCTATACATCTAGGAGAGGTGTGGAAGAAAGAAGTTTCTTCAATTGTATTCCTTTTGTAAAGAGTTTGTTAATACAAGTTCACAGGGTGGTTTCTTGTATCTCTTGTTCTTGCTATTTATCATTCTAGTTACTTGTCTATCTGATTTATTTCCATGTTTATTGCTTTCACAAGTGTAATCTATTGTTGGTTGATCCCCAACAAGTGGTATCAGAGCCTTGGTTGTAGGTTCAAGAGCTGATACCAACAAGTGGTATCAGAGCTCAGGTTCACTAACAGGTGGTTCAGATCTATGTAGTGTGTATTGATTACAAGTTCTCATAGGGGTTTTTGCAGGGATTTCTATTTGAGTGGGAGAAGCAATGGTAGATGAAAGTAAACTGAGAATGGAAAAGTTTAATGGCAAAAATTACCAACATTGGAGAATGCAGATAGAGGATTATCTGTATCAGAAAGATCTCTACTTACTGTTAGGTGGGGTTGCAAAGAAGCCCAAAGACATGGAGGATGAAGAATGGGAAGTTCTTGACAAAAAGGCTCTGGGGTCTATAAGACTAAGTCTAGCATCCACTGTGATATCCAATTTATCACAGGCAAAGTCTATGGTAGAGTTGATGACTACGTTAGCAAATTTATATGAAAAACCCTCAGGTTCTAATAAGGTATATCTTATGAAGTAGTTATTTAATTTGCATATGAATGAAGGTGGATCTGTTTCTACTCATCTGAATGATTTCAATGGAATTGTGAATCAATTAAGTTCAGTGAATATAGTGTTTGATGATGAAATAAAATCTCTTTTAATATTATGTTCTTTGCCTAAAAGCTGGCATGGCTTAGTAATGGTAGTAAGTAATACTGCATCTGCATCAAATATTTTGAAAGTAGAGGATGTTATTAGTGTTATCTTGAATGAGAAAATTCATAGGAAAAGCACAGAAGAGACATCTGGGAATGCTTTAAGTTTTGAGAGCAGGGGGAGGTAGAAAGAGAAGAGCAAGAAAGGCAGATCAAGATCCAAATCTAAAGGGAAAGGCAGATCTAAATCCAGAAATGGCAGAAGGCCACAATGCTGGAATTGTGGAAAGATGGGGCACATAAGCAGAGATTGTTGGTCAAAGCCTAAGGAGGACAATCAGCACGAAGGAAAGGAAGAAGCCAAGGTTGCAGGTATTGCACAAGATGCTTTAATTTTCTCTCTGCATAATAATATAGAATCTTGGGTGTTAGATTCTGGTGCATCTTTTCATGCTACCCCTAACAGGGAATATTTTAGTGACTATATCCATGGAGATTTTGGAATAGTGTATCTAGGGGATGATGAGCCCTGTAAAATAATTAGCAAAGGTAAAGTGTAGCTAAAGATGCAGAATAACAACACATGGGTGTTGAGAGATGTGATGCATGTTCCTAGCTTAAAGAGAAATTTGATTTCTGTAGGAAAGTTAGGGGATGAGGGTTGTACAGTAACTCTCACAGTAGAATCTTGGAAAGTGACCAAGGGTGCACTTGTTATGGCCAGAGGTAAGAGAGAAGGTACTCTCTATTTGTGTAATTGTGTTACTAAAAAATCTCCTTTTGTATTATCTACTTTAGATGTGGATGCTAAATTGTGGCACTCAAGGCTTGGCCACATGAGTGAGAAGGGGATGTCAATTCTTAAGTCCAAAGGTATGCTTTCAGATTTAAAAGGCATAGATCTAGAGTTTTGTGAGCATTGTGTATTTGGAAAATAGAAAAGGGTTAGTTTTCTCAAGATTGGGTCTACTAAGAAGAGGCATAAGTTGGAGCTTGTTCACACAGACGTGTGGGGACTGGCTCAGGTTGCTTCCATTGGAGGATCACAGTACTATGTATCTTTCATAGATGATGCTACAAGGAAGGTATGGATCTATTGTATCAGAAGAAAATTTGATGTATTTGAGACTTTTAAGATTTGGAAAGCTATGGTTGAGAATGAAATAGGTAAAAGATTAAAGTGCCTGAGATCTGACAATGGCAGTGAGTTTTGCAGTTAGAAGTTTAGATATTATTGTTATACGCATGGAATTCGTAGGCAAAGGATGGTTCCAAGGACACCTCAGTAGAATGGTATTGCTGAAAGGATGAACAGGACAATAATGGAGCGTGCAAGATGTATGAGATTGCATGCTAGCTTGCCCTTACAATTTTGGGCATAAGCTGTTGACACTGTAGTGTACCTGATTAATAGAGGACCCTCTACAACTCTGGATGGTGGTATTCCAGAAGAGGCATGGACAGGTAAAAAGGTTGATCTCTCATATCTCAAAGTTTTTGGTTGTGAAGCCCTTGTGCACATAGATAAGGAAAATAGAAAGAAGCTTGATGCTAAGTCTATGAGGTGCATGTTTATTGGCTATGGCTCAGATGATTTTGGTTACAGATTGTGGAATCTAAAAACTAACAAGGTAATCAGGAGCCGTGATGTTGTTTTCAATGAAAGAGTGATGTACTGTGATCAGCTAAGGAAGTTGAATCAATCTGAGCAGAGCAATGGTGAATTGGACGAGGTGAAGGTCCAATATGAGCTCGTGGGAAAAAGAAATAATCACTTGCAAGAAAACACAGAGACTAACATTGGCAGGTTAGGAACCGGCATCAACAGAACAGAAACTGACATCGGCTGTACAGAGACTGACATTGGCAAGACAGGCATTGAGGTTGGTCAGACAGAATCGATGTCGGCCAGTAACAGGTTTGGAAGTGACCAAGGTCAGTCACTGTCAGAGAATTTGGGTGGACAGCATGTTGTGAATGAGTCTCAGACACCCATCAGGAGGTCAAAAAGGGTGAGTAAGCCTCCAATTAGATATTCTCCTTCTTTATTTTACCTATTGCTAATTGATGGTGGAGAACCATAGAGTTTTGAAGAAGCAATACAGGTGGAGTCCAAGAGTCAGTGGGAGCGTGGCATGGTTGAGGAGTTGGAGTCCTTAAGAGAGAACCAAACATGGGATTTGGTTAAATTGCCAGCTGGTAAGAGAACACTCAAGAATAGATGGACCTACAGGTTGAAAGAAGGTGAGAATGGATAGATGAGATATAAGGCCAGATTGGTGGTAAAAGGATTTGCAAAAAAGCCAATTATTGACTTTGGTGAGATTTTTTCTCTTGTTGTTAAAATGACTTCTATAAGGGTTGTATTATCTTTGGTTGCTTTTGAGGATTTGCATCTTGAGCAGCTAGATGTTAAGACAGTGTTTCTTCATGGAGATTTGGATGAGGAAATTTATATGGAATAGCCAGAAGGATTTGAGGTCAAGGGTAAGGAGAAGTTTGTGTGCAGATTGAAGAAAAGCTTGTATGGCCTCAAGCAAGCTCCTAGGCAATGGTACTTAAAATTTGACAAGTTTATGACTGAGCATGGCTATAGTAGGTGTCAATCTGACCATTGCATGTATTTCAAGAGATTTGATAATGGTAGATATATTATTCTATTGTTGTATGTAGATGACATGCTGGTTGCAGGATCTCACATGCAGGATATCTCTGAGCTTAAAGTGAAATTAGCTCAAACATTTGCTATGAAGGATTTGGGAGCAGCAAAGAAAATCCTTGGCATGAGCATTAAGAGAGACAGGAAAAATCATAGGTTGATATTGTCTCAAGAAGATTATGTGGACAAGGTGTTGAAACGGTTCAATATGCAGGATGCTAAACCGGTAAGCACACCTTTGGCTGGACATTTTAATTTGTGTAAAGAACAATGTCCTAATTCATATGATGAGGTAGAGTACATGAGTAAGGTTCTATATTCTTCCACAGTAGGGAGTTTGATGTATGTAATGGTGTGTACTAGACTGGATATTGCCCAAGCAGTGGGAGTGGTAAGTATATGGCCAATCCAGGTAAGGAACATTGGAAAGCAGTTCAGTGGATCCTTAGATATCTGAGAGGAACCAGCAGTAGGCACTTGTGCTATGGAGGTTTAGATACTTCTCTACATGGTTATGTAGATTCAGATATGGTAGGTAATTTGGATGGTAGGAGGAGCACTATAGGTTATGTTTTCACTGTAGGTGGAACGGCGGTTAGCTCGATATCTAAGTTGCAGAAGGTTGTTGCCTTGTCAACTATAGAAGCAGAGTATATTGCAGCCACAAAGGCTAGCAAAGAGATGATATGGATGACATAGTTCATGGATGAGCTTGGTAGGGAGCATGAGAGTTGTAGATTGTATAGTGACAGTCAGAGTGCAATCCATTTGGCTAAGAATTCAGCCTTTCATTCAAGAACAAAGCACATATAGCTAAGGTATCACTTCATACGATAGGTATTGGAAGATGGTGAGTTGAAGCTGGAAAAGATCCATACAGATAGGAATCCTATTGATATGTTAACCAAGCCAGTTATAAAGGAGAAGTTGAATCTTCATTCAACTTCTGTTGGTCTTCATGATTGAGTTGAAGATGGAGGAGCTAGAAGATGTTGCTGTACAGGTACTGGTGCAGCCATTTATCTCCAAGTGGGAGATTGTTAGGGTGTGGAGCTAAAAGCTTCACCAAGGAGCACACTTTAACAAGTTTGGGTCTACACAGACATCAGCGTTGGTCAGGAGTGACCAACATCGGTCAGATGCAATTGGAGAGACGCCGACGTCGGCAGAGGATCGGCCGACGGCGGTCACAGGTAAGCAGCAGGAACCGGCGTCGGTTACCTGTGCGTCCAGAAAGCTATTTCTGAGGATAGAAGCGAGTGTTTGCATGATGAGTTTAAGTTGTAGTCTTAAGCTCACATCTCTATTATTAGTAATATTATTTTTAGAGCCCTTGTTCAAGTGGCTTAACTGTTTGTTGTAAGTGCATGCTCAAGTTTCCTAATTCTATATGTAGAATTAGATCTTCTTAGCTTTGAGTGGATTATTTGTAGAATTGTATGTGAAGAATAGTATAGAATTGAATCAATCCAGGTTTGTTGGAGTTGATTGTTCTTGAGAGAGCAAGCTCTTGAGGAATAGAGATCTAGTGAGAGATCTATACATCTAGGAGAGGTGTGGAAGAAAGAAGTTTCTTCAATTGTATTCCTTTTGTAAAGAGTTTGTTAATACAAGTTCACAAGGTGGTTTCTTGTATCTCTTGTTCTTGCTATTTATCATTCTAGTTACTTGTCTATCTGATTTATTTCCACATTTATTGCTTTCACAAGTGTAATCTATTTTTGGTTGATCCCCAACATTTGAGTTAAAAATTTGATGGAAAATGCATTTCAATGAAAAAATTCACACACTTATGTGCATGGTTAGAGTGTGGGTTCACATACAAATTTGAGTCACTCTTTGGAAACATACAAGCAAACTATTAGTGATTTTGATTGAGTTTATTTAAGGGAACCTATAATAAAGAAAATAAATTTAACTAAGTTATGTTGCATTGTTTTAAATTGTATTTACTATATAAAATTATAATTTTTTTTTTATGTGTTACTTATATTAACCTATAAAAACAAGTGATTTAGTACAAAATTTATTATAAATTCTTATATCATATTATTTATTTATAATTCTATAATTTTCTAAAATATTTATGAAATAGATATCTTTTAGCCACCTATTATTTTGTGTTTGGTGCATTAACACATTATTTTGTATCTACTGTAGTTATAAATTTAATAAATATGATAATTTATCTAACTTTTTTAAAATATTTTATTTAAATGTTATTTCTATTGGATATTTAGAAAATTAATTGATTATATTATTCTTTGACATTTTTATGGATTATATCTCATTGGCTCTGAATTTAAAACAATTTATTATCTACAAATTACAAAGTGCATTGATCAAATTTTATTATTTGACTTGAATGGTGTTTTAGTTTATACATTTCATAGAAAATAGGTATATGCAAAGTAGATAAGCATATAAAGGGCTACTGAGTTAAAAAAAAAATACTACTTCCTTCAATCAAACTTAAGGGATGTCTTGCACATATGTTTATGTGTTTTAAAAATTGGTATATGGACATCAAATAGTTATAAAAACATAGAAAAATTAATGATATCATTGGTTCAAAATATTTAATTGATATAGAATAACTTTGAATCTATATATAGCTAATAATATTTCAAATCAGTTTACTGAGATGATTATAAAGGTTTTTGGAAACCCTGAAATATTTTATAAACTGCTTGAGTTAGTTTGAGAATGTAGTAAGAGTCTGTATAATTAATTAAATATAATTATAATTGAAAAATATTACAATAAAAATATTTGTAATGATAAGGGTAATTACATTATCATAAAGGCATTTAATAGTTATTCCTACTAAGATAATTACTTGATGCATGAATTATGGTTGATGTTACTATATGTTAAAGATGCCATAGATATAAGGAAGATAGTAAATATATTTCATTGGTTATGATGTTTATATTGATACATGAATTTATTTGTTGAAAATTCTCTAAATTAATAATTACAAAGATACATGTGTGATAAATTCACCACACTAGATATATACATAAAAAGTTACATGTATATTTATGGTATTTTTAAAATCAATAATGAACAACTAATTTGAGATAATTGATTTAGGGTTGTTGAAATATTTTCTTAGAGTTGAGGTAAAACAGATGGATGATGGTATTTTTATATCCTAAGCCAAGTACATAAATGAAATTTTAGAGATATTTAGAATTTTGAACAATAAACCAATAACATTACTCATAGATATAGTTTAAAGTAAAGCAATAAGATTATAAATCATTGATATTTTCACTAAGGTATTGTCAAAATAACATTTTAAAAATTTATGAAAAAATTTGGATGTTAAAAATGAAGTAATATTAGCTCAAGACTATTTATTTATGTAGATCTAGACTATATACAATTAGCTCAAGACTCACATATGTTGAGTGTAGAACATGAGTAATAAAATCACAAAGTATATCTATTGGACATGTGTGATTTGTCCTCATTTTGTATTTCATATAATATTTTTATATGTATTTGACCTATGTAAACATAATGATAGATGGAAAAATATGAAGAGTCACTCCTTTTGGATATATCAAAAGGCAATAATATGAAGAGATAATCACTCAATTGTATTTGTATATTAATACATATTATTATGAAATGGGTTTTATATGTATATTTTATCATTTTTATGTGCATAGTGAGTACTTTTTTTGGTTTAATTTATTAATTATATGAGTTTATACTAATTATTAAGATTCTAATAAACCTATGTCTATATGTGCATCTATTTTTTTTAATCTGGTTAATGAATATATTCAGTCTAAATATGGGGTCAACTATTTAATTTTAATACTCTATATGTAAGCTATCCTTGAATTAACATGTTCTAAAGGGTTTCCAAGAACCTATGCTGACAATGGTGTAATGAGCATGGAACTTTGTTAAAACATTTTGAGATGGTTTTCAAGACAAAAATGTATATAGATATGGATTGATGAAATAATTCAAATTTTTTTCAAAGATGAAGCAAGAAAAATAGGGAAAATTGTGAATGAAATTATTGAGGAAAATATCTATGATAAAGTCTACAACATATTCTGGTGTGGATTTAATGAGATATTAAATACTTGGTTATCCATATTGGAGTACTATTATTGTTAGCCATGAATGATTGAATTCATAACCTGCTCAAAGGAAAAGTTATAAGACATGTGAAACCTAAACATTGATTGGACCATGTAGTAGACCACTGGACTAGGACTACCATTAATAGGTATATCATTAAGTTTACTATATAAGTCTATTTATATTTTGAAGCTACATAAGACTAATTTTTTAGGGGAATCTACAAGAATTTCCTTTAGTGACTACCTTCTTTGATTAAGATGTTGGTTGTGTAAAATGCCATGGTGCCTACCTCTACAAACATAGAATAGGCACTTTGGGTGTTATGGAGATTCATGTGATGTAGGAGGGAATGATGTAGAGCTAAGTAGATAAAATTGAACTTGAACTAAGAATATATAGGACAAAAATAACCAAAGTGAAAACAAGATTATGGGATTGGAAAGATAACTATGATAATAGAGAAGATAGAAAAAATTAAATAATCCAAACTTAAAAGCAAGTAAGATTAGAAATAAGGTAGAATATGTTAAAGAATTAGGAGCCTAGAGAGAGAATTCATAAGGTGAAAGAATTAAACTAGATGTAGATTAGGAAAGAGAAGGGCTTGATAAGGAAGAAGATAGAGTTGTGAGTAACAAGGAGATGAAGTAGTGTGAAGAAAACAAAGTAGAATAAAATTAGAGAAGTTAAAAGATAAGATTAGTTCATATTTAAGAGGAAAAGTGTTTGAAGTAGTGAAATAATATTCATGAGAAGAGATCGTATAGAAGAAAAAAATTATGATAAGTTCAAGATCACAATTAGAAGAAGTTGAGGTCAGAGATAATTCATTTCTTGAGTACACATCCCCCCAACACATATTTTATTTAGTAAAAACACCAAGTGTAAAGGAAGGGATGAGGAGAAGCTAGTTTGAGTCATTTATATATAAGTTTAGAAAACTTAGTTTAGAGACAAATAAGTCCATAAATAAGAAGAGATTGGAATAGGTTAGGTTTTATTTCAAGGTCAATTTTAAAACACTAGTAAAAATTAGCATACATAAGCCTATAGTCATAGTGAATAGTATGCAATACCCTATAGTCATAGTCACTAGTGTGATATAATTAGTGTTAGCCATTACAATTATGAAAAATATGTATTTCAGTCCATTCATGTTTTTTGTATTGATATAATATGATGGGTCTACATACCTTGAGCATTATCTGTTAACCTACGACATAAAATGGTAGGTTAGGAGAATAACTTATGATGATGTAAATAAGTGTAAGTTCATAGGAAATTTATTAGGTCACACTTTAGAATTAATATGAAAGAGATATGTTAATATCCTAGATCTTTATCAAGTTAAAGCATTATAATTAGTGATAGAATTTAAAATGAAAAAGTGTACAAGCTAGACTATTCAATATTTGAAGGAGATCTAGAAAAGTGGAGAATATATTTAGGAATATGATCATAAATTATTAGATATGATGAATAAAATTGATTTCATCATGGAGGATAAATATAAATTTACTTGGTTCATAGAATGACTATGATCAAGAATCAAATTTACTATTGCATAGTCTCAGTTCTTGATGAAGGTTGATGCTTGATCAACTGCATTGTGAGTGGAACAAATTGAAGATTATGGAGATGCTCTAGTCATTGAATCCAAAGTAGAAGTGAATATATATGATTTCATGAAGAGGATAAATGAGATGCACAAAATTGATAAACTTAAAATGGGTTTATGGTGCATAGAATGTGGTTGAAAAAGACATTGTAGGAATGATTATCCTAAACTCAAGCTAAAATTCTATGAACTTTGTAGAGTAGTAGGGAACACAACTAAAAATTGTCATGTGCTAAAATAATACATTTAAAAATATCAGAGTTTAACTGTATTTTTTGTAAATTGACCAACCATGATGCAAATAGATATCAAACCTTATAGGAATTAAAGGAAGATACTACCAAAAATGTCTTCATAGTTACAATGCAAAAGTTACCTACTATGAAGTAAGGACTTCTAGGCCCAGTGGTAGAAATGATTAGTGAAACACAAGGTATTTTCATGTGGATTCCTTCATCACCTCAATATCAATATCAAACTTAGGTTATGGTTGGATGGACACTATCATTACTGTAATACCAATATCAATCTTCACGAAACACTATGAGCCCAAAATAACATCAATCAAATTAGGCTCCAACATAACCTTAATATCATTATGGTGGATATAACTCAAAACAAGAACAATAAGGATGGTTCCCTAGATAATAGTCACATTATTAGGGATTTTAGTAGAATAAAGAAGGATATTAAGGGGGATACAGAGGAGGATAACAAGGAGTATATCAAGGTGGTTAAAATAATGATAATATATAAGCTCTCTAACCCATCCAATGTTATTTATGTGGTGAGTATAATAATTTTATGTGAAATTTCCCCACTAATCCTCAAAGATAGGTATATTTTAGGTATAGTAGAGTGGAAGGACAACATCAAACATAAAATTGTTTAGTATTGGAGAAGTAAATAAAATAAAAACTAGTGTGTAATGTGAACATGATTAATGCATAGCCTAAATAAAATGCATTTATGCAAGTAATTATTAGGCAACAACATACAAATAAATGATTTCCTACATTAGAAATGATATAAGATCAAGGAATCATGAAGGTAAAATAGGACAAAATGATAGAGAAGGGATTGATGTATCAAGTTGCATAGGTCCTTTAGTAATACTATTGGAGACACCACAACCATTGATGCATAAATGTATGGGAAAATTATATGAATTATGAAATAAGAAGGTGTTATGATAACACTGATAGATTTATTAAAATTTATCATCATTCTACACAATGAATATATATCCTAGGAATATTAAAAATCTCTTGCATAATCTTCTAGCATGTACATAATAGGGACAATAACATATTGACAAGGTGGTGTGGTATGTTAAAACTAAAAAACCATGGGATGTGGGATCACAAATGGACATTGAGCTTGTAGGATACAAAATCCCTAATGTAATATTTGAGTTTAGGAGTACTATTAATATTATTGCTAGATCTATATGAGAGGCTATTGGTAGGCCATACTTGAGCTACAGTCTAGTCACCCTCTATCTTGTAGGCTGGAGGGGTAAAAGCAATTATTCACCTCAAAGATGTGGAGATTATAGTTGTTGAGCAAAGTTTGTGAGGTTATTTTTGAAGTCATTGACATGAAGATAGATGAAACTCATTACCTTGCATTGATTGGTAATAAATGAGATTATGATGGTGAAATGACTATTCATACAATGTGAAATCAAATTTAGGCTCATCAAGGAGACAATATAGTTTTCATCCCTTTAAATAACTTAGAGAAAAAGTCCTATATTATTCCAAAGAAACCAGAGTCATCATATGGCTATGGTGATAACAATTGGTTCAAAATCAACATAGATACATAAAGAAATGCTCTATGAGATACAGAATGTCAATTTTTGAACTCATAGTTGTAGAAAAGCATATAAATGTAGACAATAAGGCATCAAGGGTATAATCTAGTAATAACAAAACTTCCATCTCCTTAGTTTCAACTTGAAGGTTGTACCTCTCCATCAATGTGATCTTCTACTAAATCAAAGGTAGATTTTTTTATATAATATAGGTTTAATAATAATGGATTATACAAAACCTAATTTAGAGGGTGTATTACTTTGGAAATAACATCTAAAATAAGTGGTGACTTAGACACCCATATATTGAACTAGGTTAGGGGATATCATGAGATATAACCTTTTCATATGGTTTTCACCACTAAACATAAATTACCTCAATAATTTGTGATAGAAGATCTTAATCTATTTATATTAAGGTTAGAGCTTCTAAATATGGATCAAAGAGTTAGTACACTTGACTATTTATTAAGAGGAATTATCATGACTTAGTGGGTATTACATAATGAATATGAGTTACACTAGAAGGAAACATGTGAATTTTTACACATGTAGTTTCAATTACCACTTATTATGAAATTAGAGTGGCCATTATTTAAAGAAGGAAAATGTCCCAAGCTACAAGTCATAAATGTGTAGATATATGGTTTGTACAAGGAGTTGAGCTAAGGTATTGAATGCACATTTTTAATCACATGCTAGGACCACTCCCAATTACCTGATACATGCATCAAGAGTGTAGGAGAGAGACCAAACATTGGCCATAAGTGTCACAATAATTTATTCAAACTTTTGTGTTTGAAGATGATAATCCATTAGTTCATAATGGATTGTAAAAACTGAAAACCTTTCTATGTTACAGTCCAACAAAAGATTTGGGAACTACAACAAATTTACCATCATAGTAGGAAACAACTCAAGATTTAAATCATGTGATTCATAATTCCAAGGCCAATAAATAAGAATAAACTCTTATTAATCCATGTAATAAAATTATAGATGATCTAATAAAATCTAGTGATAGTAATAGAGACCTATATTTAAAAGGATTATTTGAGCTAGAATGAGAATTTAAAACAAAAACTATCCAAGGAAAAAAATAAGTTGAAGAGGAAATATTTCACAACATAAACATTTAAAAATGTGAAGGGGAATGCAATCTATGAGAGGTTATACCAAATGGATCAAATAAATTATATCAAGAACCACTAAAAAATAATGAATAAAATATTAAAATAGAGTCTACACCTAAACTTGTGACTATGGGAGACTACTAGGGATAGAATGAGATCTGAAAGGCACTACAACTACTAAGAGACTATTAATATGTATTTCTAACCAAGTTATCAAAAGTGAAAGGTGTAGATCCATAATTGGTGGAGATGCACTTAGAATTGAAAGAGTTACCTAGACTAATTAAAATGTTCCTATATATACTATATCCCAACATGAATATGAAAGTGAAGGATGAACTGGATTGCATGAAAGAAGCAAGGATAATTTATCTAATTGAAAAGGTTGATTGGGTGAGTCCCATATTTGTGCATCTAAAGAAGTTCAGTGAGATTTAGGTCTGTGGGGACTACCATGCACTAAATCATCTTTGCATCAATGATCCATTTCCAATATAATTTACAAATGAAGTTCTCAAATCAATCATAGGTCATGAGGTATATTATTTCATAGATATATTTAATGGATACCATTATATTCTGATCATAAGAGAGGACCAAACTAAAACAACATTTGGAATAGAATGGGGATCATTTGCTTATATTTTAATGCCCTTTGGTCTTAATAATTCACCAATAGGTTTATTTAGGGATGTGGTAGCTACATTTAGATACTTCATTCATGATTTTTTGGAAGTATATTTGGATGACTAAATTGTCTTCTCTTTGTTTAAAGAGAGTTTGTTGAAGCTACATTTAATGCTAGAATAATTTTTATCCTTGTAAATTGATTCTAATTTGAATAAGTTCTTATTTTTCACATCTTTCAATGTTATTCTAGGCCACATCATATATAATTATGTCATCTTAGTAGAACATTCTAAAATTTTAGAAATAGTGGGGATGACACCCCCTACAAATTCTATAGAAGTATGCACCTGGGTCATACATGATACTATATAAAATTCACCAAAAGATATGTATCCATATCTACATTGTTGGAAAAGATATTAATCAAAGATTAATATTTTGAGTGGACATCATAATGCCAAATAACATTTATTGATCTTAAACAAAGGCTAGTAACAATGCTTATTTTATTTTTTCTTGACTGGAAGAAGCGATTCCACATACATGTAAATGCTTATGGTATTGTAGTAGGAGATATCTTAGTGAGCCATGGGATGGTGGGTTGGATAATTTCATACACTTCACCATTAGGAAACTATCAAAAGCATATAAAAACTATATGACTATAGAAAGAGAGTTAACTATGGTGTTTGCTTTACAAATATTTTGACATTATCTGTTAGTTACATAATTCAAGATTTTTATAGATCACCAAAAATTATGATAATTGGTTAATAATACAATGTTGAGAGGATGGATTTGTATGTGGATAATGTTAATTAAATAATTTTAATTCCAAATCAATGTGAAGCTAGTTTGAGAAAATGTGGGACTAGATCATCTAATCAGGCTCCAAAATGGGGAAGATGGAGGAAATAAGTGATGAATATCTTGATGGAAACTTGTTCAAGGCCAATAAAATCCCCTCCAACATGGAAGATATCATGAAATTACTTGAGCAAGGAACATTTCTTATACACTATGTTGAAAGGGATAAAAATAAAATGGTCACTCATGACATTTATTATAGTCTCATTAATGGATTTCTTTATAAAATTGGAAAGGATGATGTGATGCATAGAGTAGATTTAAAACATGAGTGACCAATTTTTTTTTAGGAAGCACATCAAGGAGTATTAGGAGGTCATTTCATAGGATAAGTTACTATAAGAAAGATATGATAGAATAATCTTTGGTGTTCAAATTTATTTCAAGATGCAAACAAGGTGACCAAACATTATAATGTTTACCAAAGAATTGAAAAACCCAATCATTAGGATGATATTTAAATGGTCCTAATGTTATCATATAAACCATTTGAATAATGGTTAATTGAGTTAGCATGACCTACAACTCCCCCAAGAAAATGCAATAATGCATGATATATCATTACTACAATTGACTATTTTAAAAAATGGGTGGAAGCTACTGTGATACCAAGCTATAGTGTGAAGGATGTTGACAAGTGTCATCCATCCTTTAATTTAATCAACCACCTAATTTTTATTTGATGTCATTATAAACCAAGGCCGGTATCCAATGACTATCTTTAATAAGGTACGTAACATAAAGACTAATAATTATTTATTTTTGAGGGAGGGTTTAGATCAATTAATCTTAAAGTCTAATATATTTTCTTGAATGGAAATATATTCAAATGATTTTGAAACAAAAAACTTTTTACTATAATTAAAAATGATTTAAAATAAACACACTTGCTAAAATGAAGATACATTGAAATAAACACACCTTAATATAAGTTGCAAAAATTTAAATTGTAAAAAATTAAATTGATTTGAAATATAAAATGATTGAAATCAAATGGCTAAAAATTAATTTTCTAGAAACACACATTAACATGAAAACCTATAGGTTAAAAATATAACATGATACTTTACATAAGATAATAAAATTAAAACACAACAATAATCAACAAACATAAATACCAAAATGTGCAAATAAAAATACACACCATAAAATATCTTAAAAAGATCTTTCTTCCTTGGTTGAGTGGACCCTTGATATCTCTTAGAGTCAGATTAAATCAACACAACTTTTTAAATTTTTTTAATTCTAATTAATTCTAAAAATGATTATAATTTATAATTATGTACAATATTCTATGCTTCATGTCACCAACTACTCTATGTTTTTAACTCTCATAATGAATAAGAAGGTTATATTTATAATACAACTTCTTTAACAAATTATTGTTAGAGAGTAACAAATAAAAAATTAGTTTTAAATTTATTTATAATTATTAAATCATATTTGGAACTAATTCTAACAACCTAAAAAATCAATATAAAATCGATTTATTATTCTTAGGCTAACAACTTAAATGCATACAATCTTGGAGAATAGAAACAATCTATATTATTCAAGGAGAAGATCATGAGAAATATTAGATTTACCATTTTCATATTTATTGGAGTTAATCCATGTGATTCAACCTCTTGATTTTGTTTGAAAAGGATTAATCACATTCTTGACCAATTTGGTGTCTTCCAACAACTTGTTGTCATGAGATATTTATAGTAGCCAAGATACTATAACTACCTTACCTTCTTAAGAATACCTATTTTTAGAAATGCCATAAATAAACACTTTAAAAAAATATAAACCAATCATTTCTAAAAATATTTATTTTCATGTTTCTATAGTTGCAAACCCTTGTACCATGATGCCTATTTTTGAAAATTTCTATTTATAGATTTTCTAATAATAGAAAGTATGTAAAACTTGTTCCATACTATTCCTTCATGCTTCCTTTAATATTCTAAATTTCCAACTAAGTTCTAATCATCATAAAACTAAAATCTAAGCAAGTTCAGAGTTGGTATGATGAATTCCATAGTAATTATGTTTTAGTCCATAAGAATTCTATTGAATTTTATAGTTTGACTGATGAAATTTGGAGCTTGATTGTGCATGACAACAACTGAGTAAAATGCTCATATATTTTGCATATGAGCTCAAATAAAGATGATTTTTTTGAACTTGTCTATTTTTTAAATATATTTGAATAGGAAAGTAGATTTGGATTTGGAGGTGATATTGATGCCTATTTTGATTATGTTATATAACATGTCAAATATGTCCTCACACACCAAAACATCAAACAAACCAACATAAAACCATATGAACTATTTTTGGCTGATTACAAGGTGTTTGAATGTATTATATGATCATGTATAAATGGTAAATACATATCAATATCAGCTTAATACATCTAGAGATGATCTACATTATACTTTGTCTTTGAAAGCTTCAAACTTTGTCATCTTCATTGATGACTTGTTTCAACATTCATAGACAATGTTTGGAATATTTTATCCAAGAATATGTTAGAAAAATAAACAATATAGAGTGCATTAACATCTAAATAATAGACTAAACATTATTCTATATTTCATTCTAAAACAAGCATAAGTTCTTAAACTACATCTAATTCCACTTTAAAACATAATTATGCAAGATACAATGTTGTTATTTTATTGATATAATGAGCCATTTTATGGACTCATCATTCTTCCACACTTAAAATAATGCATGTCATCATGCATTCTACTGCTTCCCATGTAGATTAATCTTCCTCAATAATTCATTGAAACAATGTTTGTTATAGAAATCAACCCACTTATTAAATCTAAAGAAATATTTTTATCCTTTTAGAAATTCTTATAAACTTGTTTTCCTTTGCTATTTTATGATGATATTTGGATCAATATCCATAGTTTGGAAGATTGACTCATTTTTTCAAGGATTTAACCATTATCACATGTCTTATTGAAAACCATATAAGTTGAACTAAAATAAACCAATGAATATTTATGAGAGTTTGAAAAGTTATTCTCTTTTTTTATATCAATGTATTCATTTGAAAAGAGCTACCATTTATTATTTTTCAACTCTTTTCTCTCTCTTATCTCCCACACTTAGGCTGATGCATGTCTTCATGTATGGGGAGAACTTTATTTTCATTTTTTCTTATTTTACTTTTCTTGCTCAATTTTTTAAAAGTGGACCTATTTTTAATTAAGAAACTTAAAACTATATTTAGAAAATGAAATAATAGAATAAATACCTGGGTCACACTCTTAGTTATATGTGCATCCTTTATGTTGATGCATCCAAAGTTATTGCGATGTTGTAAGATATCATAAAGTCAAAGGTAATCAAGTACAAACATTATTTATTGTTTGGGAAAAATAACCATTTACTAGTTTTTAAAATTTCTCTCATTTTTTTATTTTTTATTTTTTTACTTTTGCCCTTGATCAGCCATTTTTTGGTTTCTAATCAAGGCTCTTTTAATAGTACATGGCTAGCCAACAAGCTAGTTTTCTAACCATGAATGTCAACAATAGCCAAAGGGTTTTCATTATTGATTTTTCAATTTTTTTCACTTTTTTCACTTTTCAAGAAATGATAACATGTTAAAAATGATGAGAAATTGGGAAGTGGTTATTCCATTTCCTATACAACATTAAAATCAACTAAAAAGTTTCTTTTACAAATAAACTTCTTTTTATGATCTAACTTTACTAAAATTATCCCATGTGTAAATCATGATAAAAGTCTCACGTTAGTCTTCAAAAATATTTGCATGATTCATGAAATAATACATAGACTCCAAAATATATTTTTATCAAGCTCCTATACTACTCTTTGTAACTTTTAAGCTAGACTTGGTGAACTCTAAAGCCAAACTGATAGACTCTAGAGCCAACCTAATGGACCCAATAGTCAGAACTATGTTGGTCTACGATGAATTGAGATAATATTCTAAAGTCTCTTCACTTTAAAAAAAATAATAGTCATTTCAACCAAGATGTTTTAAAAAACTAAAAATAAAGATCAGTGGTACCTGTAGACTATACTCAAATATTAGATGTTAGTTTTAAAATATTATTAAAAAAGATTAACAATATGTCCCAAAATATGAGATATTTTAAAACCTTTTGTCTGACATATTTCATATTTATGCATGTTTACAAAGGTTACTTGATTAAGCATTCATAAAAAAAGAACTTGAGAAATAATGAAACAACATTTATTATGAATGGATGAAGCTCAATATTTAAAAATAGTTAACATTTCATTATTATATAATAACTATTTTATAAATGTATGTATCCAACTCATCTCTAGTGATGAGGTGAAGGCCACCATGAATGGGCTTGGTATATCAATAATTGAAGGATTGCTTGAGTTATAATTTATTTTGTCCCTAACATCAATTTAATCATGAGAGATTTTAGTGGGATAGGATAAGTTTTCAACATTCAATAGGTAGTTATGTCTTTGGAGAACTCTCATACAATCATATCTACTATTAGATAAAGAAAAGTAAAAAGTAAAAATTATTTAATCTTCCATGTCAAGCTAAAAATATTATGATAGAGAGGTGCATGATCATAAATTTCATTAGGAGTGGATTATAAGTTGGTTGGTTTTTTTTATAGGAAGGTGTAGCATACTCTAGAGCTATCAGAGTTAGTATAATAGGCTTGGGAGTTAAACTAAAAAAAATTTGAATCTAGTCTGTTAGACTCTAGAGGTAGACTGCCAAACCCTAGAGATAGTCTTATAGACTCTAGAACTAGAATTTCAAACTCTAGATAATAGAATTAGATCTTCCAAACAACTTATCAATTCCTCTTCTAATTCTTGAATGTCTTCTTTTTTTTGGATTGCTCATTGATAGGGTTTGAACTTTCATTATTCTTGGAAATTTTTGTGATGGTGAGTGGTGAACCAGTCAATATCTTTCTTGAACATAATTAAACATCATAATAATTTAGAGTATTAAATCCCATATTTATTTCTTATTCAGATTGTGAAGGCTAGCTAGTGGGAGTAGGAAACCTTATTTATTGATTGATTACATGATTGTTTCCTTTCATTGTTCTTATATTTTTAACATTTGTTCTTGAATAGTTCATACATATTTTAATAATCTTATTGAAACTTAGTTTATATACATCACCATTTATCATTAGATTCAATAACTCTCAATCATAATCATTTAATACTTTTAACAAAACTATATTATTAATATCTTCATCAAACTCATACCCACATTTTTTATAGACAAATAAGAATATGTTTAGATAATCTTATATAATTTTATCTTATTTTTGTTTTATATAGAAGAATTCCTCCTTTACCTTAAAACATTCCTCATATTTTTCCAAAAATACATTTTTCATTTCATCTCATGAATGAATGGAATGTGGATGCAAACTAATAAACCATCTCATAGTTAATTCCTTAAGTGTAAAATGAAATAGTTTCAACTTTTGATTCTTTATTTGGTAGTCATAATCTTGACATAATACTTTGAAATCAAATAAGAACTGATTAGGATCTTCTATTGGCATCCCCATAAAATTAGGTAGTATGGATGGGGATATGTTTTTCATTGGAACACTCTCATCTTGGATTAGGATAATAGGGTAGGAAATGGTCTTCTTATTGGTTGAAATGTATCTTCTCCAAGACTATTTTGTGGATTCATCAAGTTTTCCAAATTTTCTCTTATGTTTAACTTTTTTTTATATGAAAATTTGTTGTAATCAACTGTCACCTTATGATTTATACCTTAAAAACAACTTAAAGTCCTTGAAAATGGTGTTAAAAGTGATGGGTGTCATCAATCCCTTCATTTAATCAACCACTTAATTCTTGGTTGATGTCATTATAAAGTAGGGTCGGTGTCCAATGACTACCTACAATAAGGTATGTAACATAAAGACTAACAATTGTTTATTTTGGGGGGAGGTTTTAGATAAATTAATCCTAAGGTCTAATATATATTTTTGAATGGAAATGTATTCTAATAATTATGAAATCAAACACTCTTTTCTAGAATTGAAAATGATTTAAAACAAACACACTTTCTAAAATGAAAATACATTAAAATAAACACACCTTAATATAATTTGTAGAAATATAAATTATATAAATGAAATTGCTTTTAAATGTATAGTGATTGAAATCAAATGGCTTAAAATTAATGTGCTAGGAAAACACATTAACATGTAGACTTTCAAGTTAAAAATATAACATGATACTTTGCATAAAATAATGAAATTGAAATACAACAATAATCAACAAACATAAATACCAAAATGTGTAAATAAAAATACACAACATAAAATACTATAAAAGATCCTTATTCCTTGGTTGAGAGGGTCCTTACTCTCCCTTTGAATCATATTAAATGAACACAATTTTTTTTCAAATGTTAACTTCTCGTTAAATCTTAAAACTATTAAAATTTACAATTTTGTACAATCTCCTATGCTTCATTCCACCAACTAATTTGTTTTATTAACTTCCACAATGAATAAGAAGGTTGTATTTATAATACAACTTATTTAACATTTGTTTGTTGGAGATTAATAACTAAAAAATTAGTTTGAAATTGATTTTTAATTATTAGATTAGACTTGGAATCAATTTTAATAAACTAAAAAATTAGATTAGAAACCAATTATTATTCCTAGGATAACAACTAACAAACTAGATGCATACAATCTTGGAGAATAGAAACAATCTCCATTATTCAAGGAAAAGATCATGGGAAATATTAGTTTGACCATTTTCATATTTGTTGGAGGTAATCTAAATGATTCACCTTCTTGATTTTGTTTTAAAAATATTAATCACATTCTTGACTAATTTGGTGTCTTCCAAAAACTTGTTGTCATGAGATATTTATAGTAGCTAAGATATTATAAATACCTTACCTTCTTAAAAATACCTATTTTTAGAAATTGCATAAATAAACACTTTAAAAAAATATAAATCAATCATTTTTAAAGATCTTTATCTCCATGTTTCCATAGTTGCATACGCTTTTACCATGATGCCTACTTTTGGAATTTTTTATTTATAAATTTTCTATAAATAGAAAGTCTGTAAAACTTATTCCACACTATTCTTTCATGTTTCCTTTAATATGAAAAACTTCAAACTATGTTATAATCATCATAAAAATAAAATTAGATAAAGTTTAGAAATATTATTATGAATTCTATATCAATTCCATTATAGTTTGTATCAATTTTGTTGAATTCCATAGTTGGACTAATGAAGTCTAGAGCTCGACTATGCATGACAACAATTGAGTAAAACTCTCATATCTTTTGCATATTAGCTTGAATCATGATTATTATTTTTTTGAACTTGTATTTTTTCAAGAGGAATATGAATATAAAATTATATTTGGATTTTTAGATGATTTTGATGCCTATTTTGACTATTTTATAAAACCTATCAAATCTGTCCTCACACATGCACATACCAAAACATAAAACAAACCAACACAAAAACATATGAACTATTTTTGATGATAAAAAGGTATTTGAATGTATTATATGATCATTTTTAAATGGCACATCCATATAAATATCAACTAAATACATCTGGAGATGATGTGCATTAGACTTTGTCTTTGTGAGATTCAAACTTTACCATCTTCATTGATGAATTGCTTCAGCCTACATAGATAATGTTTGGTATCTTTTCTCCAAGAATATGTTATAGAAATAAAAAATATAGAGTTTATTAAAATATAAATAATATACTAGAAAATATCTTATATTTCACTCTAAAACAAGCACAAGTTTTTAAACTACATATAAGTCCACTTTAAAACATAATTTATGCAAGATACAATGTTTTATTTTATTGATATAATAAGCAATTTTATGGACTAATTAGATGTCACTAATTTATTGTATGAGAATATCATAATAAGGTTTGGATGTAAAATCAATTTGGATAGTGATAGAGGCACCCACTTCCTCAGTAATATAATCAAGACTCTTACTAAGGAGTTTATGATATCACACCACAAGAGGACAACTACAAATGGCCAAGGTGATACTTCAAAAAAATATTAGATAAAATTATGACAAAAATATCCAATGTTCAAAGGAATTAATGAGAAGATCACATTCATATAATTATTTTAGAATACAAGACAAACTACAATCATGCCATAGGCTTCACTCCCTTTCAACCCATTTATGGTCTTGAGACAATTATGCCTATGGAGTGCATTATTCCTAATCTACGCATTGTAATGATTATGAGGTTGGGTGATCAAGTCTCTCTATAGTAAATATTTATGGATTTGGTCAAGATAGAGGAAAATAAACAAATGTAAAAGTGGATATAGGATATGAATAAGTCAAAAATCAAGGCATGATTGTAAATTGTGATCTAATGAATTCTATCTTGAGCAAGAAGTATTACTTTACTATAGTAGATTCAAAGAATTTCTAGGAAATCTATGCATCAGATGGAAAGGACCTATATTAGTCATGATGTTTCACAATAGGTTAAAATTGTTTCAAGAAATATATAGGTAATCATTTTACTAGGGCACATCAATAGTCGTAGGCTTAAGCCTTATCACCAATAATATCTATTATGTATCATTGTAAATGAGAGAGGATGTTGAGTAGCACCATGTAGTTAGGAATTTTATTTAATGATAGTTTTTTATGTTTATTTTTAGATTTAGTGTGTTTTTATAGTGTGATCTTTGGATCATAACACACAATGGAAATCACTAGAAGGCCCATTCAATATTACTACATATTTTTGGCCTATTGTGATGTTTTCCAACATTACATGGATGCAAATAGGGTAATTACATAAGTAACTAGGGAGGTTCAACATGTGGTGGATGAAAATCCAATCTATGATCAATTCACACCTAAGGTTAGCCTAAGACATGATGTTGTATCTAGGGCAACATGTGTCAGTGAATAAATTAAACAATGGCATACAAATCAAGGTGCATGAGTTTCACAAAGAAATAATAATGCCACTATCATTATTCATCTCCATATTGGATGCACATGTGAAAATTTTGAGGAAGAAATCCCTCACAGTTAGATCAATAAAACATTTACATTCCATATCCCCATGTGCACAACAAATAATGCAACCATAAATACAACCTCAAACACAAACAAAACCATAACAAAAATCACACCTATAAGTAACACTACAACTAATAGTAGATCTAACATAGGTGGACAAGGGAAATTTGAAGGCACCAACATGACCAACTTCACCACTACCATTGAAAAAAGGACATGACACATAAATTCCTAGATCAATAAAAAACATGTTATTAATATAATAATTGAATGTGAATTGGTAGATCTTAGAATTAGAGAGCAATAAGTTTTATATTCCATGCTCGTAGACATTGATAATGATGTTTATGAGCTGGAGGAGGAGAAATAATTCTTCTTTAAGAAAGTAGTGTGCACATGTAAAGTATAGAAATAAGTAAGATAATACTTGTGGGTGGACATTATCCAACCTCCTCTTATTATTGTTGATGCTTTAGGTGAATAAGTAGATAGATAATATTTTTAGGCCAAACTATTCCAAGAAGATCTAACTACAAGATCCTCTGCTACATAGGAAGAAGAACTACCAACATAAGAAAACCCAACACCACCTTTGATGAACAACCCTGAGACTCATGCTAAAACTTGACCCTCTAAAATTATCAAGTAAAAAATGATGTCTTTTGTGGAACTAGTTTAAGAAAGTGGTGTGAAATAAGCACATGATGCACAACCACAACCACAAGCCCAAGCTATGAAGAGGTAAAAAAAGAGCCTCACTCCACCTCTAACCTTTAGAAAAAATATAGTTGCATGGTAGAGAACTATCATATAATCATATTATTTATAATATTTTGAGTAAGTTATAGTACTAGAGTCATCTACCCCCATGGATGCACCTAAAAAATCAATATTTCCATAATTGGAGCCATAGTATGAAGTTGTGTAGGAATAATATGATCTATCATAAATAAAAAAGGAGGTTACAAGGAATGAGAATGAAGACAATAAGAGGAAACAAGAGGAAAATAATAAGGCTAAAGAGGAATAAGAGCAATGCAAACAACATGTTATAGATGAGTAGTGAAGAAATAAAGTTGAAGAAGTAGAGGCTCAAAAGAAAAGACAAAATGAAGAAAAGGAAAATAAGGAAGTATAATAAGAATTAGAAAATAAATAATAATAATTATAAGCTACATAAAATAATAAATAGGAAATAATGGAAATTATGAAGGTTCGATTAGAGCAAAAGGCTAAGTAAGAAGTTAAGGAGAAGGAAGCTGAAGCTAGAGATAAAGATACAACATAATCTAATGCTAAAGTTGAAAACATAAGCCAAAGATAAATCTAAGACCATATCCAAGGCTAAGGCTAAGTCTAAAGCTAAAGCTAAAGTGAAGAATGAGGTAGAGGAAAAATCCAAGCAACATGCACAAAGCATAGTACAATTGAAACTTGTAACACAAGGAGGTGCATAAGAGGAGGCTTATACACCTACAACACAAATCACAATCCAATGGCTATGGGATGTTCCCACACCATCCACTTGAGTACCACTCCTATTGGTATAGTTCATAGTATTAGATGTCTGTATAACATCTATAAACACTATAAACACAAGGTCAAATTATCAAGGTAGAAACAAAGGCCATAGATGAGCTATTAGAAGATTATGAACAATTGTTGGATGCAACAATGATTTAATATAAGAAGATATCACAATATATGCTTCATTATAAGTAATCTTTGAATAAATCTTTGGCCATAACTAAGCATTATTAACAAGTGTTGGATACAACTATGATTTAATGAAATAAGATATCACAATCTATGATTAATTAGAAGTAGTATTTAAATAACTCTTTGGACACAACTAAGCTAGAGTTAAACATAGTAGATAAATCCAAAGATATCATCAAAAATCACACAACTACTTATAAAATTATGAGTAGTGCACTCAAGTAATTGATATATTTAAGGGACATGACCATATGCAAACTATAGACATGGCATAATGAGACTTTGTGTAACTCATTTATATGAATTAAGGAATAAAGGTATGTAGATCAATTAGATGAACTGTCATAGGACATCCCAATCAAAAACTCAAATGTTAGGGCACTCATCACCATAATTGATGATGACAACATTTAAAACATAATGGTGACTCAAGTCACACTACACATATTGCTAATTATAGTGAAAAAGGTGATGACTAAATGGAATATGTTAAAGTAGGACTTGTACCAGGCGACACATGCATTACATAAATTATTGACTAGCCATAATAAATTCCCTTATAGTAATTAAAATAAGTAATTTAATAGAAGAAGAGTGACACAATTGCACAAATATCTCTCTAATAACCACAATAGCCTCTATAGTAGTTTCTTAGGACCAAATGTTTCATACACTCTTCCGATAGGTGCATCATCACAACAAACCACTGCATAACCAAAATAGAGTATGATGTCACCTTCGTAGTAGGTAATGCATTGTTTTAATTTTATAGTTTTCATAACTTTTTAACATTATTTTTAGAATGACCATAAGCATTAGGATAGGGTCTAGGTTTTTTGAAAACCCATAAAGGGTAGCCACTTGGTTAAGCTAGTCTATTAAAAACTTGATAGGGTGGTAGGCTAGTCTACTTAGTTGAAAACGTAAAAGGACAACCATGTAGTGTGTAAAAGGTTAATAACCATGACTCATATTTTTGATACAAATTGTCATATCAAGTTTTTAATTAGGATCATGTGCTGTGACTTTGTCTCATGATGAGACAAATGTTTAAGTCGATGAAAGTGTTGAGTGTAGAATAGGGCCAGTAAAACCATAGAGTATATCTATTATACATGTGTGTGATTTTCACTCATTTTGTCTTTTGTATTATGTTTTTATATGTATTATACCTATTTAAACATAATAATAGATGATAGAATGCAAAGAATCACTCTTTTTAGGCATATCAAAAGGCTAGAATGTAAAGAGATAATGCTGGGTAAAACTCTATATATAGTGCTCAATTGTATTTGTAGATGGTTATAATGTGATATAGATTAATACACATTATTATAAAATATATTTATCTTTTATCATTGTTATATGTACAATGAGTACTTTGTTTTATTTAATCTATTAATTATATGATTTTATACTAACTATTAAGATTCTAATAACCCTGTCTCTATCCACACATTTATCTATTTTTTCTGGTTAATGAATATATTTATTCTAAATATGGTATCAAATATTTACTTTTGTTACTCCATGAATAATTTATCCCTAAATTAACATGTTTTTAAGGATTTATATAATCCTATTATAATGACATATCCAACTCTGGAGCATATACATGCAGCTCTAGACTCACACAAATAAATCTAAACTATATACAACTAGTTCTAGATTCACACAACCAAATCCAAACTATATACAATTAGATCTAGGCTTACATATCTAAATCTAGAGTATATACATGCAACCCTAAACTAACACATCTAGCTCTAGACTATATACAGTTAGATATAAACTCACATAGCCAACTTTGGACTATATACAACCAACTCTGGACTATATGTATAAGTAATTCCAAAATATATTCACAAATGGATAAAGATTTTGAAGAACATGGTAATAATAAAACAACAACAACTACAATTTTGAAAGGATTTTTTTTGAATAAATGTTTGTAACCATATATATATATATATATTTCCTTGTGTATTTCTTATTTTTTAATAGTATATGATTTTAGTATATAATTTTTTTTCATTGTGATAATTTGATTTCACTTATACATATTTAATTTAAGGAAATAAGAATTAAAATGAAATATAACATTATCCCAATATGCTTTGTGATAAAACATTTAATTGATCCAATAAATTAAAAGTTTCAAAAATTACCTAAAAATAAAATATTAATTATTGCCATGCTTTGCAATAAAAACATTGAATTCATTCACCAAAATTAAATTCAAGGATATAGTTGTTTAACATTGGATTCCCATAACCTTCAAGTTGGAATCTAAAAAATATGATATCTAATAGTGAAAAACACTAAATCGGAATCCTAAAATATGATATATAATATCAAAAAAGAATAAATCAGAGTCTAACAATAGTAATATAGAATTATAATATTTGAAACTACAAAAACTAGTAAAAAAAAATTAGGTTTCAATATGGATTGGAATATGTCCATATTTAATAAAATGATGGTTTTAATTATTCACTATGTTCATATTTACTAACATCTATCTAGAAATAACATTATGCATGCTTAGTTCTACATGTATCATACACTAGTACATTTTGTTTAGATTATCAATATGATGCCATGCTCTCCAATGTTATTATTACTAAAAATTTAAATCTTTTATGTAACATAATTTTTTGTTTTGATCTAGGTTATTATGTAGGCTTCACAACTCACCTCAAAAGAGGGGGCATATAGAAGGTATTATATTAGAGACTAAGATGAAAAAATTCACTACATAAACATGAAAGTGTAATATTTGTTTAGATGATCATAGTTCATACTCATTTTCTACCTAGAAATCACTTTTAAATAATAATGTTTTATTAGACAACAACATAGGCTGTAGCTATCTAGAACAATGTGATTTTGTCTTAGTGATCAAACACATCATTTTAAAGATATATCAAAATTACACTCACTTTAAATATTAGTTTGGGTATTGCTCAAAATAAGGTTTCATATTTATACACATGTTTATCATAGTTTTTCTTAGATTGGGGGCATCATGTGTGACATGTGTTTTAGATTATTACATAGTTTTACTAAAAAATCTAGTTAATTTTACTTAGTTATCAGAATCAATATGTTAAAATATTAGATCAAGGGCATCATGCATGACATGTGTTCTAAAATATCACATAATTTTACTTAGAAATCTAGTTAGTTTTACTCAATTATCAAAATTAATATAGTCAAATATGATATTAGGGACATGTGCATGCGACATGATCATTTTATTACTTAGTTTTGTACCAGTTCCATAGAAAGAATGCTAACTTATGTCATTCTCTATGCTGTATACACTATACTTAGATCATATTATTTTGGTACCACTTTTATGCTAATTTTGTAATAGAAAAGAATTGTATTCTATCTATAGTGGTTCATTCACTAGTTTACACAAATTTTACACCATGTTTTTCACCAAAATGATCTATTACTATTATAATTCATATAAGGTTCCAAGCCACCTTAAACCCTTCATTTATGTGATGATTGAGTCAAACACATCTTGAGTTATTAATCACATTCTACTATAAAATGAAGATTGAAGTATGCATAGTCGAATCCAATTATTTCAATGAAGAAAGAAATATCCAAGGTTTTCACCCTCTCAATCACAATTTTTGCATAAAAAAAATGATTCACATATCCAAAAAAATGTAGTCATTCCTTTTTATTTGATCTATAAGTTTATTTTATTTATTTTTATATTTTAATCTTAAGTAAGGACTATTTATACATGTTTCATTAGAGTCCCACATGAAGCAAAACTTAGATTGTGATATACATTAAAGCCTATTCAACACATGTAAGATTATATATAAATATCTTTTTTTACTCTATTAGTTTTGCCTTACTACATTAATAGAATAAAAGGATGGAAAATGTAGTCTCTAAAATTAACATTTAATGCTAAAATAATGCACTTGTGACCATAGTTCTATACACACTTATGTCATGCTCAAAGTAATGGCTCTAAGTTGTTATTCCTCTACTTGTATGAGGATGAACCTTACCTTTGATTAAATCTGATATAAAATTTTAAAATTTCTCATTCCAAAGATCCTAGTATCATTCTTGGACTGATACACACTTCTAATTTAGATGTTTTTTTCTTCTTAGACAAGGCCACTCCTTTAGGATTATCTTGCTCATAATTAGTGTTTGAATCCACCAGCCACATCCTCTTACCACAAAATGGCTAATTGATTAAATTCAAATTAACCAAATGGGTCATCCCATACATTTCACAAGCCTCATTCAATAAATTTTTAAAAATACCATTATAAAATCATATATTCCATTCATTTGTTCAGTAGATGGCTATAGGATTCCATATTGAGAACACTAGAATTATTTTAACCACACATTGAGAGAAAAACACTTGTTCTTCCTAGATCTAAGCATACACAACCCAAGCATCCTTGATCTAAGTTTGAATACATATCCAAGGTCAAAATACATTGTTAAATCACATAATTACACTAGGATTATACTAATATATACCATTATACTAATATTTCTCACAAAACACAAAAATATAAGAGGAGTAAATGGAGTTTTATCCCTCAAAGTATTCGCATGTAGTCATCACTAAACATAGGGTTTATTGAGGTCAAGCACAACTTCAACCATAAATCCATTTGTTGACATGTATTTTGGCACACCCCAACAATGCAAATTGGGTGAAAGACTCACTCAACTTATCTTGAAAAGGCATTATTAAGGAATCCCTAAGGTCTTTATTACTAGGTCTTAGTGTAATGATCTCACTCAATTAGGAATTATGTTTTGTTTTAAGTAAAGGGGATTTTGTTGGTTAACACTTGTAAAAATAAACTTATACTAACAAGACTAGTTCACTTAGATTTTGAAGAAAAACCTTTAGCTAAAAAATACTTGTCATTATTTAAATGAATTAAAAAATGAATAAATAATGAAAAATAAATTAATATAATGCAATCTAGATAATACCTTAGCAACTGGTTTAAAATCAAACTATTTATAAATCTAATCTAACATTGCTTATAAAAAATATCAAAAGAGAGAGGGTAAGGAGAAAAAGAAAGATGAGCCTACTCTATAGAAAATAGATATACTTATATTAAGTGGAAAAATAATTTGATAAACTATTTTTTTTTGGTTAACTGAGTATAACTAACATGAAAAGAGGGTGAAAGAGTTTGAGATAATGTTAGCTATGTAGTGGAGAGAGACAAGGTCACCATATATATGCTAAATAGAGAATATAAAATGCAAATTAAAGGTACTTCATGAATAAAGAATAAGATTCATTACACACTATGGATGATCAATAAACAAAATTCAATAGTCTCATCCCATGTAAAATAAAAACTACCTAAAATGTAGAAAACTACATAAAGTGAAGAGGCAAAGCTCTCTGATATTATTCCTAACTATTATATTATATCAGTTGATCAATCATATATCCCTTATTAAAATTAAGATTAATATTTTATAGGCAAGGTAATCCCATATAGTTATTAATTTACCACTAATTTGTGGTTGTAATAATTCAATGGGATCGATCCATTTGAAATTTGAAAATTTGAAGATCTTGCTCAATCCTGAGACACTTGACAACTAGGCCATTTTTGGCCGATGTTGAATTTAATTTTGGGTAGATGACTGTCACTAAAATCCCCTTGGGATGATATTTTGGCCATGTTTTATATATAGGTACTAATTCCTAGTTAAGACATTCTTCCATCTTTTGCATCCTTAGTCACTTGAACCCAATGTGCATGCCAAGTCTAAGCTTAATGCCACCACACAAATAATGTCAATTTTTTTATTTCATTATCAAATTATAAGAATATCCATCTATGATTTGGAATTATAGGTGAGATTGGACACACCATCAATTTATAATAAAATAATAGTTTGGTGGGTCGAAATTCCCTTAATTTTAGGCTTTTGAGCTGCTTAGGATGACTCTACCAACTAGCTTAGTAATCAAGATTCATTATATAACCTTGTTGACACTTTGAAGTATTTTTATATTTGAGGGACCAATAATAAGATATTGTCACCAAGGAATTATATGTGGATTTTTTTTATTAATCATTACTTAGTTTAGGGCATAGATTTTATTGATCATCCTTTTGGTTGGGATGCCTCAAGATCCTAACATGTGGTCATATCCTAGGCATATAGAATTATGTCACCTATTTACTATATAAACCACCATGTGGGCTTGGGGAAATATGCTTATTCCATGTGACATCATCTCAATTACCTAGAGAGTTCTTAGGTGTGCTCTATGTTCAATGTGTCGTAACTACTCCGAAGCCCTAATTTTGACATGTAATTTCATCTTGGGGACTTTCTTGATTTCCTATTTGATTTACCTTGTACTAAAAATCTTAAGGACTTAGGGATACAATATTATACCATGATTCATCATCTTGGTCACCCAAGATCTTAGGGACTTAGTTTGGATATCTTTATTGGGGAGCTATAAGGGATTGAATTTTAATAGATGGCACCATCTGGGGTAATAAAAAACTTGGAAAACTTGAAGCATGCTAGCTACTCCAAGGAAGTAGAAATGTTATGAGTGGCACAATCTCATTTTCCTAGTAGAATGTTTCTCTTCAAAAATTGGTTAAGTCTAAAGATTTATTGGGAAGTGGAAGGTTGAAAAGTGGTAGCTCCATGCTTGCCTAGGTCTTGTAGAAAAGGAGATAGCTATTAAAATACAAATTTGAATAAAAAAATGGCTAAGTAAAAGATAAAAAATAAATAAAAAGGTGAATAAATAATCAAATATAAAGTCCCACTTTTTCAACTTAACAACAAAATTAGTCCATTGTGGTAAAAGTGACTAAGTCCAAGATTGAAATGATATAAACACTTAGCTGACTTTAATCATAATGAAGCAGAAATAAAATAAATTTAGTGAATAAAAAAGTCATTTTAGTGAACCCTTAGATAATTAATCTTGAAATAATGAGAAAATATACCAAAATGTTAAGGTAAGAACATGAAAACCTTGATAAATAGTTAGATAACTTGTAAAGGTATAAGTCAAATTTAACTAAAAAGGGAGATTTTAAAGAATTTTAAAATGTGTTTTAAAATAACCATGATATTTTAGACTTAAGTAGATTTAGATATTTATACCAAATAAAGTTATAGATGTTATTTTTGGACCAAGTGTTTATAATGAGGGTTTATTATCTAGACTTGATTAAAATAATGAATCATATACCAAATTTAGACTTCACATCTAGAAACCACTATTACCAAAAATAGAAATCTAAACAAACAAGAGCCACCAAAATCCCTTAAGATAAAATACTAGACTTTGAAAAAAACATGTTCCATGATTTCACTAATGAAATTAGGGTGTGTTTTTCAAGAAAAAAAAAGGACTATGTTAAAAAATACTTTTGAGTATTTTGGAACAAAGAAGTTAATGAACCCATTTTTTTTGGTAAAAAAAGTGCATGAAACATGAAAAAATCTAATAAAAGACAATATGGGAGTAACTAAGAGACCAAAAAAAATATCTCCATTGACTCAGTGTGTGCAAGATGATACAATTTACCAATTCACATGATCTACATGTATTAATTGCTATAGTTATAATCATTAGGCTAATGAGTCCTACCTTGAATAAATTTTCTTTGACATTGCTATGTTGCTATCCAAGCATCTATATCACTGATAGAATTACCATTGATCGCACTCAAGTCTTTTATCTATTACCAACCAAGCTTCCATAACCTTCGTAGAGATTTCTTGAATCATTTAGAATTGAGTTTTTCTAAAATTAATTTTATTTTTAGTTATTTTATATAGATGTCTTAGTTTAAGGTTGGGGACCACCATGGAAAACATAAGGCATAACTATAGTTTTTTCACCATATATCCTCACCACATTAGTTCACCCAAGTAGATTTATAAACCATTTAAGATACAAATTTTTTTCTTGGTTTCAAGAGGATACTTTAAGTATCCAACTAGATTTACCCAAACTTAGCCAAACCATAACATATTAAAAACATATGCAATAATCAAAGCCTTCAAGATATACCCAATAATAGGATCTAAAAGAAATAAAACAACATAAGAAATACCCTCACACAAAATGTCACTTATGTTATCTGCTCATAGATATTTCACTTCATCACTTTTCATTGACCACTGTGGAACCACATGAAAAAATAGTTGGGGCAAACCTAGGGATGAAATTAAAAGGAAGCAATGAAACAAATTAAAAAACCAAGAAAGGAAACAAAGAATAAATTAGAAAGGGAAAACAACAAAAAAAATAAATCTATTTACAAGAAAATTCTAGGCTAATTCAAGCCTAGAAGTAATGTTTTAGGAATTATCCATTAACAAGAAACAAGACATCCTCACCAATCAAACATTATAGGAAAAAAAATTCTCACCTAAAATTTCAAAAATATGGGAGGGTCCTAGCCAAAGGGCATCAATTTTTTCATGTTGACCCATTTTTTGTGAGCCTTTGTCCTAAATAAGGACAAAATTAGAGATGTAAAATGATTTGTTTTTCAATCTTTCGTCAAACCAAAATTTGACAACCCCTTGATTCTTACTAATCTGTGGAAAAGATGCATCACACTTCTCTTCCAATTGCATCAAGTTTAGAATGTGAACCTCAGTATTGTTAATAGTTTCCACATGATCCTCATGAATTTCAAGGTAGGGATACTCATGTTTACATGAAATATGGGATATTAGACATACATTAGATGATATGGGGAAGCACCTAAAGAATACTTAATTCTAGTCCTATCAAACCATAATGTAAACTTTAAATCATTATGTCAATCCCTAGGATTCCTCTCTAAGATTCAATTAATTACATCAAATAGATTCTTATTTATTGAATCAACAAGCCAATTACCTTATGGATAAAAATTAGATGAAAATTTAAGGATTACTTAATTGTCATAAGCCCACTCATTAAATTACAATAAAGAGAAGGTAGATCCATTGTCGCATACCAAAATAAATGGCATACCAAACCTAGTGATAATGTGGCCTTCAAGATAAGTTAACCACTACCTCAGTCATATTGTTATTGAATGCTTTGGCTTAAATCAAATATGCTAAATAGTCCATTTTAGTGAGTATAAAATTATTTGTATCTAAAGAATTGGCATTGATGCCCCCATAAAGTCTTGTCCCCACTTTGAAAATGACATGATCTATATGACAAGTTGTAATCAAATAGGTAGAGTGCATTATTCATGCACAACTACTTGACTGGTATGGAAACTTATCATATGAGCACATGCATATTTGAAAACATGAAACTAGTAGTAGCCCATTTTGAGTATTTGATGGGTTATAGTATTTACTGAACCATGGCTAGTTTCATACTTTCCATGAAATTCTTGGAGTACTTGAGTCATTTTTTATTTGTTTAAGCACCTTAGAGACATGATTTCATTATTTTTTCCATATAGTATGCTTGATTTGATCATGAAGTGGCTAATATTTATACATAAAACTATTCTCTAAGTGGTGTTTAGATGATTAAGACATTCATTATTTAATAAATAATAAATGATGTCTATTTACCAATCATCATTAGTGATGACTTACACTACGTAATGTTGGAAAACAATCTATGGATTAACTTTTGCCATAGTTTTTATGAGTCCTTGAACTTTAAAAATATTCATGGGTTGAATTTATAAGTAAAAATATTTTAGTATTGTCATCCACTTCCCATGTCATTCACCTAGCTCATTTTACATCAACATTGCTTTGATGGATAGATCAGGCATAATGAAAAATACTTTACTACACAGGATGCAGTGTCTGAACTTATTAAAAATTTTGATTAAGGAAAAATATTATTTATCTATGATTGAATACCTAAGTTCAATTCTTATGATTGGAAAGATCATAAATGAGATAAGTCTCTCACCCTTAACTTCTTTTTTTGTGTCAGGAGTAAAACACTTAAATGCTTTAAAGTGAAGGAGTAAATGTAGAATGGCTATGTATAATTTGGACTGATGAGCACCAGTGTATTCATGATTAGGTTTTTTATTTCATAAAAAATCACTTGTGCTTTAGGGATACATTAAAACTTTGCATCCTTATTGATCATGTTATTTAGTGGTCAAACTATTTATGTGAATTTTGAAATGAACTTTCTCATGAAGTTGGTTTTGCTAAAGAATGACTTTGGTGCCATGTTTCTACTAGGAAATAGGATTTTTAAGATTTATTCAATGCTATTAGGATCTAGGGAAATACCTCATTCTAAGATGATGTGACCTAAAAAATTTCCTTTAGTTACCCCAAATGTGCATTTCATTGGGTTTAAGGAAATATCATGATATAAGCATCTTTGATACACTATTTTGAAGTCCTTCACATGGTTAGTTTAGTGTTTAGAAAAAATAACCAGGTCATCCATGTAGATGATAATGCATTTTTTGATGAGATATTTGAATTTAATGTCCATAACCATTTATAGAGTATCACCCACATTTATCAGGCCGAATGGTATCCTTTTATATGGAATGTAACCCACTTCATTATAAATGTTGTCTTGATTATGTCTTCATAATTGACCACTACTTGATTGTATCTTGAGTAGCCATCCAAGAATGACATCATTTGGGAGCCATTTTCTATTTTTGTGTTCTCATCCAGTGAAGGCAACACATATTTATCCCTATTTGAATCCTTGTTGAGGTTCCTAAAAGACATGCACAATCACATTTATCCATTCTTATTTTGAATAAGAACCAATTTGGATACCCATGTAGAGTACTAGATATGATAAATGATCCTTATTGACATCAAATTTTTCACCTCCTTAAGTATAAAAGATTCTAGTAGCAGATTGATTGGCCTTTGTCTTTAGTGTATTATTTTTTTATAGGAATGGTATAAGTTAGGATGGAGGTGTTTAACACCTTAAAATCCTTATATCTCCATGCAATAATATCACTAAAATATTTCAAGTTCTACACAATCCTTTATTTTTATCTTGGGTGAAAGCCATGCCTAAAAGCACATGTTTTGATTCCCCTACATTACCCATATTGTAATGCTAACTATGAGTAAATTTGAAAGGGGTTTACCTATAAATATTACCAAGATACTCCATGTAAAATATACTCTCTATTGATATCATACCATTCAATATGTTATTAGTATTCAAGTTGATAACTCCTTCCTTGTTTGGCTCAAACTCTTCTCTATCACCTTCATCAGTGATCTAAGACTAAAATATGTCAGTGTTGGTGATGAAGTTGATGATATGTTGGTCATAATTAAGGACTTAAAAGTTTATAACATTCTTTAAAACATAAGGATTAAAGACTAAATATACTAAAAATATCCTCAATCTAGAATTAGTAATGGGTTTCAGGGTACTCATATCTGTTGCCAATGCATATAACATATAATTATTTCATCATGAAAATGTTTGGATGTTGATTACATAAAAGTATTATATTAGGTTCCACACTTTTATATGGTATCTATAAATATATTTGTCATTAAAACCATAGTGGCTTTTGATTTTATTGACCACAAGTTATGAATCCCCAAGGACATTCAAGTTCTTAACCTTATTCCTTAGTGTAAACTAGATGCCATGAACTAATACTTCATACTCAACAAGATTATTTTTCTATGAAAACTATAACTAGAAAATTTATAGATATGACTTCCCTCTTTGGTTTATAAGCTTGATCCTAGTACTACACCCACTCTTAGACTTAGAGCCATCAAACTTTAGGATCCATATGTGATCATCAGCTTTGTGAAATGGGCTATGTATGGTGGATGATATAGTTAGGTTATCTATTTATTAATTTATTGATTTTATATCATGGGGATTCTTTGTCACTATGGTATGAATTGATCTATTTTGAATGTAAATATTTTCTACATCTAGACCTTCAAACACTTGGTTCTCATAGGGAAATCTATGCTTGGTATTCTCATAAGCTGAGGTAGCATAATGAAATGGAAGCACTTAAGGTGCATAAAGGATATCTTCCTCATCTAATTGATATATTAATTCAAATTAAATTCCCTCTTACAAGTCAACATGTTAATGGATAAAATTCCATAGGCTTGTGACTCTTTCTCAAGTGTATACAATCCAAGTTTAAATTCCTTAAATAAGATCTCATTCATATTATTTCACTTTGTGATCATGTGAGCCATAATACACTCTCTCCAAATCCTTATTTTATTAGGAATACCTCACCATGGAAGACACATGTGGGATAAATTAGTTTCTATGTACCCATTGTCCTGGATTAATCTTGATTAAGAAGCATCTCATATGACTCAAAGATATTGACAACTTAAATGTCAAGACATTTATTCATCCTAAGATCACAATATAGCTTCATATGAATGTGGTTGAGCTCACTAACCAACTTGACCTATGAATTGTCTAGCTGAACTACCTTTCTATTTGATTTGGCTAGTGTCAGTCCCAATCATTGAAAAATGACATAAGGCATTACATTGCTTTAAGAACCCAAACAAACCAAATAATTGTGTAATTTTTTAACAAAAAATGTAATTGTTAGAAAAAAATTAGGAGTTTCAATTTTATCCTTATATAAAATAACATGAGAATTAGCTATGTCATCAACTTCTTTATTTCTATGAGCAGATAAATCTTTAACAATAAGTCCCTTTGATTATATAGTTGGAGTAATCACGACATTATTATGTTGACCTTAATTTTCTTCAGGTCCTTGACAATGTTGTACCTTAATTTTTTGTTTTCTAATTATTTATCAGCTTGGGGAGGTGTATCATTTTTTTGAGGCTGATAAAAGGTATAAGGTCCTTTAGGTGGGGAAAGGTTATTACTTGAATTTTCATCAAGTGGGATTTAATGTTGTTTAGAGGAGTAGAGGTTATAAAATGATTCAAAAACTTACTTATCAATTGATAATTATTCACCTTTTGGAATTGTTTGAAGTCATGAAATTATTACAAGTTATCATTGGGCTCATTATCACTCTCAAAAGTAAACTCGTAAGTTTATAAAATAATGGTAGTGCTCAATCTATCTCTACTTGGGCCCACTTTAATATTTTATGATAGGGGGACTATTTCAAGGTTATCCATCTACTTTTAGAATATGTTTGAGGCCAATGAAAATTGAGCACAATTTATCTTAATATGGTTAGGTGTGTTGTATAGTCTACACCAAGTGGTTAAGGCTAGGTCTACTATGTTGACTAAGTTATAGGCACTATTGCTACTCTAATTAGTGTTGTCAAGGGGACTAGGCCCATTTCCATTATTGGGTATGGTGTTCTACTACCTAATATTCCATTAGAATTTTTAGTTTTTATTCTAAGGTGGGATATTATAAATATGATTGGATTTTTGAGGCATATACATTCATAACTTAACCATATCATTGGTCAATCTCTAGACTATTTGATGAAAATTAGCCACCTCAGTGTTCACAGTGATACTTTGGTTACTTTGTTCTTTGGGTGATGGGTTATCCACTAGTGCATTAACATATAACAATGTAGAGGTAGATTTTTTATTATTTTTAAGAGTAACATAATTACTCAAACTTGGCATTGGAGAAATATTGTATGCAACAAGGACAAGTTATTGATTTATAGGCTAAGAAGACTTATGATTAAGAGGCACATATGGCTGATTATTCAACATGTGATTCAAGGGTGATGGATTATAATCTATGTTTGTGATTGAATACATGGATCTTGGGATAGTATTCATTAGAGGAGTGATATATATATATATATATAAGAGATATATTGATCATGGGGATTTTATTGTAGGAACATGGTTGTCCTAATGAGGGAAAGTGATATGTACCATACCCTTAAGGTATCATCTATTTCTCAATGATAAATTTTTTATTATAAGATAGTGATAAGGATGTGAGTGATGTTGGGGTCTTCCTAAGTAACATATATGTCATAGGGTCTATATCTCTAAAAGAGGTCTGTATATTAGCAAATTCCATCTAGGTGTATAGATATTTTAACCTTTTATATATCTTGTGGATCTAGGTATTGCAAATACTCATTGGCTCATTGAGTTTTCTATGGGAAAATACAAATTGATGATATCGTATGGTGGGGTCTATCATTATATTAAAATGGTTAAAGAATATAGTCTCAATATTAGCCTAAGAGGTGATGAATCCATCTAGGAGACCTAATTACAAACCATACACTGAATCATATAAAGTATAAGGAAATAGTCTGCAAGATCCATCTTCATGCTAAAGATGAGTTTTGATCAAGGAATCCTTGAAGGTATGGATATGTTCTTCATTTTTTCTCACTCTACCATGGACATATCTTAGGTAGAACTTATTAGGGTTTTTGGGCAAGTCATGTGCAAGTATTAGAATTTTCACAAGGAAACTAATTATTCCTATCCAAGTAGGATTAGCCATAAAAGGGGTTTAAAGAAGATTAAAGGAGTTAAGGAAAGGGAATATAAAAATAGGGGATCTATTATCTAAGTGGATTTATGTAGATTTTAAATTTACCTTATCATTTTTAACTCTCCTATGCTTTGTGAGGTGTAATAGTTAAAAGTCACCCTCAACAAAATTTGACCTCTTGGTTATTCTCATATTTTATAGTTTTAAAAGTTTGAATCTCTTAGTCTAAAAAAGGTGTCTAAAGTGTTAAAAGCCCTTCCTAGCATAATCTATATTGATGTGCATTTTGAAACACACAAATAGTGCATGCCATGTGAAGGATTCAATCAACCTCTGTAGAAAGAAAGTTGTCAAGGAACCTCCCCAAGGTATTTGTTACCAGGTCTCAACATAATCATCTCACTTAGTTGGCTATTATCATATATTTTGGGTTAAAGGGCATTTTTTGGTTAAAACTTATGAAAATAAGTTTAAACTAATAAAAATAGATCACTCATATTATGAATAAAAACCTTTATCTAAATACTACTTTACATTCCTTAATTGAATTCAACAATGCATAAATCATGAAAAATACACTAAGATCATGAAATTTAGACAATACCTTAGCAAATTATTGTAAATAAAACTATTTATAAAACTAATCTAACAATGTTTATAAAAAAGATCAAAACAAAAGGAAAGATGATCCTTCTCTATATAAAAATAGAACTTATTCTATTAAGTGGACAAATCCTTTGATAAATTGATATTTTTTTAGTTATTGGAGCACAACCAATCTATAAAGATGGTGCAAAAGTCTAGGATAACATTGGCTATGTAGTGGAGGGAAATAAGGTCACCATATACATACATAGACCAAGAATACCATTTGATAGAGATTTAAAATTAAAGGTATTTCATGAAGCAAAAATAATAATCATTACACACTTTGGATGAAAACATAAATAAAATTCAACACTAAGCTCATGAAAAAAAACTACCTAAAAATCATAAAATTACATAAAGGGAAGAGGCAAAGATCTTTGATGTCCTATCTAACTAATCTATTCTAACTCTTGATCAATAAACCAACCTTTCTTCAACTAAAGAGTTGGTTTTTTATAATTAATTAAAACCTATTCGATCATTAATTCACCCATTAATTGGTAGTTGTGATTTTTCAATGGGATTGAGCCATTTGAAATTTGAAAAATTGAAGATCTTGATAAATCTCAAGACACTTGATAACTAGGCCATGTTTGACTGATCTTGAATTTAAATCTAGTGAAACTTAATGTCACAAAAATAATTTTGGGATGATCTTTTGGCCATGTTATATGAAAAGGTTCCAATTCTTAGTTAATTCATTCTTATATTTTTTGTGTCCTTAGACACCTTACCCCATTGTGCATGTCAAGTCTAAGTTTAATTCTACTAGCCAAATAATTTTATGTTTTGTATTTCATGATCAAATTATCATTAATAAAGTTACCTCTATAATTTGGTTTAGTAGGTGAGATTGGAAAAATAGTTAGTTTTCAGGTAATGATGGTTTGATAGGTTGAGATGACTATGAATTTTAGGCTTTTGAGCTACTTAGGTTGACCCCACCAACTAGCCTAGAAATTGAGATTTATCATGATGTCCCATTTCCACATGGTATTTTTTTATAGTTAAGGGACCTACATAAATATCTTGTTTCCATGGGAGTGCTATGTGGTAAATTTTTACTAATTCATTACTTAATTGAGGGACAATATTTATTTGATCATACATTTGGCTAAGATTCCTCAATATCATGGCAGTGGCCATATCCTAGGCATCCAAAATTCTATTGCATGTTGACTATTTATTGACCACCCTAGGGGTTTTGGTAAATATGATTATGCCATGTGGCATCATCCTAGGTACCCTAAGCATTATTTGGTGGGTTCTATGTTTAATATGTCCTGACTACTCTAGAGCCCCAAGAGTTTTACATATGGCTTCATCTTGATGACTCTGTTGATCTCCCATATTCTTTACCATGTAATGACCATCTTAGAGACTTGAGGAGATAGGATTGTGCTATGTGTCATCATCCCATTCACTTGGGAGCTCAAAGACTTGGCTCAAATCTATTTTCTAGGGAGCTATAGGGCTTGAGATTTTGATATATGGCACCATCCTGGGTAGTTGGAAACTTTGAGGACTTGAAACATATTGGATACTCTATGGAAATGGAAATGTGACAAGTAGTATGATTTTGATTTCCTAGAAAAATGTTTCACTTTAAAAATAATTTAAGTTTAAAAAATTCTAGGGAATAAAAAAGTTGATAAGTGGAAACTCCATGCTTTCTCAAGGCCTATATAAAAGGAGATAGCTATTAGAATATGAATTTAAATGAAAAATAGCTAAGTAAAAGATGAAAAATAAAGCAAAAGGTGAATAAATAAGAGAATATAAAGGCCCACTTTGCCAATTATTGATGTGGTTTTCATTCACACCATACCTTGAATAAGGTCGCCTCTAATGTTTTAAGATCTCAATGGAGGTAACATCCACTCCAGGGCATAAGTTGTAAGTATGTGTTAAACAACCAATTGGTGGAATAGTTAGTTGAGCATGTAGGTTGTTAACCAAGTGTGTATGGGTGAATGGAACCTAAAATAAATCAAAACCTATTTGATTTTAATGGATGGAAAACTAAAATAAAGTGGGTAGATCTCTAAAAAAACTCCAAAAATGGGAGGGTAGATAAAAAATAAGGCTTTTGTGATCACAAAAGGGATTACTTCCAAACTAGTCTCATTCATACACAAGTGTCTTAAACTAATACTTGAATCCAATAGCTATTTCTCACACACATAAAACATAGTGAGGGATTTTGAGGATAAATGGTATAGTATACTCTAAGACTTCAACTAAAGATTGATTTCATTTAGGGAAGCATTTGCATACCTTTATAAAAAAATAATATATCTCAGGTCAGGGAGATATCTAAGGAAGTTGTTACTCACTCCTATAAAAATTTAACCTAGGATACACTTCTACACACTTAGATAAATGAGATAGTTAACCTTGTTGCATGAAACAAAAAATGTTTTACAATCATCCAATAGTTATTACATATCTTATACCAACATATATTACCAAAAATAACAAGGAATTATAAGTAGCATTTTCACACTTAGAATTACTAAATCAACCAATACGAAAATGAAACATGATTAGTCACATAGATTTAATAAGAAAGACAACACAAATGCATGACAATCTAAAGATTTATTCTTGTATTAATGAAAATTTCCACCCTTTGGAAATGAAAGAATTACAATATATTCATTTTAGATAATGAGAAGATATTATATATGTGTGTGTGTGTGTGTGTGTATATATGTACATATATATATATATATATGTATATATATGTACATATATATATATATATATACATATATATATACATACACATATATACATATATATATATAGATATATATATATAGATATATATGTATATATATATATGTATATATATATATATATGTATATATATATGTATATATATATATGTATATATATATATATGTATATATATGTATGTATATATATATATGTATATATATATAATATATACATATATATATATATATATATATATATATATATATATATATATATATATATATATTTTGTTGAGGGGTTACCTCATCATCCAAATCCTTGAAAATTACCTAATTACATGTTAATAATCAAAATTAGAGTTATAATTGAATATTCAAATTTACATGTATAATGAGATGGCCAAAAATATGTCTTTTTAATAAGAAACAAACTTCACAAAATCATATAACGTGTGTATGTTACAATTTTTTTGTAATTGATTCTGACCTACACTCATTAAGTATAAATAGACTTCTATTTACATTCATAAATTTTACATGCATAATTCAAATAATATCAACTTGAAAAAACTAAGATTTACTCATAGTTGGGACTTACATGGTTGATGAAATGGAACTTGAAATAGTTGTTGGGATTGAAGTGGTGATAAGAGCCGAATTAGATGGTGGAGTAGAACTGGAATCCCTAGACATGAACTATTTTTTTGTCTACAAATCCTAATAATGTTTGTATCCAATTTCATGCTAGATTCTAATGTCATTTATATTCAGATAGATGGCTTATGCACCTCTGTGAATTTTGTCAATAGACATATATACGCAACCTTCATGGTTTTGAACTCTAACTATAAAATCTTCACTTTGATGACCTTTTTCATAGAAAATCCCATCTCCCTCTCAATTTCTTATAGTGTACACCCATAAAGAATCTAATTGACATTTATATATGCTTTCTAGAGTAATTTATCAAACTTATTCCTATCTGTTAGTTTCCCTAAAGGGTCTCTATCTTGAGATATCTTTAACTCTAAAATTTACAAAGCCTTTTTTTCATGCTCTACTAGTTTTGGGATCAAGGATTGCATGTTTATCACCCAATATCAAGCTTCCTACATTTTGATAACCACCAAATCGAGAGAATTGGCTACCTAAAGTGGTGGTATCAAATACATATGCATAAAATCCTTATTAGTTGTGTATAGTACAAGGAAGTTCAACTTATTCTCATCTTCTTTCAAAGAATTGAATAATTTAGATGCCTTGAATAGATGGGGATACAACCTTATTCTCATTGAATTTATGGTGTCTAGAATATTATATAGAATGAGAATACATTTTGGACATCATTTTTAATTTCCCCAAGAACATGTATAATTTTTTATTGTTTGTGTACCTAATTCAACTTTGGTTGTAGTTATTATCTAGTTTATTTGGTTCCCACATGGAGTTATAGCAAAGACTCTATATGAAAATATTATTTGTATGGAGACTCTACTATTATTCAATTATTCATTTTAGATAATGAGAAGATGTCCTACCTATCCTCTAAAATCATACCCTTACTGGATTCATCTTGAATTTTCCTCTTTTTAACTCTCTGAATAGTTTATGTGGCCTTTTCTAAAATATAGCTCATCATAGGTAGCTCTATGATTGATAAATTTGGACTTTGTGTATCTTGGGACTTCAAATCCATAGCCCACTATGGAATCACCAATTGTGTAAGATCAACTAGTTGAGTGTCCACAATAGTGGTGTTTATTAAAATGTCCCCTAAAAATTCCATTAGTGTTTGTATTTATAGTGGATCTAGAAGGGATGGAAAAATGATTTCCTACCAATCCACATTACCAAATTAAGGCATGGGTGTATAATGTATGTGGCATTCTTCCTACTAGTTTTTATGGATGAAACAATAGAATTAACTTGATTATTAGTAGATGATGGCACAAGTATACCTAGATTAGTGGTTTAAATTGACCCTTGGGTATTGGTAAGGATTGCCCTAGTTTTATTAAAGTGAACCTTTTTGGGTTTAGGGTTAATAGGGTCAATAACAATTGAATAAAAAATGGAAATAATAAGAACTATTTAAGTAACTAGAAGAGAAGTAGTAGTAGGAACCAAAGACACAATAAGGATGGTAGAAGTAATAGAGTCAATATAATCCAAAGAAACAACATAAATTATACTAACAATGAGAAATATAGGAATAAAAGTAGGAGACATAGAGATAGTCATAGTACTAGGAGTATCAACTAATGAGTCATCTTCCATTGGTGCTTTCACTTTGACTCCTTAAAGACTTAGTACCTTATCCCTCTCTAATTCCTCCTCTTCCTCCTTGGGCTCACTCTTCATTGAGTTTTGTCCCTAGTTTGTAATCCCTTTTTTTAGTATTAATTCCATAGTTGAACTCATAGGGTCCTTAGTAACTTTTGGCATCATCTTGTAACAAAGTGTCATCCTTTAAATTAATGGGGAATCTTGTTGACTATTAGAAGGTGAAACATCCATATATAAAGAAATAGGGGTGACACTCATAGAAATAATGATTGAATATTTAGAGTTAGAGGAATTAATGTTTATTAGTTCCCCTACTCCCACCAAAGATATTGTAATAGTAGGGGTCTCTTCCACACCTTGATCTTGCTTAAAAACCATCATCAAATGTAATGGTGGTGCTTAGGATGGCCTTTCTTGGTCCTTAGTTTACTAAAAAGGCCCAAAGGACCAATAGTCTATCAAATTTTATACACTTAAAGGTGGAAATTAGGTGTTTGTCTCTTGAATTATAAGGGAAGGATCCCTTTGTATTACCTTTAAGAAATCCTCTATCAATCTATCCATTTATGACCTACAAAGGAACTCACCATCATTATCAACATTTAGAAAGATAAAATCATACTTATATGGTTCATGCTGGTAAGGGATACCCAGGTCTATGATATGATTTTGAGTGAGGCCATGGGGTTCCCAATCCTAATGTTCCAATAAAACTGATGAGTATAATTGTTTGATTCTCATAATCTCTCTAAAATGTTTCTTTTCAGTTTAAAAAATCCCATTTATCATAAAAAGAGCCATGAAACAAGCTCTTATGTTTCTTCTTCATATATTTATCGATGCTCCACTTTCAACTAGCTTGTCTAGTACATACTTTGGTAGACATAAGGGTAAAACCTGAGTCCCCACAAACATGATTAATATATAATCAAGATATAACCAATAATCAACCCTTGCTTGTAATCTCTATTTTATGAGTTTAGATACTTGGGCCAAGGGTTTATTGTGTATCAACTCCCAAACTTGTAGGTAAACATCTTTGAAAATCTTGAATATATTTGTCATGCATGAGTAAATATGTAAAAAGGGAAAGTAGTAACATACCCAATTTTTAATTTAGTTTAGGACTAAATCCCATATTACTCTATTATGAATGTAGATAATATCCATAATAACATCTAGTAAATAGGGTATCATGTAGAAGTGGCCTCCCACTAGTCTCTTATCCTTTTAAAAAATATGCTCCATCAACTTGGTACTAATAATATTTCTGAGGGTGTATTTTAACTCGGAGGTCATTAAAAAATAAGGAGAGGCACCCACTCCATTTAGAGGTAGTGGATGCTTGTGATCCTAAATACTCTATTAAGTAGAGCCATCCCAATTTTCATTCCCAACCTAAATTTTATAATTAGAATGGAAGTGGTGGCTTTGAGGGTCACCTTCTCCTTTGGTATTATCCATTTTTGCAATGTGTTCTCCAATGTAATGGTTTTATTTCATAATGTCATCCTGGGTCCATCATATGTGGCATGCACAATGGGGAGCCATAGGTATCTTTGGAAAGAGTCACCAAAAATGTAAACCATGATTGTCTTATGATCAAGGTGGTAAAGTAAACTGTCAGAGACCTTACCTATGAAGAATAGGTCTTAAAGTAGACCAATACATGACATTAATCTAGTTTAGCCACCAAAAAATGTATTTTTTATCATTTCAATGGTAGAAAATCAACTAATGGTTAATTTTCCTTGGATTCCAAGTCCTCCCCAATTGAATTTGCATTCATGTTCTTAATCACATCATATAATGCTATGTAATTGGTGACTTTACTATTAAACATAATGATGTCAGAGATAGTGTCTATATACTTTGTGGAATATTTAATGTAGAACTTAGATGGTAGAGAAACTCCTCTGAACACCTTATAAGATGAATCCATGTTATTTTATTATGTATTTATGTAATTATGGTGGTAATTGAGTTAGCAGGTTATTCACTAGAAATAGTTTGTAAGTATAAGCAGGTATCTAGGGATTCTAATTCTATTAGAAGGCAAGTTAGCTTGATATCTTAGGTAATAAAAATACATGATGACCTTTCATAATTTGATCATATAATTTGAACATAGGGATTTAATTCTAGTTCATGCACCATTAATGTCTAATTGATCCTGATTTATTTTACTTTGTTGAATTCAGATTGGGAAACTTAGTTAGTGGGTATGGCACATAGACCCTTATATGTTCAAAAAAATGCCACACTATCATCCTAGGACATGTGTTGATATGTCATTATTCTTTTTGTAAAATAAACTATGGAAAATGGTGTGCTCTCATAAGTTAGGTGTTGTAACTTCTGTTAAAACTTGATTAGTCAAAACTCATGACTACTCAGATGCATGAAAAACTAAGATAAAAGTTGTGAAGACCTAAAAATTATGAAGAGGCGGTGACCAATTTGAAAGATGTAAACAAAATTCATAAGAAATAAATCTTGTGATGAACAAAAGTTGTGAAGAGCAAAATGTACTAAGGTAATAGTTGAATAGGTAGAAAAAAATACAAAGACTTGAAAGTCATAAAATGTGCAAAGCTTGTTGTGTACAAAAGTAGCAACATAAAAAAGTTGTGAAAGCTTAGAAATACCAAAGTATAATAGTTATGAAGACTTAGGAGAAGAGAGATCAAAATTCATGAATTTAAAAAATTTCCTACAAAGAAAAAGTTTAAAAAAAATAAAACTGACGACAAATAAAAGTCACGACAAAACAAACTCATGATAAATCAAATTCACGATGGAAAAACTCATGATAAACAAAAGTATCGATAGAAGAAGTTGTGAAGAGAGAAATATGCAAATTATGAAACTAAGATTTTTTATTTTTAGTTCACATAAAAATTTATAAAACCTACATACAAAACAAAACTCTAAAAAACCATCAATAGTTTAATCCAAATAAAATCCACAGTGAAAACCTAGATATTGGGTGGAAAATCCAAGTGCATTAACATATATTAAGTATGCTTAACTATAATTATAAACATGAGGGATAATAACTTTAAATTTTTTAACCCTACTAAGTACACAAATAAATATCAATAAGAGGATTTTTAAATCATAATTAGGCTCTCTTAGGCTGTAATGGGTTCTTATTCAATTTTTTTTAATAGGATCATGTTGAGTACAACACCAAGTTAACAACCAAATTAGTCTATTATGGGAAAAGTGAATAAGTTCAAGAATGAAATGATATGAACAATTAGCTAACTTTAATCACAATGGATCACAAATAGAATAAATTTAAGGAATATGAAAAAATTAATTTTAGTGAACCCTTAGCTAATTAATCTTGAAATGATGAGAAAATGGACATAATTATTAAGGTAGGAACATGAAAAACCTTGAGAAATATTAGATGAACCACAAAATTTCAAGTCAAACTTGCCTAAAAATGGATATTTTAAAACATGTTTAAATATAACCATGATATTTAGACTTAATCATATTACAATATTTAGACCAAATGAAGTTCTAGATGAGATTTTTGGAGAAAGAGTTTATAATGATGATTTATTATCTAGACTTAATTAAAATAATGAAGCATAATCAGAATTCAAACTTCACATCTAACAAATTTCTATCACCATAAATGGAAATATAAACAAATAAGAGCTACCAAACTCCCTTAAGATAAAATAATAGACTCCAAATTAAAAGAGGTTTCATGATTTCACTGATGAAATTAGGGCATGTTTTGTAAGAAACAACACCCTTTTTCCCATTTATTTATCCTGATATATTAAGTGTTGGAATAATAACCACTTGGTGGGTGAATTAGTGTTTAATATTTTTTTTCAATTACAATCATCATTTATTCACCATTCAAGCATATATCAACTGATTTAATAACATCATAATGAAAGCATACTCATACAAACCATGAAACATAATAACACATCACATGAACACAAGAGCTATGTAACCCTCATGGGGGATAAAAACCACTAAAAAAAAACTTAGGAAACTTGTCCTATAATGATATGAATCAAGTTTAGTTGAGCACCAAACCAACAAGGAAAACCAATCCCTAATAATTTATCAAGCACCAAATTGAATTTAGCAAACACAAACTTGATAGGAGGATACAACCACCTTGTTGATAAATCACCCACTCAATAAACACTTTAAAACTATCCACCTTGATTTTTTTCCCTCTCATAAATGATGATGGTCTTCTCTTTCTCTATCACACTCAAATATGCCTCTCACACAAGCAAAATTATCCTTCTTCTTCACTCAAATAACCCTCATATTCAACAATATAGATCAACATAAAATGATATAAACCCTCATAAATACATACATACCTATAACACATCAATAACACATCATTGATCATATATTAAAATCTCAAGGAACACTCATATTTAAGTACTCACTGCCCTCTCTCAGCTTGTATCTTTAATATAAAGCTCTCTAGATATTCCTTTCACACTTTACCCTTATAGATAGAAACTCAGACATATAACCTAATTTTATACCTTTTTAATATGAATCATCATATCTTGAATATAATTAATGTCTTGATATCCATCCTTATCCCTCTATCATACTCCTTTAGCTTGATATTTAATCAAATCCTTTTCATAAGCATATCTAGACAAATAGGCCTAATAGCCTTGTATCAATACAATTTAATTGATAATAACATTTATAAACACTATTATACCTTTATTTCATATTAAATACACTATTATTATGGTCTTAATGAACTATCACCACTCAAAAATCTTCTATTTCCTTTGCTTCAATATCTAATTGTCTAACTAGCCCTAATAGGCTTATTTGGTGTTCTTATACTTGTCACTGGTTGACTCACTCTCTCTATCAAAAAAGGAAATAATACATTAGGGTTAGACCCAAAAAATTAATTAGGACACATTACACATATGAATCAATCAAAATAATATCACCATTAGGTCGTCAAAACTCATTTAGACCTCTTTCTTCTTTTAGGCCCACTAGAGACCTAATTATAATTAGGTCTATCCTTTTCATGGAACAAATTGAACCTATACATAAAAAATGGATATTAATAGTGAAATAAAACCATTCAAACACTTAAATATATACATAAACTAATCTCTTCATTTTTCAATAATTCATAAGTCCTTCGTTCACACCTTGAAAGCACAAGTAGGCCTACTTACCTTAAAAACACTATCTTCAAATATGAAGCTCATACAACCTATAGAAACACATTATAGGAAAAAAAACATATGGATGGAAAATTAATAACCTAAATATCATCAAAAATTTCATTATACAACTTATATTAGGCTCTAAGGACTTAGTAACATCAATCTTACTAACACACAAAAAATTGCCAATAAGCCTGAAAACACAGTCATGAAGTATTAGGATTATATCACTTGAAATGGTGATTTTAAACACTCCAAATTAATTTATATGATCCCATGACACATATATATATATATATATATATATATATATATATATATCACCACATTATTTAATCACTTATAAAATGGACATAATGACTTAGGGACACCATTTTCACTAGCATATAGAAAACTGTCAGAATCCTTAAAAACACAATCCAGATGAATGATATTTTCAACTCCTATAAGGACACTTACAAGAATTATTATTCACATTAATAATTATAATGTGACATCTATAAAATCCTGCAATATATAGATCACAATTTATAGTGTCAACTATTGGTCTTATAGACCAATCTATTGACCTTCTCTCTCATTGACCTTACACAGCTAGACAAGTCAACTTTAAGAAAAACTCTTTACTATATACAAGGATATACAAAAATTATAATCATCATGAACATGATTTAAATATATTTAAATTTTTTTTCATATAATTGGATTCAACCCTATTTCATGATAACACTTCCCTAATCTCATCTCACTTCTACCTAGTTTTTCTCATTATCTACCTCACTAGGATTTTTAATGATAGGTCAACTTACATAATCAATTTGTAATATATGAGGTATATATAATAATTATAAACCACCATGAATATAAAATATAGGTCTCAAACTTCATCATCTAATGATTTACATATTTTTACTAGGTCAAATCTATTTGCTACATCAAATTTATAAGAAATACACATTTTTTATGGGGTCCACTCACTCACATGACACACCAATTACACTTATATATACATAGGAGAGTCCAATACATTTTAAAATCATCACAATAGGTCATCAAATCCATTCTAAGCCATTTACATCAATATCTTCCATATTGGGTCACAATGAGGGTTTTAGACCATTTTCCATTCTTAACATTTGTTCATAAAGATTTTCCCCTAAGAACAACTCATAATTCTTGTAAATAATTTCTAAGACCATTTTCCATCTCTCCCTAAGAGTTTATCTTCCCATGAAATAGTCACACATGCCAACAACCATGAGAAAATCCTTCTCCAGTCTACCAACACCTCATTCTAGCATTTGAGACACCTCAAATCCAATTTTTATGATTTATTATTCAACTCAAGACCTCAAAGTTCAAAAAAAAACTTAAAAAAACATTTTAGACATGAAAACATGATCACATGAGCTCACAAGCCTCCAAACCTGATCATGATTCCTCATCATGCCATCTAGGGTCCTAAGACTAGGTCTATGAGAAGACCACTAAATAAGAACTTACCCCTTTATCTCACTTGAAGATTCATGTGACTAAGTAAAAAAATTTATCATATTCTATAACACTAAATTTCATAACTTCAAACTCATACACATCCATATCACCACCATCATGCCTCTACAAGCTATATCCATGCTTAATAACTAGTCTATCAAACAGACCTATTGGGCACTATACTACTTTAAGACACCTTATGAATCTTACTACTCACTTTCATACATATGAGATAGGATAAAAAACATATCCCATTATTCTCCTTTGATCAAGTCTCCTTAAACCATATAGGTCACTACCCAATATTGAACTAGCTTTCTTGAACACACAAGACATGAATACAATCTCTCTCTTTGAACTCATGAAGCTTTGAATATCTTCACCAAATGCATGAAATTTAAAATACCTCAAATAAATCCACATAGTTGTAACCACTCATTTTACCAAGACACCTCTAGATGCCTCAAAACATCATCCTTATCCTCATTGTTCTGATTCACTGGCATATGCTCTCTAAACCCAAACTGACCTCTTTATTATTAATTCATCATGTAACTAAGACAAATATTGACATAAATGAAAACCTATGACATAAATGACCATGATCAATATTAATCTATCATTCCAAGTGAATAATAAGGTTCATATTATCTCCCATAATAGATTGAAAGCATATACAAGTCACATAGATTTTAACCCTAAATTGAGATGGGTTAATATAGTATAGCATTGTTTAACCCTAAAATATTGATTAAATAATGTAGGGTTAAAGGGGAAAGATATATTCTAGGGCACATAGATGATATATTATCTCTTAAGCATGCCAATTATTTGTAAAACTTAGATAAACATATACTAAATTTATTATATTGAGATCCTAAGAAGATAAATCATAACTATGCTAGATATTATAATAAAATAATGTATTTATTCAATTCTGATGATAATATAGATATGTATATAAAACATGTAGAAATTAGATTAAATCTAGATTCTTAAACAATTGCCTAATTTTAAAATTTTTACCTCTGTAGCTATGGACACTTATATCAACCTAGGATGGTTGTGTCGATACCACTATTTAACCTAGATGTAGGTGTTCAGTATAGAATATTTATTAAAAATAGATGTGACCACATGGATATTTATAGGTTTTTCATCATCTTTGCTTTGGTGCATTTAGATCTAGGTCATGGACTATCACTCTTTGTCAAATAGAAAAACCCTAGTTATTCATATTCATATTGGTTATGGAAAAAATGAGTTAGTGGGCACTTGGTTTCGAGCTACCCTAAAGATCACTTTGTCAATGAATATTGCCTACATAAACAATATTATGAAGAGGGCCTTAAACTTATTTATTTCTCCCCTACATGTTGGCTTGTGTCTGAATCATTCAATATGTGGTAAGAAAGTATAACAATGACCTAGCATGTAAATTGGAAAATGTTTCTCATGGAGTGCTCCTTAGTACTTCAAACTTGTAGATGTCTTATACCTATTATTGATATGGAAATAGGATAAAATAATAATATTTGCTCACTTTAATGCTTGATAGATTACTTTTAATAAGTTGACTTTGGTATTTTTTATGTTTGTGCTAGATTTAAAATGAATGAGGGTTGAAATTATATTATATTGATCCACTTAGAGAATAAATTGAATTAAATAACTAAGCAAACCATATGAATATGTTTAATTTATAAATTGGATATTTTAGGGTATTTCACACTTACATTAGGATAGGACACTTACATTGATGCAAACATCTAGTGAGGATGCAAGTGTTTGGGTAGTTAAAAAATAAGTGTATATTCAAAACTTATAAATATCAAAGATAAACATGTTTATATAATTCTAGGAAAGATATAATATTTGATTTATCAAAATACATAGGTCAGACTAATATATAAGTAATGAGGCACATATAGATAGTGTACAAGATATTTTTGATAGTGGAAGAGTTCTAGAAGCTAAAGGTGCATCCCTGATATGTATTTTCTAAGTGTACAAAATTGAGGTACTATATAGTTTATAAACAATGCCTACATTTCCCCCCTTTAATCTAATAATGAAATTTCTAGTTTAAAGGAAAAGAAATACATACCTAAGTGTGTATAACACACATTGTATTTGCATGAGTCCAACTTGAGTGTTTTATTTGTGATTAACTTGAAACCAAGATCATGTTATAGTATATAATCAGTTCATATAATTTGAAATTAAAATCATTGAAATGATCTAAATTGAAAGAGAAAAAGGTTTAGGAGTATACCTATGTATTGATGCAACCATCTTGTCTTTTGGAAATTTTATTTGAAATATATATCATTATGAATGATTAAAATTAAGATTATGACAAATATAAATATAGAAAGTGCATATATATAAAGAGATAAAGAGAGATATTTAAGGGAAATTTCCCCCAACCTTGTATAAAAGATGGGTTACCACCATATAGTTGAGATTATCCCAACTATATAACCCAATCATACTTATAACTTGGTAAGAGTGAGTGAACCAAGTCAACTCACACTATCAAACTAGTAAGGCTAGATGACACAATCAAGTCCAACCTATAAAATTATAAATATTGATTGATTTATCATCTTAATCATACCAAAAAGTGAACCAATTACTGTTGACCATTTTTTGCCCAACAGGCCAAAAATCAGTCCCCTTCTTCCCCTACTATTCTAGGCCATTTCATTTTTTAATTTTGCACAAGTCCAAGAATTTATACAGACTCTACAGGTCTATTTCTATGGACTCTACAGGTCCATTTCTAAAAATTTTGTAGGTTTTCTACGAATTTCAAAGGGACTTCTATGAACTCTGTAGGGTTAGTCTTTGGTGCATGAAGAATCAGTTTAGAAAGTGCTAGGTTTTACAAGGATTCTTTGGGCTCTTATCTGAAGAAATTCACAAGGAAAGTTTGCATCTTTGAACCATTGAACCATTAAACTGGTTCAATGCCTTAGTTCAACACCTTGGTTCAATCAGCAGGTTCATCACTCAAGTTTAATGCCTTGGTTCAATTGGCCTTGGTTAATCACTTGGTTTAATGGATTGGTTCAATGGTTGGTTCAATGCCTTGGTTCAATCGCTTCAGTTCATCAAACGGTTTAATGAGCTTAGTTCAATGCTCAGTTCAAAGGCTTAGTGTGTAGTGTTAAATCATTGAACCCGTTCAATGGATTGGTGCAACGAGTGGTTCAAGTGAATGGTTCAAAGGCTTGGTTCAATAAAGGCTCAATGTACAGTGTTGAACCATTGAACTAATTGAACCATTGAACCAATTTTGGTTTAATGGGTCAGTTCAATGGCTTGGTTCAAGGGGGCATCCCAAAGTTGAAGGATAGTTGCCCTTGCAGAGGGTAGTCCTGGGTTCAAGAGCCCTTGCAGAGGGCAAGAAACTTTTCAAAGGCAGCTGAAGGGGTAAATTTTTTGGAATTTCATTTAAGTCATAATTCCTTCAGACTTTTTGTTTGAAGGAATTCCTTTAGACAAAAAGTTTGAAGAAATTCACAAGAAGGCCATAGTAAAAAAAGGCCCAAAGTAAGAAGAGTGCTCAAAGGGTATGTGCCCTTGCAAAGGGCTCTCATCGAGGAGGAGGATTGTTCTCAAGAAGCCGAAAAGTCATTTTCCCCTCCAAGAAGGATCAATAAAGAAAGTTTTCAGAAAAAGGCTAGGGCAAAAAACCCACAGAAAATCCCACCAAAGGACCTAAAGGAATTTGCCAAAGATGGTGACATCCCAAAAGCCATCAATTTTAAGGAGACAGACTAGCCATTGGGTATTCAATTTCAAGGTGAAGGCTATGCAAACATCAATTTTAAGATAGTGAAATAGTTGTTTGCTTTTGAATTGCCTGAGTGCCAACCATGAAAAGAGCCCAAGGAATGCACTGACCCACTAGAAGATCACACCTGAGGGCTGAAAGAGTAGAGGGAGACAAGGTGCAGAAAGAGAAAAAGCAGTCTAGGTGGCAAAGGGAAGGTGATTTATTGCTAGATGATCACTGAATGTTGCAAATAGTAAACAACATGGCCCATCTTTTAAAAGGGGACAAAATGCAATCTATTTACAAATAAGAGGTGTAGCCTATGCTTCCACATTAATTCTTGAATGCCAAAGTCAATTTTAGTGATTATATAACATGGTTCCAATAGGCCTCTTTTAGAAGAATGACATTAGTAACAGTGACTTCCTCTTTTTGATGTTTTCAGCACACATGGGCCAACTCATCAAAGGGCGCTAAATTTTTTTCAAAAGGAGGCACCAAGTTCTCTCCCTTTTGTTATATATTGTAAAAGTTCTCATTTGAGAAGGATCCATCTCTCAGCCTTAAGGCAAAACTCTACCCAAAAATCTCTCAGGCTTGTAAGGCAAAACTCTACCAGATTTTACCTTGAATCAAGACTTAGCATTTTTACCTCCATCTAGACTTGCACTCAAGCACATGTCTATGTTTTCTTTTTGTCTTAAGTCATTTCCTTTTATGCTTCTCACAGATCGATTCTAGCATGTCTAGCACATTGTGAGTTTCTTTTCTACAGGTTTGCCAGAAGTGTCTACAGCGGGAATATAGGCACATGTGAATAGGCTGTCAAAGTGTGTCTCAAAACACCTTTGATAGTTCCTTCCTCTTTGTATCTCCATGGACCCCTGACTCACTGACACATAAGAGTTTTCCCACATTAAATGAAGCATATGGGCACTTCTTCTTGGTGAAAAGTGTATGTTTTAGGCCTGAGTGGATCAAACTTTTTTGGTGTATCACCTTTTCATTTTTTTTAGGTTTAGGTTCTGTTTCAGCATCTCTCTCTCCCTTTTCAACCCCCCCTTTTTTACATTTTTTTTAGCAGTAGGAGAAACCAAGGCCTAAAGGATACATGAAAGGGAGCTAGCCCTTATCTAGAGACTCTCTCCTCTAGCTTCACCGGTCCCACAGGTGAGAGGGGAGTTTCCATTGTTATGTGTGGAAGGGCGAGAGCTCAACCTCCTACCCTGGGTGTAATGCACTGTGTCAATAGTTTTTGGCATGCCTGGTGGGACCAACTAGGACAGGTTTTGTCTAAAGAGTTAAAGAATTTTTTGTGTGTTCTTCAACTAACCAGCCTTTGGAGGCTTTTGTATCAACACCAATGGTGAATCTGAGTTGAATCAGCTGGTTAAGTAGCCTGGTGCCATCAAAAATCATATTTTTATATGTATAATTCCTTTACACAAAATCATGGACCTTGTTTTCCTTCATATGACTTTAAACAAACTCAAGATATTTAGAGAATCACCTCAAGCAGCTCTCCTAGTTACCCTTCAATGATAAGGGAAGTGGTGCTGGAGTTTGAGAAGTAGGTAATGGAAATTGACAGATTGGATGAGCAGTATGATTATCAATAGGAGCTAATGTACAAAGAGGCATATTTGTTCAGGCAAGCTCAGGCCTTGCAATCCATGGAGGAGGAGGTAGCAAAATGGAGGAATCCATTCATTCAAGGCAGTCAGCCTTATGCACCCCCTCCTATCCTAAAGAAAGCCCCCTCTTGTGCACCAAATCCTTTCTACCAAATGGCACTTGCCCATTCTGGCTCATTTGATGCATTAATCAACCCTGTTCTTGACCCCATACACCTAGCCTTTAAGCATCAAAGGGAACTGGGACAACCTCCCATGGAGATGAACCTTCTAAACTCCTTAGATTGTGAATCTTCTTTTGGGGGAAACTTTATGAACCATCACATATCTCTTGAAACTACTCCTATTCAACATGATGATGCTGGTGACCTCCAAGAAAGACTCTTTCAGGATAATCTAGCCAAGCAAATTAAATAATTAGAAGCTAATATGATACTACTTGGAGAAAGAGAGATGAAAATTCTAGACCTTGTGGAGGAGCCCTAAGACATTGGAGAAAACAGAGTTGCTACCTATTCACAGGAGCAAAATTCTAATTCTGAGATCCTAAACTGGAAGCAAACAGTAGAATCATGGGGCAGGAAGGAGGAGAAGAAAGGTTTTACTCAAAACCTTGAAGAAGATGAGGTTGCTCCTACTCATGATGATTCTGGTGACCTCTAAGAAAGGCTCTTCCAAGAGGATATGGCTAGAAGAATTACAGAGTTAGAATCTAGAGAGAGATTCCTTAGCCAAGGTGTGATGGACGGTTCAGACCCAATAGCACATTCCATGTCTGAACACACCCCATCTACACACCTCCAAGAGAGTTATCAGCCCACACCTGATATAGATGAAGTGCTGGCTAAGTGGAAGGAGGAGAATCATTTGATTCTAGCTCAAGGACTGCCTCCCCTTCCACAGGGTTTTTTCACTTCACCCCTTCTCAAGGAGGAACCTGTTTTGAAGGAGGCAAGTGAGGAAGAAAAGATCAAATTTTCAGCTCTTCAAAAGGATGTCATGAGTGACAATGAAAAATAAATCCTCATTGATGCTCCTTGTGAAGACATCATCAGCAATGGAGAAGACTCAGGTCACGCATACATGTGGATGTTACAGTAGTATGAGGAGGAACAAAAGCATGGTGAGCTCTCTCCTTCCTTGTTTGATGAACTTCCTTATTACTTTGATAAGGAGTATGACTACGCTAAGGAGCCTGAGTTGGATGAGGATCAAGAGGATACCTTTAAACACCTAGAGATCTTGATCTTTGAGGAGGAAAAGGAGAGGCTGGTCTCCCTTGAGGAAAGCCTTGAAGAAGAGTTTTTTGGACAAATAGGTGACGTCCTGTGGGATGAGCAATCATTTTATGATTCCATTTCAGACATCACAACTATCACCCTTCTTCAAGAATGTCAAGAGGGAACAAAGGATGAGTTTAACATGATCTCCAATGAAGTAAAAGGAAACAGGTCAAACCATGATGCACTACAAAGGGACCATGCACAATAAAGGGCTTATGGTGATGAGCCAATAGCCACAGTTTTCTTGGTGAAATGCACCAACACAAAGGACCAGCATTCAACAAGCTTCCAAGAAAAAATAGAGTATGTATATGTTGGAAGCATGTTTGAATTTGATCCACTTGAAATCAGGCCAACCAAGGTAACAGGCAAGAGGAGCAGGTCACCAACTCTCCATTTCATTCAGCCACTTGTCTGGCACCATAAGTCTTCTTACCAGGAATGGGACTTAAGAAGTTTTCCTTTTGATCTAGGAGGGAGGAAAATATTCTTGGTTAGCTCTATATAATAGTTTTCTTTTAGTTTCTTTTCTTGGTTTCCCTAAGTGCAGTTTGCATAGGTAGTGTTTTTAGCCTTGTGTGTGTTTTCCTTTGTGTGTGGGGTAAAAAGCTTCATGTTTTATTCTTGGATCCTTGGGGCTATTTATAACCTTTCTTCAAAGCTACATTCTGACTCTGTGCCTAATGGACTACAAGGCAACTGGTCTCTAAGCATAGTAGACATACTTCCCCTGGGAGTCACCAATTTGTTGATCAGTTTTTGCTCAATAGGCCAAAAATCGGTCCCCTTCTTCCCCTGTTGTTCTAGGCCATTTCATTTCTTGATTTTGCACAAGTCCAAGAATTTATATGGAATCTACAGGTCTATTTCTATGGACTCCATAGGTCTATTTATACGGACTCTACAGGTTTTCTATAGACTTCACAAGGACTTCTACGAACTCTATAGGGTTTGTCTTTGGTGCATGAAGAATCGATTCAAAAAGTGCTAGGTTTTACAAGGCTTCTTTGGGCTCTTGTATGAAGAAATTCACAAGGAAGGTTGGCATCTTTGAACCATTGAACTAGTTTAATGCCTTAATTCAATGCCTTGGTTCAATCAGCAGGTTTATCGCTCAAGTTCAATGCCTTAGTTCAATCGGCCTTCATTAATCACTTGGTTCAATGGTTGGTTCAACACCTTGGTTCAATCACTTTGGTTTATTAGATGGTTCAATGAGCTTGGTTCAACACTCAGTTTAAAGGCTCGATGTGCAGTGTTGAATCAGTTCAATGAATTGGTTCAATGAGTGGTTCAAGTGATCGGTTCAATAAAGGCTCAGCGCGCAGTGTTGAATTGTTGAACCGATTGAACCAATTTTGGTTCAATGGGTCAGTTCATTGTCTTGGTTCAAGGGGGCATCCCAAATTTGACGGATAGTTGCCCTTGCAGAGGGTAGTCCTGGGTTTAGGAGCCCTTATGGAGGGCAAGAAAATTTTCAAAGGCAGTCGAAGGGGTAATTTTTTTAGAATTTTGTTTAAGTCATGATTCCTTTAGGCTTTTTGTCTGAAGGAATTCCTTTAGATAAAAAGTCTAAAGAAATTCATAGGAATGCCATAATAAAAAAAGCCTAAAGTAAGAAGCCCACTCGAAGGGTATGTGCCCTTGCAAAGGGTTCTCACTGAGGAGGAGGATTGTTCTCATGAGGAGCATCAAAGATATGAAGTATAGACAAAACCCACTACTATCAAGGTAAATTTGGGAGTAGAAGGGGTTTCCATGATGATCATGGTTGGAGATGATTGGGACCTAATGTTGAAGGCAATAATGTTTTGGATATTCACGGACTAGAAGAATGTGTTCTCGTAGACATATAAAGACATAAAAAGGAGTGCCATTTGAAATGTGTGTACATATAATCCATTTAGTATCCAAGAGCATGACCCATAATGAGGATATCTTAAAGGATAATTAATAATTTTTCTACTAGGGTACATGAAGAGATGGATAAAATGCTCGAAGGGTCATTTTCCCCTCTAGGAAGGATCAATAAAGGAAGTTCACAGGAAAAGGTTGGAGTAAAAAACCCATAGAAAATCCTGCCAAAGGACCCAAAGGAATTTGCCAAGGACAGTGATGTCTCAAAAGCCATCAATTTTAAGGAGACAAATTAGCCGTTGGGTATTCAATTTCAAGGTGATGGCTATGTGGACATCAATTTTAAGATAGTGAAATAGCCATTTACTTTTGAATTGCCTGAGTGCCAGCCTTGAAAAGAGCCCAAGGAATGTAGCTAACCACCAGAAGATCACACTTGAGGGCTAAAAGAGCAGAGGGAGACAAGGTGCAAAAAGAGACAAAGTAGTCCAAATGGCAAAGGGAAGGTGATTTATTGCCAGATGATCACCAAATAGTGCAAACAATTAATGGCATAGCTTATCTTTTAAAAGGGAAAAATTGCAATTTGTTTGTGAAAAAGAGGCATAACCTATGCTTCCACATTAATGCTTGAATGCCAAAGTCAATTTTAATGATTATACAACATGGTTCCATCAAGCCTCTTCTAGAAGAATGACATCAGTAATAGTGACTTCCTCTTTTTGATGTTTTCAGTGCACATTGGCCAGCTCATCAAAGGGTGCCAATCTTTTTTCAAAAGGAGGCACCAAGATCTCTCCCTCTTGCTATATATTGTAAAAATTCTCATTTGAGAAGGATCCATCTCTCAGCCTTAAGGCAAAACTCTACCCAAAAATATCTTGGGCTTGTAAGGCAAAACTCTACCAAATTTTACCTTGAATTAGGACTTAGCATTTTTACTTCCATTTGGACTTGCACTCAAGCACATGTCTATGTTTTCTTTTTGTCTTAAGTCATTTCCTTTTGTGCTTCTCATAGATCGATTCTAGCATGTCTAGCACATTGTGAGTTTCTTTTCTACAAGTCTGCCAAAAGTGTCTACAACAGGAATATAGGCACATGTGAATAGGCTGTCAAAGTGTGTCTCAAAACACCTTTGATAGTTCCTTCCTCCTTGTATCTCCACGAACCCCTGACTCACTGACACATAAGAGTTTTCCCACATTAGATGAAGTGTATGGGTGCTTCTTCTTGGTGAAAAGTGTATGTTTAAGGCCAGAGTGGATCAAACTTTTCCAGTGTATCACCTTTTCATTTTTTTAGGTTTAGGTTCTGTTTTAGCATCTCTCTCTCCCTTTTCAACTCCCCCTTTTTTACATTTTTTTGTTAGCAGTAGGAGAAACTAGGGCCTAAAGGATACATTAAAGGGAGATATCCCTTATCTAGAGACTCTCCCCTCCAGCTTCACCGGTCCCACAGGTAAGAGGGGAGTTTCCATTGTTGTGTGTGGAAGGGCTGGAGCTCGGTCTCTTTCCCTAGGTGTAATCCACTGTGTCAATAATTATTACAGTAGATTATCTCAATACACTCCATAAAATTCCAACCTAGTGGGTGGTGATAGTCCTTGAAAGTGTTTGAAATTTGAAACTGGGTTGATTTTGTAATATTAAGAACACATTGCATAACATATGAACCTTATATATGTATCATGATAAAATTTTGTATAGAAATGGTACTTATGTATAGAATTCCACCACAAATGTGCATCTAAATTATATAACTATGTAATTTGGCCAATATGAAACTGTGTAAGTGTAGAGAACATGTTTCCAAAACATGCACCCAATATATATGGAGAAATATGAAAATTGATATACATGCTAATGTGGAAGACATGTTTCCAAAACATACCCCTACTACAATTTGGGTATGATGTCTACTAAATAATTGTGTGGAGAACATGTTTCCAAAACATGCCCCCACTAAATCTAAATCTAAAAACTGGTGTAAGTGCCAATGTGGAGAACATGTTTCCAAAACATTCCCCCATTGTAATCTTAATGTTTTAGTTAATTTAGCTCATTTCTTAATTTGTAAGTAAGTAATGAAACTAGTAATATGGTGTGTAGAAGAACACTTAGTAAAAGTGTGTGCATGAATCCAAATGATGATGGGAACTCCTCTTTACCTTGGAAGGAATAACATGTAGATAAGAAAGACACTAGAAATGGGGGTTATTAGATGGATGGTTGAGTGGATCTAGATCTAAGAAGCATATTACTTGTTAGGAGGCTATTAATCCACTATTATAACAATTAAGTTGATATAAATGAAAATAAAGGATACTTGCATTTAATAATATGAAATTAAGTACATGCAAGGAAGAGAAAATAAATTCTTGTGATTAAATAAAACAACTAAAATAACAAAAAGTGGTTCAATACTTATGCTAAGATGGTTGAGGTATGGTTTAAAAAATAAGAAAAAGTACTATGATCAAGAAAAAAAGAGAAATTTGGGTTTAATTAAGGTTACAGGGCTAAAAATAGATTATTATATTTTCATGCCATAGTGACCATTGGTGGTCAGGTGAACCATTGATGGTTGAGGCTAACCATTAGTGGTTAGGTAATCATTGATGGCTGAAGTGACCATCAATGGTTATGTTAACTATCGATGGTTACTTGCACAAATCTATAAATGATTAAAAAGGGTGAATATTGGGTATTTGGGTAAACAAAGGTCTATTATGGGGCTGAGGGGTGGAAATAAGATACTGATGGGTATGATAGGGTAATTAGTTAGAAATAAGATAATTTTAATGAAAACAAGTAAAAGATACCTAAAACTTGATGGTGGGAGGCTTAAGTGATTTGGCTATAGTGAAAATACTTCATCTTTCAAAAGTGATTTCAATAGAGCTTTGAGTCTTTTGTGATGTTACTTGCTTGTTGAAAGGATACCAGGTACTTGTATGTAAGAGAACTTAGATGTAAGATTATATATTATAGATTTTGGATTGTAGATCCATTTTAATTCTTATTCTCCTTTTGTAGGATGAATTTCCTAATTAGGATGAAGGAAGTACTAATCTAATAGGGGATAAAGTTTCCAATTAACAATGTTTTAAAGCAAGTTCTAAAATCAAGTTACCATTTAGGGAGATGCTTATCTTGCATGAAGCTATCTTTACTTTAATAGTTTAAAATAGGTTTGGGGACCTAACTATCAATGGTCAAGCTAACCATCAATGGTTAATAAACCATTGACAATTGAGGGGTTAGAAGAAAATATTTTAAAAGAAGTTAAAAAGGGTGAGTTAAATGATTTAACCAAATGTGTTAGGGATTTGATAGGGTCAAGTGAGTCTAATTGAGTAGGTGGTTCACTAGATGTGAGGTCAGATGAGGGTCAAAAGGAAGTTTGACATCAAAATATGTTTGTGTGTAGTTTTTGAATGTTTAAATTTTTACCCTTTTTATTGCATGGCTTTGATCTAACAAGTTACAAAAAAATAGATGGCCATTCAAGGTTTGATTACCTAAGTATAAAAGGAGGTGTTCCCTCTCAAACTAGGAGTTGATGAGGTGAAATCAAAATTAGGTTAGGGTTTGGTAAATGGTAATTTGGTATCCATGAGGTGGATGACATAAAAAAGGGTGGACATGTGAGACATAGTCATTCTCACAAAATGTGACTAAGGGTGATAGTCAAGATCGTATAAAGACTAAAGTTTCCAATGTTGGTAAAAATAAGGCTGAGCCTAAAGGGATATGTGACAAGGGTGACCAATCCATAACATTCATCATAATTGATCAAGTCAAGCCTATCAAGCCATTTAGACAAGGTTGATGTTGGTCACAAGTATCCAGGGTAGGAAGTGCTCCTGTGAAACAACATAATTGGTCAAGTCATGCATGAGGTGGTATAAAAGTTCAAAAGTTCAACATGGCATGGTTTTTTGGTATGATCAACGTGACCATGCAAATTCATCACAAAATATGTGAATGTTCTAAATTAAAATGACCAATGTTGAGGTGGATATGGTGTAAGAGGTTGTTGGTTGGGTATGGGTTGGTATGGGATGGCTGAGCTAACTCTATATGCACTAAAAAATTAGACACTACCTACATAGTTCTAGGGACATGAAACCTAAAAAGAACTTCAAGCCAAATGTAGTTCTTTAAGAAGTGTAGATTATATGTAGGGTGTAGTTGAAATGGTTGATAAGAAATGGGACCCTAACTGGAAATGGTTTAGGAGTGTTCTGAAGGTCAACCATCGAAGGTCACTCTAACCATCGATGATCAAGAAAACCCTAAAACGCTATGATACAAAAAGTAAAAATGCAAAATCACTTTTACCCTTTAACATTTGGATCACTTTAGTATTTTCTCTAGCATTTTTTCATTTGGTCATTATGTGTTAAGGTTGTTGAGGTGGAGAAGTATTAGTGGTTGATTATGTGTGGTTAGGGTGATTACAGGTTGACTAGATGGAGGGTAGATGTAGACACAATTAGGTAGTAGTATGAGGACTTTGACAATGCCATCAATCATAAAATGAGGTAAGGGTTGTTTTGAAATTGAGAGGTAGTTGAATTAATTTTGTGTGAAAGTTATATTAATTAGGTTTGAGTGATTTAGATGTGGTTTTTTAAATGTCCTGGGCTAGGATACCCTAGTTTAGGTTGTTGAAAGTAGGTAAATTTAGGGGTGAAACTTTGATTAGAAGGGTGCTTGGGGTTTATAATAGGTTGCATAATATGGTTAGATAGTTTAAATATGTGATTTAGGTGGGAAGAGGTGTTAGGGTTTTACTATCGATAGTCACACATAGTGACCGTTAGTGGTGTGACCCAACCACCATTGGTCAACCATCAAGGGTGAGAGGACCCCAAGGGACTATCGATAGTTCAATGAACTAGTGGTGGTCAAAGGGTATTAGGATTGGGTGGGAAAATATTGATATAAAATATTATATTTGGGTGAATTATTTGAATGTTTGTGGAAAGTGTTTGAAATTATTAAATGTTAAAGTGTTGAAGTGGGGAAAGGGTAAGAAGTTGAAATGTTTTAAGAGGTCCATCAAGTATGTGGTAAAGGTTAAATGTAGGGAAGATAAGATGAAGGGAATGTGGGTAGAGTTAAGTAAGTAGAAGCATGTAAGTTATTATAAATTATGTGTTGGCGTTAATGAAAGATATGGTGGTAAAGGTCAAATGTAAGTCAAAGGAGAGATATGCAAAACAAGGCCAGTGTTTGAGATATAAGTACTTAGGTGTTAAGAATTTGTGAAGATAATGGTAGAGGAGTGTAGTGAGTGTTAAAGTTAAGATAGGTTGAAAATGGTAGGTTTATGGTGATATTGAGTGTGATTTAGAAAATAAAGTGTTTAAGCTAATATGATTATTATGCAAGCTCATGATCAAATCTAGATGAGGGAATCTAGAGGGACTAAGTCCCTAGGATCTTCATCAAGGTTTGAGATGGGATGATAGTAGAGGAGTGGTTAGCCTAGGGGCCATGATACATTATCAACACCTACCCCAAAATGAAGCTATGATCATCATGCTCATTGAGATATGGGACCCAACAATGAACTCTTTCATGTTGTTGACTAGAGAGATGACCATCCTATTATAGGATGTGACTAGGATCACATGGCTACCCATTCGAGGGGAGCCAATATGCCATGTAAAGAGAAAGAATAGAGATTATTATATGGACCTTATATATAGGGATTATTTTGATGATGTTTGATGATTTTGGTTCATAGATATGATGATATTTTATTGTAGGGATGATTTTGATGATGATCTTATGGTGTTCCAATGTTACAATGGTGTGTTGTGATTATTTATGATTTTATGGTTCCTAATGTTTTGTTGATGGGTAGGATATGGTTTATAGTTTCCTTGTTCCTCACGCATAATGTTATGATTGTGTTAATGGGAATATAATAGAAACACATAAAGTAGGTGTAGATAACAAACTAAATGTGAGAAAGAGATAAGAATTGTGAGAGATATGACCACATGAACTAACAAATAGAGTATAAGGAAAAGGCATGATGTTTTTAGTTGTTAAGGATGTAACAATAATAAACCATAGTTGGATTAACTTAGTGAACATAAATTTATCGAATGCTTTATAAGAGCATGATTTGATTGAGAAAGAAAATGTCTTGATAACTTTATATCAAGTAAGCTCATAGTCCCCTAATTTTAGAGAGGGATTGAAGGAAAGGGAGGTGATAAGTAGATGGTTGAATGTTAAATAAGTGAAAAGATAACCTAATGTAGATTATCTTCCCCTTTTATAGGTGACCAATGAAGCATAATAGACAAGTCCATGCCTTAATATGATATGTAGACTGATCAATGTAGGAAGTCTATGAATGCCATATATAGTGGCTGATTATGGTGTAAGGGGATAATGTGTAGACTAATTAATGTAATAAGTATACAAATGGCACAAATAAGAGCTGATTATAGCTTAATTACTTTGATTTTGACATAGGGTCATTTGTTGCTTTTGTTATTTTGATAAGTTGTTGAAGTTTATTGATGTAGGAAGCTTCAAATGATTATTCCTTAGCCATATTTCAAGGTAGTGGTATAAAATGGGATTTTTATAGATATCCTTCAAGGGAGAAATCTATTTTTAAGAACTTTTAATTATTGGGTAGTTGTCCTTCAATGGAATAGTCTATAATGCTAGAGATATGGACCCAAGTGATTTTGAACATAAGATTAAACATGGACAAGCCTATTTAGGTTTAAAGTTTTACCTTTATGGAGGTAATAATTTGGCACAAGAGGTTAATGATGAATGGGGAAAGTGGTTCAAGAGATAATTGATCATGGGATTCCATCTAATTAGAGATGAAAACTATCCATGAGAACCATGTTATGGGTAAAAATGTGGTGCCCATATTTAGGATTAGGCTATAACTATGATGGATAATCACATGGTTCTATGTTGTAATCCATTATTCCAAAGGGCATTAAGGATAGGTAAGTGAAAGGAAGTAAAAATCTCATAAACCAAGGGACAAGCTTAAGTTAGACACAAAGGTAGGTTCAATCCTTGTTTCAATAATATAAAGGATGTAAATGCAAAGCATTGAAAGACTCAAGTTTTAGTTTGTCTTTGAGTGAGGATAAATGATAAGCTCCTAATCCATGATTATGGGTTATGATGTAATGCCCAAGCCAATTGAAATTAAACTTTCCCTTTTTTGCTCTTCTCTATATTAGTGACATGTTGATTTTCCTTAAGGATGAGGTCTTAAATATTAAACTCTTTCTATTGTAGGTGTTTTTTATATGCACATTTGATTCATTCTTGATAGACCCAAAGATGATTAAGGGATGCAAGGTGGTGTTCATCAAGGAGTTCAAGATACATGAGGCATTCTTGATGATAGACACTCCTAGAAATAATTTCTTGTAATGAGATGTGAAGAGAGGGAATTTGGACTTAGGAAAAACTACCTCTACTTCAAATATGAGAGAGAAAGGGGTAGCACTTGTAGAGGTCTGACTACTAGTGTGATAGGCCTATAAAGTGAAAGGGATGTGTAGGTTCCAATCCTAATTTGAAGCACTTACCACTTTAGTGAGCATTTTTATGAGAGTTTTGTTAGAGGATTTTGCCTACCCATTGGCTTATGGATGATAACGTGTGGAAAAACTTAAATTTATGCCAAAATTATTATAGAGACTTTGGAATTTTCAATTTTAAAAAGATTTTCCATTATTGGTGATGATCTTATGGAGAACATTAAAGTGGTAAGTGATATGGTGATTGTTGAAGTTGATAATTTTTTCAGCTTTTGTGGATATAATGGGGATGGTCTTCACCCACTTGGTGAAATATTTGGTGGTGGTAATGATATGTTGGTGTTATTGTGAAAAATGGGGATTGATTTCCCCAATAAGGTCAGGACCCCATTACGAGAAGGGCCAATAGTCTATGGATACTTGAATACTATGAGGAGGTACATGTGTAAGTTAGCATGTTAGCATTTGAAACACTTCTTTACATAGTCACACTAGTCTTTATTGAGGGTGGGCCAATAATACCCAAGGTAAAAGATATGATTAGCAATAACTAGGCCACTAAAATGTCCCCCATAGATTCTAGCATGCATTTATTTGATGGCATGGGAAGCTTCATGACTATACAAACAATGGAGAAGAATGCCATAAAAGCCATGTTTATAAAGGATTCCCCCTAGTATGGTATAATGAGAGGTACTCTAAATAAAAGCTCTTTAGGCATTCTTTAGAAGGTTGGGAGGAATAATTCCAAGTTGAGGTAGTCAAAAGTTTGGTCATACCAAATGTCAAAAGGAGATGTCTCCACAATAAAAATGGTAAGAAGATTAGAAATTATATATGAAGGTGTGATAAAGTGGTGGACAATGACAAAAGGTTTAGATTTGTTAGGTTGAGATGGAATTTGAGATGCAAGGGATTCCATTATGTCTATATAAATTTTTTGGTAGATTGAGGAACTGACTAGATAGTGTAATAATCAAATGATGTTAAGACTACATCCATGAGTTATTTTCAATTTAAGAGGACATAATTTTTGCATAGATAATAAATTGTGACTTGGTTTATAACTATTTGGGAGCACCAAAGATGCTAATTATTTTTATTCCTAAGGCTAGAGCAGTTTGAAGACTTATGACTAGGAATTCATATTTGGCTATGTTGTTGGTGTATTCAAAGTCAAGTTTAAAGGAAATGGAAAGAGGTTTATATTAAGAGGAATGAGAATAACTCCAACAGCCCCACCATTATGGAATTTAGAGCCATTGAAAAACATGGTCATTTGGTATGTGGGTTATTCTTAAGAAAGAGTTGAAATAGACTCATTGGGGTAGGAAAGAAGAAGAGGTTGATTTTTGGATAGAGGATCTTCAACCAATTGGTTAGTAATGACTTGTCATTTAATGTATTTTTATAGAAGTAACTCAAGATTAAATTCAGCTAAGATCATGAGCCACTTAGCCATATTCTAGTTTTGGTATGGCTTAGAGTGCATATGTTTGAGTGGATTAGTGTTAGTGATGGCATATGTTTATGATTAAGAAGATAGTGATGAATTTTTGAGGCCATGAAAACTAAGTCAAGGAAGAGTTTTTTGGGATGGGTATACCTAGTATCATATTCTATAAGTGTGTAGCCAATGTAATAGATAGATTTCTCTTTATTCTATTCATCATGATGAGTAAGAATGGCTCCTAGGGAATGGTTTATGAGATATATATATATATATATATATATATATATAGGTAAAATGATTAGTCTTATTTAGGAGGAATGAGGATAGGGGGAGAGAGAAAATACTCCTTGATTGAATCAAATGCTTGTTGACATTCCTCGGTCTACTTAAAAGAGGTATCTTTCTTTAGGAGGTGGTGAAAATGTTGACATTTATATGATAACTAGGAGATGAAGAGATGGATGGATTTAAGTTTGCCCTATAGGATATGGAGTTGCAAAAGGTTGGTAGGAGGAGGCATTTCCAAGATTGATCTAACTTTGGTAGGGTCTTTTTAATTCCACATAGAGAGATGATGAAACTAAGAAGCTTACCTGATAAGACTCCAAAAATACATTTCTTGGGGTTGATCCTAACATGATAATGGATTAGTTGGTCATAGATGATGGTGGGTATGACTATGTGATCTTTACAGTGTTTGGATTTCCCAAGGAGATCATCAACATAGTCCTCTAAAATTTTATGGATGAGATCAAGAAAGATATAGGTCATGGCCCACTGATAGGTCACCCTATAATTCTTTAGTCCAAAGGGCATGACCCTATAATATAAGGTTCCCTATGAGGTAATAAAGGAATTTTTATGCTAATAATTAGGGTCAATCAAGATCTAATTATATCTTGAGAAACTATCCATGATAGATAACATTTCACAGTCGATTGTAAGATCAATAAGTTGGTCAATATTCAACAGAGGAAAGATATCCTTTGGGTAGGTAAGATTGAGGTCACAAAAATTGATGCAAAGGCAAAATCTCCCTATGGGTTTGGTGATGGTAATTATGTTAAAAACCCATTTTGGATAGTCAATAGGTTGGATGAAGTCAATAGATAAGAGGCATTAAAGCTCAATCTTTGATAAGGAGGGCTATGCAAGGATGTATCCTATGAAGCTTTTGCTAAATTGGCTTAGCCTTAGGATGGGTAAAAATGTTGTGGAGGGAAATAAAAGAGTTAATTCTAGGCATATCCTAATAGGACAACACAAACACTATGCTTTGATCTCAAAGGAAAGAAGGGTAGTCTTGTTGCTATGTAGAATTTAAAGATTGGCCAATTTTGATGATACAAGGGCTATCATGAGTTCCCAAATTGACATAAATAGTGGATTAATTCAACATGGTTTGGTTCTTAGGAGGGAAAGATTTAAGAATTGAATAATCCACCACATCAAGGTAGGTGAGAATGGAATCATCATCTTGATGTTAGATGGTGTTGATGGTAGGAGTATCACATTTAATCATTTCAAGATGGATGAGAAGAAGGGTTTTTTTTGGTCATCATTTTTATAGGTTATGGGGCATAAAATAATGGTATTGATAAAAAAAATTTAGATGGGATGATATCAGAGTCCTCAATGTTAGAGGGAGATGGGGTTCGTGAGGATGGAGGTTCTTCATCAATGATGGCAATGGGTTTTGGTGATGTGGGTTATTCTAGTGGTACAAACCCAAGGCCAAAGAACTATAAAAGTTTTTGAGTTTTGATTATTGGTAACTCATGAGGTCCCTATTTATAGAGGACAAGACCACAACCTTTCCAATCACACTAGTAAAGATAAGCTTTGGCAAAGGCTGGTTTATCTAAGTAAGAGAAATTGATGGTGAATGGTAGGATAAATGGGGTAGTGGTGGGGGAAAGAAGTGGTTGATCAAGTCCCCCATACATGAAATTTGTTTGATTGTTGTGGAGCCCAAAAGGGATGATGTTTTTGATGTTGAGATTATAGTAAGGGTCATATTTGAGGTTCCCATATTCTCGCAGAGTAGGGAAAGCATCTAAGGTTAAAAATTGATATTCCCCAAGAGAGAGACATTGAAATGTGGATTACAAAGAGTCCTCAACCAAAATTTGGGATGATGTGATGGTTGATCTATTTGATGATTCATCATTGTTATGAGTGGAAGTGTTGATGGTTTTATTTGGTGGGGTGGTTTTATTAGAAGTCAATTGTGAGGTGGATGAAGGAGTAATAAGAATGTCATTAGGCTAGTATGTCATATTTCAATAGGTGAAGGGACTAGGATCAACTTTGATGGTAATAAGTTATCTCTCATGCTTAAATTTGATGCATCAATGTAAGGTGGAAGGGACATAACTCATAACATAGATCCAAGGGCATCTAAACAACACATTGTATTGGAACTTGCCCTCTATAACATAAAATATTTTGAAAATGGTATGAGACCCCAAGTAGATATGGAGGAAAATAGTCCTTAAGGTAGTGGCCATAGTATCATTAAAGGAGTGAAAGACCACCATACTTTTTGACATGATGTTTTTGGGTAGCTGAAGTTGGTCATATAAATAGGAAGAAATAATGTTGATGCTAACTCCTCTATCAATCATAACCCTATTGATGCAGGTTTGATTGATGTATGTTGTGATAAAGAGGGGAGGATCAAGATATTTAGTATGGAAAGGTAGTATTTTAGAATCTTGAATGGTGATGAGAGCAGAAAGTTAGAGGGCTCCAATAAAGGGTACAAGAGGATGAGGATCATCTAATTAAAAATCTATAGATTATAGACCTCAATTAGTGCTTATTGATGGTGGGGTGAGGTGTTGACTAATTCATAAATGCTCATTTTCATCAATTTTTAGTGAGGTTGTTTTAACATGATGTGCTAGATGGATTTAGATTGGTTAGAGGTAGAGGGTATAAAAATGGATTCTTTGGGCTTAAATGATGGCATAGGTGAAGGTGTAGGTATTTGGTTTTGGTTGGAAGGTTGAGGGGTTGAAGAGTAAGTCCATGGAATGGATGCTTTGGATTTTCCCTTATCTTTTTATTAGGCTTGAGATCTAGTAACCAAATGAATAGTGTGAATAAGGGGGTTTACTATTTAATAATTTCTTTAGTTTCTCCTTCTCATCCTTTGGTAGGAGTGGGAGAGTAGGTAAATATTGGGTAGGTTTGGTTGACAGTAATATTGGTAATGGGGCCAAGAAGGGTTCATATAATAACAAATCATCCTCATCATATAGGCTATGAACAAGTGCTTAGAAAGCTTTACAATTCTTTGTGTCATGTCCTAGTACCCTATGATATGCACAAATCAAGTTATCTTTGAACCAAAAAGGTTTGGTATTAGAAGGGTAGAATGGTTTGATAGGTGGTAGGCTAATGGAGGAAGTTTAAATAACCTCTGTAAGATAGTCAAGTAGGATTCATTAAATGATGTGAGAGGTGATGGGTTTTTATTTTTAAGAGTAGGAACTCTCTTGGGTGTAGGATTTATTATGGAAGTTATGGTTGGAGGAATGATTTTAGTTGGTGGTTTTGGTTGGGTTTTCTTGGTTATGGTTGGTTTGGGATTTGGATAAAAAAGACCTGGATGATGAAGGTTTGACTATATGTGGGAAATTAGAAGTAGATAGGTTGGTTAAAAATGATGGAGAACTAGAGGGTTTGATAGGTGTATGTAGATAAAATGGGGATGGTTTTTTAGAGGAGGAATATGTAACTAGAATGGTAGATGGATGGGGTCTTAAGATGGAAGGTAAGTGGGAAGGAGGTGTAATGGGTTTAGTTTGAGGTGGAGGTTTGAGTAAATCCTCCTTCTTAGATGGTTTGGTTAGGGTTTACATTGGTGGACTAGATGGGGTTAAGACTAATCTCAAAGGGGGATGACCATAAATAGGTGTGGGAATAATTCTTAGGTTTTTAATTGGTTTAGAGAGATATACATAAGGTGATATAGAAATTTTAGGTAGAGGGATTTGGGATGGTTCACTTATGGTTTTGGAAGAAGTATTTGGTAGATTCATAATGGGTTTAAGGGTGGATTCAAGTGAAGTTGAGGATTCATATTTATTTTGGCAAGGGAGTCCAAGATGATGCTAAAAGGTGGCTCTATCAAATTTGGGTTGGTAAGTTAACTCTAAACTTTGAACTAGCCTATAAAAGGGCTTTTAGATGGGTTTGGTTCCTTGGTCATTAGATTTAAAGCTTAAGCGCTTAGGTGGATAAGAGGGAATGGTTTCTTTAATTTTGATGGATGGTTCCAAAATTGGTAGTTGGGTAAATGAGATAATCTCCTCTTGTGAGATGGTTTTCAAAGAGGATATGGATGATTCAATGGTAGGGAAGGTAGGTATGGTGTCCTCAAGTGAAGGAATGGATAGAGTTGCTTCTATGGTCTAGGTGTCTAAAGAAAGGGAGGGCAGTTCTACCACTTGAATAGGTGGAGTGGAAGAATAAGAAATGGTTATAGCAGAAGTTATCTCCTTTGGTGTTTCCATCAAAGAAGAGGTAGATAAAGATGAGGTGTCCTCAAATGAAGAGAGAAAGGTGGTTGATTCATTTGTTTGGATACCCAAAGGAATAGGAGGTGAGTTTACTATTTCCATTTAGGTGATTGAGGTAATGGTCTCCTCAACAATGGGCTTGTTATTAATAACATTGATTATGTGTGCCTCATGAGAGTGAGATGGTTTAGGTTTATTATCATGGTGTTGTGGTAGAAAGAACATGATTGGGAAAATGCTTACATAAAATTTTAATAAAATGATTAGGAAGTACATTGGGATTATCAAACTCAAGTTATCCATTATCAATCAAATTTTGGATAAGACTTTTAAAGGTATTACATCTATTAATGTCATGTCCTAAAACACGGTGAAAGGCACAATGGTCATTTTCATTATACCACTTAGGTACAATGTGAGAAACATCATATTGTTGTGGTGGTTTAATTGGTAGGAGTTGGATGAGGTGGATTTAATCAATTTATCCAAAACTAATGCATAAGATTCTCCAATGGGAGTTTATTGTTTTAAAGGAGCTTGGTTTTGGTTTTATTGATAGGTAGGGTTTGAAGAAATGGTTCAAGGTGGTTGGTTGATAGTTAGAGGTGGAGAAATTTAAGAATAACCAATTTTGCAAATGCTTTTGCCTTGGTATTGGATTAGTTATTGGTTTTGGTAGAGGAAGGGTCATTAGATTTATATCTAGAATTTTTGTTTTGTAATTTCAATTTCCCTTCATTGATGGCCCAGTTTTCTAGTTTTCATGCCATGGTGAACACCTCATCAAATGTTTTAAAAGTTTTAAAATAAAAAGTGGTGGAAATATTTTTGGCATGACCCCAAGATAAGAACTCAATAAATTGGGGCTGTGATAAGGAAAAATAAAGTTGGTTGATGAGACCTCTCCACCTAGTAACAAAATCAGAAATTAACTCATCATCAAATTGGTTAATAAAATAGAGGTTAGTAATAGAAACCTTTTTAGATATTTTTACTGAGAATCTATCTAAAAATATTTGGGTCAATTAGGAGAAAGAAAATATGGAGTACATGGGAAGAACACTATACCAATCAAGGGTAGGTCTTGATAGGGACATGGGGAAGGTTTGAAGGAGAGCATCATCATACATGATTAAATAAAAATAATGACTAAATGATCTCACATGTTTTTTGGGGTCCTCCTTACCTTAGAATTTGAAAAACTTGGGCAATTCCCATTGAGGAGGATAAGAATGGATGGTAACATATGGATGAATGGGTTCATTCAAAATTAGATCATAGGATAAAATGTTATGTGATCTAGAGATGGATGACTCCAAGTTAGTCATTTTGTCCATTAACATCTTGATCAAATTTGGTTAGGGTTTGGAAAATGCATAATTAAGGGGTACATTCTATTGAGGTTAGGTTGAATCTATATTTGGATAAGTGATAGAAGGTGATGAAGAAGTCACATATTAGTAAGTGGTCACAAGAGGTTGAGATGCTGCCACATAAGGGTTGATTGGCACAAATGGTTGGGTGGAAGGAGCTATATATCCTTGTGTGTTGGGGACATATTGATAGGTTATAATGGGTACTTGTTGAGGGATGGATGTGGGTTCGATTAAAGGTATGGTTGAGGTAGTAGGTTGAGGTTGAGTGGTGACTCTAGTGATAATAGGGGGAAGCGTTTTAGGTATAGAAAGCACAAAGTTTTGAAATGGGGTAGAAGTTGGTAGATTGGTTGAGATAAGGTGAAGGGTATAAATAAGGGTAGAAGATAACCCCATGGTAGGTGGAATATAGGTAACTATAGGTAAAGTTGACCCTATATGATAAGTGTGGGGTATAGTAGGAGATGTTTGGTTTGAGGTTGGAATGTTGGATTGGGGTTGGGTAATGGTAGTAGATGGGATATTAGAGGAAGAAGAGGCTTGGATTAGCAAGGGTTGGGTTGAGGTGGTAGCCACCATAAGATGGGGAGGAATACCATAAGGAGGGTTTGTAGGAGGAACTAAAGCAATAAAGGTACAATGAGGTAAGTTGTTAAGACAAAGTTGAAGGGCTATCAGATTATTATCAAAGAAGGCAATGAAGTCTGCATCACCCTTAGAGACAATAAAGATTATGGTAGGAGGAGAAAGATGAGGTGAAACCTCATTATTAGAATTATATTCCATGTAGGAAGAAGAAGAAGGTGGTGGTTGATCAGTTTAGTTTCTCAACTACTGTCTAGTAAAGACCACATGAGAAAATAATATGACAAAACTCACACATTAAATAAAAAGCAATCAAAAGAAAAGAATTCAAGGCAGATAATGCAACACTAAAAGTGCACTAAAACTGTGGATTCATTTTTTGATTTATTTTGGCTTATGCCTTAGAAAGTGTGAAAAGGATATTTGACTTGTAGATCAGGTACTAAAGAGGAAATATATAATTGGTTTCAAGTTATTTAGGTTCTCAAGAAAGAAATCTATGTTAAAATCAGATATGTGGCTTAGTATTGGGGCCTACCCCTTCACTTCATGGTCCTACAATGGTAAGAGTGTCAGGTGTTTAGCCAAAATACACTGAGTTTAGAGTTTATACTTAACTAGAGAGCTGAGTTGGTTCTCTCCTTGGTGGTGAAATCTAGGTGGGATAGATAGGAAGGGGTAAGTTTATCTCTATGTGATGAAATCTTAGTTGGGCCTTGTCTTAGGTATGTGATAGTAAGTGTAAAATCTGTAATTAATTATTTTGCCTCCTAAGTTACTAAATGAACTAAGACAAGTAGGCAATTAATGTATGAAAGAGGTTTATTTTAAGCCCAAAAAGAAATTTATAGATTTTATTCAATGAGTAAACAATGAAGGAATTAAAAAGGAACTGGGTCCCATCAAGCATGCCAAAATGTTTCAATTAATTTGAATAGTTTCTTACTTTGGAAGTAAGTAATGCAATTAGTAATAGGGTGTGTAGAAGAATACCTAGTAAAATTATACGTGTGAATCTAGATGATGATATGAACTCCTCTTTAGCTTAGAAGGAATAACCTATAGATAAGAAAGACATTAGAAACAAGGGTTATTAGATGGATGGTTGAGTGGACTACCTAACATGAGCTAGATTTGAGAAGAGTATTGCTTGCTAGGAGGCTGTCAATCCACTATTATAATAATTAAGTTGATATAAATGAAAATAAAGGATATTTTCATTCAATAATATGAAAGTAAATACATGAAAGGAATATAAAATAAATTATTGTGATTAAAAAACAATTAAAATAGCAAAAAATGGCTCAATACTTTTGCTAAGATGGTCAGAGTCTAGTTAAAAAAATTAAAAAAAGGTAATATGATTAGGTAGAAATAGAGAAAGTTGGGTTTGATTAGGGTTATAGTGCTAAAAATAACTTATCGTGTTTTCATGCCATAATGATCATCAGTAGTAAAGTGAACCATTGATGGTTGAGGTTAACCATTGATGATTGGGTAATCGTTGATAGTTGAAGTGACCATCGATAGTTACACTAACCATTAATGGTTACCTATGCAAATATGGAAATGATCATAAAAAGGTATAAATTGGGTATTTGGGAAAACAAAGGTCTATTATGGGGCTGAGGGGTGGAAATAAGACACTAATGTGTATGATAGGGTAGGGAGGTTATAAATAAGATAATTTTAATGAAAACAAGAAAAATATACTTGAAACTTGATGGTGGGAAGCATAAGTGATCTAGCTAGAGTGATAGTACTTCAACTTTCAAAAGTGATTCTAACAAAGCTTTAGGTCTCTGATGATGTTTCTTGCTTGATGAAAATATGTTGGGTACATATATGCAAGAGAGATTAGATGTAAGATTCTATATTCTAGATTGTGATTTGTAGATCGATTTCATTTCCTCCTCTTCTCCTTTTGTAGGATGAAATTAATAATTAGGATGGAGGAAGTTACTAATCTAATAGAGGGATAAAGTTGCCAATTCATGATGTTTTAAATAAATTTTTAAAATCAAGTTAATATTTAGGGAGATGCTTATCTCACACAAATTTATCATTTCTTTAATACTTTAAAACAAGTTTGGGGACCTGACCATCGATGATCAGGCTAACCATTAATGGTTAGGATAATCATCGATGATCAAGGGCTTAAAAGAAAATAGTTTTAAGGAAGTTAAAAAGGGTGAGTTAAATTATTTAACCAAATGTGTTATGGATTTTATAGGGTCAAGTGAGTCTAATTGACTAGGTGGTCCACTAGACAGGAGATTTGATGAGGGTCAAAAGGTAGTTTAACATTGAAAGGTGCAGTTTTTGAGTGTCTACACTTAATCTATGAAACACTATGAAATTAATGCCTTTATGGAATTTCCCCACTGAGATCCCCCCTTTGAGGTGAGGGAAGTAGAAAATAATAGTTACCTTACCTCAAAAGTATAATATAACAATATAAACTATGAAATTACTATGTAACATATAGAGGGTACATGTCTAAGTAGTTATATCATTAAAGCATGAATAATGTGTTCACACCAAGTCTTATGATGAATTATGTGAAGCATGGAAAAATCTAGATAGTAATAGTACAAGCTTAACAAGAAATCAATCACACACAAGGGCACTCAAAAGAAAATAAAAAAACAATGGTCCAAGGAGACCTCAAACAAGGGGCATGTTCAGATGTCACACAATCAAAGGGACGTCACTTTGTACAATGCCCATAGAGAAAGAAATGCCATATTCAAATGTAAACATATAAAAAGCAATAACATATTCAAATGTCAAGAGGAAAACAAAATCATGGGGGACACAAACAATGGAGCATATTCAAATACTCAAATAATTAGTACAATATCAAGGTGATACACTTCAGGAAGTGCATAAATGAAATAATAAGAAACCAACATAAAAATAGCATACTAATCCCTTGATATATGTGTTAGCAAAAAACATGAAGTATATAACATATCAAGTACACTATAAAAAATAAAAGAATAGATAAAAGCATGCATAAGTATATATATGATCTCAAACATGATAATGAAGATGACCATAGAAGGATATAAACTAGATGTATAGTGATCATAGAGGTGGATTCCCTCAATGTCCTCATGACATGAGTAAAATGAAATCCTAACATCTAAAAATGTATAGATCATGTATATGTGCATGCCTTAATCACATTCAAAATATGTGTAAAACACATGTATATGGGAAATGCTGATATGCTATATACCAACATATAATCAACAAAATATATGCCATGGAGCTAATAGGATATGTAAATGCTATAATATTTTTTGTATTTTTAAAGTTTTTTTGTTGGCATATGGGAGAGGACTAATCGAATAAGTCCTCATTGTTAAAAGGTGTATGATCACTTGAGGTATTTTTAATTCTTGGTTTGTATCAACACATGGCCACCTCTTTGATGTTTTTGTGTAATGGTATTCCTACAACCATCAGTGGGGTTAAGTTTCCATATTCATCATGTTGTAAGCAAATATCCCTATGCCTAAAGGTGAATGTGATACACATATCTTCATTATTTAGTTTTTCATTCTAATCAACAAACCAATATTGACCAAAATTGAATGTTAAATATGGATCTTGATCTAATATCCATATGATTGTGGTGATCACCTATGATCTACATGCTACTGGTAAATTGATGTACCCAAGATATTATGTCATCATCGAAGAGTATGTTAATTTAGTTATATGGTGTCCCATATGTTGAAAGAATGTAGTGATACACATTGTACCCCAATTAGGCTTATTAAACTTGAGATGTTAATAATAAACTCTATCAATATTAGTAATAATAGTTATATATTCATGCCTTTATTACTTTATAGGATCGTTTTCATGTGAATATTCGGAAGTGGATTGTATTTTTATTTTATCAGGCATTATTTATATGTAATCCTCATTATTATATTTCTAAATTTGGTTTTGAAATGTCTGATAATGACTTGTATGATTGTCATTTATTTGATGATAGTTACAATATGGAACCCTTACTTAGGAACAATTCTACTACTAATTTTGTGTCTATTAGAAATTAAATATATCATGCCATTTCAAGTAACATGGAAAGTGTTATATCTATAGTATCCTAGTTTAATGTGATTTATATAATCTATTATGGAATTTTATGAGAGACCTCCACATGATTTACATGATGTATCTACATTTGACCCTTGTATGGTTGAATTAATGTGTGATTCCAAGAGGGTTATATGGAATAATAAGTGTTTACATGTTCATCTTCCATTTTTTATTTACCCTTATCTTGATTTGGTTCCTTATCCTCTTTAGGTGAGTTTAACTTATATGTACCATGACCTATAGGTTCAAATAGGATATATAAAAGATGTGCAAGTGGATCAAAATTAATTTTTGATAGTGTCTCATATTTCATATCATGGGCTAGATCATCATCACTATCATAATAATATGAAACATGAACATATTACTGCTCAATGTTGATCAATAAAAGAATATCTAATATTAGAGGTACATGTGATTTTTTTATCATAAGCTCCTTTGGTATTGGTTCATATTCTTGAGGTGAATTTATGTGTACTTTAATGTTTTGTGTTTTATCTCTATAAAAGTTTTCCAAATTCTTTATGTTTATCCAAAGCATATGTTCAAGTTGTGTTTTGGCAAGTGTCCAAGTTGAGTTTTGGAAATTGTTCCATTAGCTAAGGGTGAGAAAGTTTGGTATGAAAAACTTCAACTCACATTCATCAAAAGCCAATGAAAGAACTACAAGTACAGTCAATGCCAGAGAAGGAGTAGAGAATGCATTACAAGATTAGAGAATTTATTTTGCCATCAATGACAAAGGGGGAGATTTTTGGCAATATGATTGTCATTGATGTCAAAAGGGAGATTTTTGGCAATATGATTGTCATTGATGTCAAAAAGGAGTTTTTTGGCATTATGGATGTCATTGATGTTAGAAGATCAGGTAGGATTAATAGAAAGAAGAGCATGTTTTACAATTACACACTATAAGTTGTAATATTTTTATATAAATTTATCATGATTTTACAAAGACCATTTCTATAGGTTTACAAAGGAAACATATAGAAGATCTATTATGGGTTTTTCAAGAACAACTCATATGTATGATCCATAGGTTAAAATGAAGATAAATGATCCTTGAAATGATTTATTTTATCTTTAGGCCATTCCTAAGGTTTCTCAGTAAGACCCTATGGGTTTTAGTTATGGTGTTCATAGACATTTCTAATTTTATGTTGACTAGATATATGCAAGAACTGATTGCTTAAGTTATAACTTAAGCCTTCCTCATCATTTTTAAATCAACCCCTTTGACCTAGTGATTACTAGTTTGGAGTAGTGATCAAATAATTTAATATTTCCTAAGTTCTCAACCTAAGAATTGTCTGAGCTTGATTAATGGTTAGTGATTAATCTCATGATGTATATCTAATGACATGTAGTGAAGTCAATATGTCAAAGGTACCTGAGAGTAAATGTGCTAGTGACATGTGTCACATTCATGGGAGATTATCAAATAGAGATCCAATGAGAATATTAATATATCATAGGATCTAATGATGAGTGTGTGATTATGTAATAAAGATTAAAAAAATGCATGAAGTTAGACTAATCTAATTTGAGGAGATTGATGGTGCATATGTGTTACAAAGTATTAGGAAGTAGTGAGATGAGATCAAGTGCTTGATGTTTAATGATAAATAAAGGTAAATTATATGATAATTTTAAATATCTAGTGGCATGTGGGAGCTCAGATCAAATATAAATGGATGCATTTTAAAGTTGAAACATTAAAGTCAAGAAGCTCACAAAGATCTAATAGAGTGCATGATCTTGTCAGAGTTTGATCTAATGGTTATTTTTTAAAGTTGAGTTGATTTAATGATGATCATTGGATCATGGCACAAAACTTAAATATAAATGGTTAGTATTTAAATATTTGTTCATCTCAATGGTCAAGCAACATAACACTCAGAAAAGATGCATTATATGACATAAAGAATGATATAGATCATTATGATCAATCAAAATTGTGTAATATGGCATGTGCATCAAAACTAAAGCTTGATATATGCTAAATATAGTAAAATACAAAGAATTATGGTGGTGGTGTATGAATTCAAGAAGTGAGAAACCTATAATTAAATAAAAATGAGCTAAGTCCAAGAATGGAGTGTGGTGTTTATGACCAAGTGTGAACACATAGAATATGTGAGACCTAGATCTAATGCATATATATATATATATATATATATATATATATATATATATATATATATATATATATATATATATATAATGTCATCTAGGATACACACTAAGTTTGGAATGAAGTTGAATTGAGGGGTAGAGAGGTAGAGAGGAAGATAAAATAAGTGCAGAGTATGAGTAGTTATAGAACAGGTCTATAACATAGAACTAGATTCATTTTTGAATCAATTTTGTAATCTAGAGTTGTAGCTCCATAATAGATCTGATTAATAGGTGCTATTAGAAGAGCTAAATTAGTGCTCAGTTAGGGAGTAGGTTCTTCATTAGAGTAGGTGCTTTTAAATCAAAGGATTGGTATCTCCTTAGGGTTAGTTCCCTTAAACATTATAACTAATCATGTAGATTAGAATAGTAGATTCTAGTAGTTATTCTCATCATGGTTTTTCTCATATTAGGTTTTCTATGTACACTAAGTATTTTGTCTATTTTTGTGTGTGTGATCTTTGCCTATAGTTTTTAATTTACATTAAAAGTATTAAAATACTAATTATAATCAATCTACTGATTCACCCCCTTTTAGTGGATAGTTTTATTCCAACAATTGTTATCATAGCCCTGGTTCCCTAGAAGAAGCTTAATCATCTTAGGTAGATCTTAGATAATGAACACAAATGTCCAATCAAGAAGGCTCTTCTTCAAACAAAGAACCTCTCTTTGATGGATCAAACTATGGACTTTTGATCATTAGAATGGAAGCATACTTATCTTCATTATGGTTTGATATATGGATGTCTATTGTAAATGGATATATAATTCTTTCTATAACTCCTACTAAGTAGGTTGCCAAGAAATCATATGAGATCAATGCCAAGGCAAAGAATGCTATCCTTTGTGTATTATCTAACTTAGAGTTTGTTAAAGTAATGCATTGTCAAACTGCACATGATGTCTAGAACAAGATTCAGAGCATCTATGAAGGTGACGATAAGGTAAAGTAATCCAAGATAAAAACATATAGAGGCAAGTTTGAAAGTCCTAAAATGAATGAAGAAGATAAAATTATGGACTACCTCCTTAGAGTAGATAAAATAGTCAATACAATTAGAGATATTGGAGAAGAGATGAAAGATTTGATCATTGTCAAAAATGTCCTAATACTTTTCCATCTGGGTATGATTATAAAATCTTTACAATAGAGGAAAAAATAGATCTATATAATCTCACTATAAATGAGTTGCATGGAACCTTCACAGCCTATGAGATGAGAATAGGAGAAGAAGATACCTTCAAGAGAGAAGCTGCATTTAAAGCATCAAAACAAGTAAAAGTAGAATCACCCACACTTGAATCTAAGGAGATTGATGAAGAAGAAGCCAATTTTTTCAAAAAATTAAGAAGAGGGTCTAGAATATAATGATTCATTAGATGATAATAATAGTTTAGATGATGACCATGATTGTGTCTTTGTGGCTAAGGAAATGAACTCCTATTCATGAAATTAGAATAAACTTCTATGGATCAAGAAAAAAAGGAAGTTGAAGACTTAGATGAAGAAGAGGAAAGAGAAGTGGATCTAGATGGTGGACTCATTTTTGCTCTAGATTAAATTAAACAACTAAGAAAAGATAACTCAAAGCATAAAAAGTAGGCACAATAGGAGATTGAAAAAGTATCCAAAAGTCTTAAAAAATATGATCAAATGGTATTTAGCCTAAAGACATAAGTTGAAGAGGTTAAAAGAATAGAATATGTAGTCAAATTTGATCTGCAATATAAATCTAATGAATGCATGAAGTTAGAAGTAGAAATAGTAGCTTTGAGAAAAGAACTTGAAAAAGCTAAAGAATAAATAAACAAAGGTCTCAAACTAAAATGAGGTTAAAAATATCTTGATGAGTTGATCAAATCTCAAAATCTATCAAAAGAGAAATATGGTCTTGGTTTTTAAAAAGGTAAAATTTCCATAACCAGTACATCTAAAAATTTATATGATAACTTCAAAGCAAAAGGAGAATCAAGAACAAAGAAATAAAAATCTTACATGAATTCCTCTAGAGATACAAAGACAAACATAAGCATTGCTGATATGAATAAAGTTGAAGGAGAAATTAAGCTTGAACAAAAGAAGAAAAATAATGATTGAATGTCTACAAAATCAAGGAAGATGAAGTATACAAAGGTAGCTAATGCAGATGGTTACATAAGGGTGAAAGACTTGAAGAAGATAGGGTTAAGAAGACCTCCTCATCCTACACAAAGAAATGCTATGACCAAGTATTCTTCATTTTTATATGGTTATTGTTATACGTATAATTAGTTTGGTCATAGGGATAATTAATGTAGGGTTATACCTAAAAGGAGAACAAACTTTGTAAGAAAAAAATAATTTTCCCCCTTGGTAAATACAAATGTAATATGATATAACTACAATAATTTTGGTCACATATCTAATCAATGTAGAAAAAAAAATTTAAGACCAAAAATACAAAGTGAAGAGAAAAGGATGTCTCCCAATATGAACAAAAGTTCACAAGTCTCTGAAAAAGGGAAAAATAAGCCAAGCAAGAAAACTATTGATGTGTGGAAAGTAAAAGATTAGAAATTTGCACAATCTATGATTTCTCAAACTACATTCCATGTCAAGGAATATAATTATGTTTAGTAGATAGTGGTTTCTTAAAACACATTATTAGTGACAAGATCAAGTTCATCAAATTGAGTAAATATAAGGAAGGATTTTTCAGCTAGGGAGATAATACTATAGTAAAAATCCATGGTAAAATAACCTTGAACATATATGGAATATCGCCTACACATGATGTCCTTTATGTTGAAGAATTGAAACATAATCTGATAAGTATCAGCCAAATGTGTGACAATGGATATAAGATCACATTTAATGTAAAAAGTTATAAGATAAATAGATCTGTAAGATTAATTATAGAAGGGAAAAGAAACAAAATCAATACTTATAATCTAAGTGAAGTGAATCGTAATAAATACTTGATAAGATAGATTGATGAGAGTTGGTTATGCCATAGAAGAATGGGCCATGTAAACTTTGATAACCTAGTAAAAGTGAGCTCAAATAATTGTGTTATAAATATGCCTAAGATAGCCAAACCTATAGACACTACTTACAAGGATGTTATCAAGGAAAGTAAACAAGGGTTAGATTTCAAACAAAGGAGTATGCAACTATAAGCCTTTAGAGTTAGTTCATACTGATTTTTGAGGTCTTACTAAGACAAGAGGTTCCAAAGGAGAAAGATGCTTCATGTTTCTGATATATTATTACTCAAGAATGACATGGGTAACCTTTTTGAAGGAGAATTCTCAGGCATTTGAAAGATTTAATATCTTTAGAGCCATGGCAGAGAATTATATTGGATGAAAAATCAAATGCTTAAGATATGATAGAGGAGGTGAATTCACCTCGAATGAGTTCATAGAATACTATGAGAAGCATGGAATCAAAATGCATTACTCTATAGTAAGGATTCCACATTAGAATGGAGTTGTTGAAATAAAGAATAGAACTATCAAGGAGATGGCCAGAACAATGCTTAAAGAGGCCAAGTTATCTGATGGATACTAGAGAGAAGTAATATAAATATAAGTATATATCTTATATAGAGTTCAATTGAGGTTAAACAATGATAAACCCCCTATAAAATATGGTATGGAAGACTTACCTCTATTAAGTAATTTACAGTGTTTGGTAGCAATGCTACATCAAGAGAAAAGAAGATAACTTAGGAAGCTTTGAATAAAGATGTGATGAAGGAATATTTCTTGGTTATTCCACCCAAATCAAAGCCTACATATGCTATGAAAAAATACTACAAAAAATTGTTGAGAGTATCAATGTCAAGGTTGAAGAAGGATTGAAACATGTTAAACTTGATAGAGAAATATGTAAATAAGAATTAAATTTTAAAGAGGAAGTATCTAATGCAAAGCCTAGGGAAATAAATGAAAAAGGCACTTGAAGTATTTATTCAAAAGGATCATCCTATAGAGTAGATCATTGGAAATAAAAATGAAGGAGTTTAGAAAAAGAAAAGAGATTCAATGAATAAGGAGTAAGTAAGTTTTACTCTAATATCTAAAATTGAGCCTAAGAATTATGTGGAAGGTAGCAAGGATGAGAATTGTCTAAAAGATATAGAAGAAGAACTAAGCCAAATTGAAAATAAAAAAAACTTGGGAATTAGTTCTAAGACCTTCAAATAAGAATGTAATAGGTACAAAGTGGGTCTTAGAAAAAAACTCAATGAGGATGGAACTGTCATAAGAAATAAGGCTAGATTGGTGTATAAAGGATATGTACAAGTTAAAGGCACAAATTTTGAGGAAGCATTTACTCTGGTTTCTATATTGGAAGCCATAATAATGTTCTAGCATTCTCTATTTATAAAAAATTCAAATTCTATCAAATGGATGTTAAGTATGCTTTCTTGAATGGGAACCTAGAAGAGGAGGTTTACATAGAACAACCTAAAGGTTTTTAGTTATTTGAAAAATAAGATTATGTGTGCAGACTAAAGAAAGCTCTGTATGGTATAAAAGAAACACTTAGAGCATATTATTAAAGATTAAACTAGTACTTTAAACAACAAGGATTCAACAAAGAATGTGCAGACAATAATTTTTACTTCAAATCTCAAGGTGAGAATATGTTAATTGTTGTTGTATATGTAGATGATATCATTTTTGGTGGTAGAAACAATATAATATGCAAATAATTTTTTACTCAAATGAAAAATGAGTTTGAGATGTATATGATTGAAGAATTGTATTTCTTCCTTGGTTTATAGATAGCATAAACTGATGAAGGGATCTATATATCTCAAATCATGTATGCTAAGGAAATTCTCAAGAAGTTTGGAATGGAAGATAACAAACCATTAGGTACTCCCATGATAACTAGATGTAAGTTGAGAAAAATGGATGAGTCTCTTGATGTAAATCAAACTTTGTATAGATAAATGATAAGTAGTTTGTTATACCTAAATACATCAAGATCAGATATCATGCAAGAAGTGTGCATGTTTGTAAGATTTCAAGATTCTTCTAAAGAATCACATGTCAATGCAATGAAAATAATCTTTAGATATATCAAGAGTGCTATTAAATATGGCTTATGATATCCTAAAGATGAATATTTCACTTTGAAAACACATATAAATGTTGATTGGGAAGGAAGTGTAGATAATAGAAGAGCACTAGTGGTGGTGCATTTTTACTTGGAAATAAAATTGTTTCATGAATGAGCAAAAAATAAGAGTCAATTACTCTTTCTACAATAGAATCAGAGTATGTTGTAGCAGTGTCATGTTGCACTCAAGTCTGATGGATTAAGAAAACACTAAAATACATCAAGGTAGAATAAAAATCACCTATCTCTATTATTTTTGACAATTCAAGTGGTATTAATATATAAAAAAAACTAGTGATGCATTCTAGAACTAAGCACATATCAATCAAGTATCACTTCTTAATATAAAAGGTTTCAGATGAAGATCTCCTAATGGAATATGTTCCAACACAAGATCAAATTGCATACATATGCACCAAACCTCTTCCCAAGAAATAATTTGAGGATCTGAGACAAAAATTTGGAGTATTGTCTCTTACATCACATCAATAGATCCTAGTAATAGGGCATGAGTCTAGGGGGAGGTTTACAAAATATTTGTTCATACATAGAAGAAGAGAGAAAAGGAAACTTAGGTATGCATACTTTTACAAATTTTTAATGAGTTAATGGTTTTATATTCTTGGACAAACTCCTTTATCTGATAAAGTGGTAGAAAAATTTGGACAAACAATGAGAAAGTTGGAGTCCTTTTGCCATTGATGTTAAAGGGGGAGAAAAAGTGCAAATGCTCTCTATAAAAGTTTGCTAAATGCTTTATGTTTATCTAGATCATATGTTAAATTTATGTTTTGGAAAGTGTACAAGTTGAGTTTTGGCAAATTTTCCATTGCCTAAGGGGGATAAAGTTTGGTATGAACAACTTTATCTCACATTCATCAGAAGCCAACACAAGAATTGCAAGTACAGTCAATGCCAGAGAAGAAGCAAAGCATGCATTAAAAGATTAGAAAATTTATTTTTCCATGAATGAAAAAGGAGAATATTTTTGGAAATATGATTGTCATTGATGTTAAAAGGGAGATTTTTGGCATTATGGATGTCATTGATGTCAGAAGATCAGGCAAGATTGATGAAGAGAAGAGCATGTTTTACAATTGCATAATATAAGTTGCAATATTGTCATATAATGTTGTCATGATTTTATAAAGACCATTATGGAGGTTTAAAGAGGAAATAGATAGAATATATATTGTGGGTTTTTCAAATACATCTCATATGTAGGGTCTGTAGGTTTAGATGAAGAGAAATGAGCCTAAAAATGAATTATTTTAGCTCTCAGCCATTACTAGGGTTTATTAGTAAAACCTTATGGGTTTTAGTCATGGAGTTTATAGGAATTTATATTTTTATGTTGACTAGATATAGGTAGGAACTAATTGCTTATGTTATAACTTGAACCTTCCTCATTGTTGTGCAACTAGCCCCTTCAACCTAGTGATTATCGGATTAGATTAGTGATCAAAGAATTTAATATTTCCTAAGTCCTCAGCTTAAGATTTGTTAAATATTAATTAATGTTTATTTATTAATTTCATGATGTATATCCAATGATGCACACTAAAGTCAATATATCAAAGGTAATTGAGAGTGAATGTGTTAGTGACATGTATCACATTCATAGGAGCTTGTCAGATAAAGATCTAATGAGCATATTATTTTATTAGAGGATCTAATGGTGAGCATGTGATCATGAAATGAAGATAAATGGATCACTTTGAGTCAAATAGGTCAAAGTATCTAATGTATAGTGAGTTAAATACTGAGCTACTTTGAGGAGATCGATGGTGTGTATGTATTCCAAAGTATCAAGAAGCAATGAGTTGAGATTAAGTGATATATGTTTAACAAAAAATAGAGATAAATTCCATGCTAATTTTGAAGATATAATGACATGTATGAGATCAAATCAAAGATCAATATATGTATTTTAAATTTGAAATGTTAAAGTTTAGAAGCTCGTAAAGATCTAATAGAGTGCATGAGCCTATTAGAATTTGATCTAATGGTTGCATTTAAAAGTTGAGTCAAGTTAATGATGATCATTGGATCATGGCATGAAACTTAAAGATAAATGGTTAGTATTTAAATATTTGTTCATATCAATGGTCAAGTGATGGAACACTCAGGAAAGATGCATTATACAACATAAAAAATGATATAAATTACTATGATCGATCCCAATTGTGTAATATGGCATGTGAATCAAAACTAGAACCTGATATATGATAAATATATTAAAAGATAGAGAATTATGATGGTGGCGTGTGAATTTAAGAAGTGGGAAACTTGTCATTATAGAAATATTAACTAATTCCAAGAAAGGAGCATGATGTGTTAATGACCAAGTGTGAACACAGAGAAGATGTGTGACCTAGATTATATATATATATATATATATATATATATATATATATATATATATATATATATATATATATATAAGATACACACTAAGTGTGGAATGAAGTTGAATTGTGGGGTAGATAGGTAGAGAGGAAGAAATAAGTGCAGAGTATGAGTAGTTATAGAACATGTCTATAACATAGAACGAGATTCATTTTTGAACCAATTTTGTAATCTAGAGTTATAGTTCCATAATAGATCTGATTGGTAGGTTACATCATAAGAGCTGAGTTGGTTCTTAGTTAGGGATTAGTTTCTTCCTTAGAGTAGGTGATCTTAAATTAGGGGATTGGTATCTCCATAGGGTTGGTTCCCTCAAACATTATAACTAGTGAGGTTTTGATTGTGAGGTTGGATTAGAATAGTAGATTCTAATAGCTATTCTCATCATGGTTTTTCCCATATTGGGTTTTCCATTTACATCAAGTGTTGTGTCTATTTGTGTTTGTGTGATCTCTGCATTTAATTTTTAATTTGTATTAAAAGTATTAAAGGACTAATTTTAATCAATCTAATGATTCACCCCCTCTCATTAGATAGTTATGTTCCAACAACAATATGGAAAGCCTTTCTTAGGAATAATTTTATTACTCATTTTGTGTCTGTTAGAATATATATATATATATATATATATATATATATATATATTATATCATGATGTGTTCAAGTAACATGGAAAGTATTGTATCTGTAGTACCTAGTTTAATGTGATTTGTATTATCTATTATGGAATCTTATGAGAGACCTCCACATTATTTACATGATGTATCTACATTTGAACCTTATATGGTTGAATTAATGTGTGAATATAAGAGGGTTATATGGAATAACAAGTGTTTATATGTTCATCGTCCATTTTTTATTTACCCTTATCTTGATTTGGTTCCTTATCCTCTTTAGGTGAGTTTAACTTATATTTACCATGACCTATAGGTTCAAATAGGATATATAAAAGATGTGCAAGTGGATCAAAATTATGTTTTCATAGTGTCTCATCTTTCATATCATGGGCTAGATCATCATCACTATCATAATTATATTAAACATGACCATTTTATTACTTAATGTTGACCAATAAAGGAATATCTAATATTGGAGGTACTTGTGATTTTTTTATCATAAGCTCTTTTGGTATTGGTTACTATTCTTGAGATGCATCTATGTATACTTCAATGTTTTTTGACTTATCTATTTTTGGAGATAATGGAGCCATTATACTTCACTCACCCACCTCATAAGTTTGGATATTCTCAATAGGAATACATTATGTAGGTGATACTGTCATAGGAATGTCTCACTATTATAATGTTTATTTTTTAGAATCTGAAGGGTTCATCATAGATAGATGGGATAGCCCCCATTGTGTATCCAAGGTCTACCCAAAAGTAAATTATAATGTAATGACTATGACATTACTTGGAAAGTGTTCAGAATCATTTTTGGCCCCAATGTTAATTCCAAAGTTATTTGGACAATTGGGGTGCTATTTGAATTATCGAATCCCTTGATATGTATCATTGATTTTTATATAAGGTTGGTGTTAATACCCATGTTGGTTAAGAATTTTTTAATTTAAATGCCTAATCCTAATCCATTATCGATGAACATCATTTTGATAACCTTATTGTGTATTTTTACTTGTATGAACAAATGTAAATCTTGGTCAATAACATCTTTATATGGTAACTCTATTGGGTTAAAGGTGATTAATTTTTCATTTTTATTGAGATATTGTATGATATCCACAAAATAAATTTGCTCAATATCACTTAGAACTTAGGTTTTACATAATGCCTCATATAGGATATCCTTAGAGATTATAGATTGCTTTAGAAGTTCAATGATGGAAATATTAACATGTGTGTTTCTCAATTGGTCAATAAGCTCATACCCATTATATTTAATCATAATGTTTAGCTTAGGAGGCACCTGTAATATATTAATAGGTGGTGGTTTATGTTGAACACTTTTACCTTTGCAAGTAGTGATAACATGGAATTGAAAATATAATATAAGCCATGGGTGAATAATGGGTACATAGTGGTATATGTCACTTTAATAATATTTGGGTTGAAAAAATGATTGAGAGAATTCACATTAGTGTTTGGATATTGTCTTTATAATATTTAAAAATGAATTCTAAAGGGAGACTAAGTGTTATTTTTTCTTTAAAATACCCCCGTTATATTGACAAGTTTTCTTATTTATTTGGATCGTACATTTGATTAGTTTAGTACAATATAAAAATATTGCTACAACTAAAAATTAAAACATAAAATGAGTTATACATGCATCCATATTGAACATATGGGTAGAAAATTAAATCTGATTTTAAACTTGTAAAATATTGTTAAATCAAAAATTAAATATTAGAACAGAGAATCAAGAAACCATATATCAAAATCTAGGGTTTGGTGGATGAAAGTTCAAGTTCACAAAATATTTAACCATAAAATATATATTAAGGAATCTAGGGTTAAATGGGGAAGAGATAACCTAGGGGAAAAGGATGGTAGACTATATATTAAGTAGGTCAATTATTTGAAAAACTTTGATAAACATATATTGAATTTTTTATAATGAGATGCTAATAATAAAAAGTATAACTTTGCTAGATATTATAATAATATAAGATACTTAGATAATTTTAATAGTAATAGTATCTATATTTGGAATAGGTGGAAAGTGGGCTGGATTTAAATTTTGGAATAATCACTTAATTCTAGAATTTTAACCTCTTTGGCTATAGACACTTACGTTGACCTAGGATGCTTGTGTTAATGCTACTATATGACCTTAATATAGGTTTCTAGTATAGAATACTTAATGAAACTTGAATTAAAGACTTGGATGCTTACATGTTTATTTCATCTTCACTTTGATGTATTTAGATATAGGTCATGCATAGTCACTCCTTGTTAACTAGTAAAACCTTAGTTCTTCATCTTCACATTGGCTATGGGAAAAATGGGTTAGTGGGAACATGATGTCAATATAATAAAAATATCCCTATATTAATGATAATTGTGTACATAACCAATACTCCAAAGAGGGACTTAGAATTATGTAGTTTTCTCCTACATGTTGGCTTGTGTGTGATAAGCAAGTACAATAGTGGCATAGATTATAAATTGGAAAATATGGCTCATGGAGTGCTCATTCAGTACTTAATAAATATATATGTGGTATCCCTATGAATGATATGGAAATAAGAGAAAATAGGGAATATTTTCTCACTTGAATTCTTGATAGTTTACTATATGTGTTTTTGTTTTGGTATTTTCTAGGTTTATACTAGGTTTAGAATGATTAAGAGTTGATCTTATATTTATACCAATCCCTTGGAGAATAAATCAAATTAAATAATTTAGGTTGACCATAGGGATATGTTTCATTTTTAAATTGGATGACTTTAGGGCATTAAACACTTTCTTTAGGGAAAGACACTTATATTGATGCAAGCATCTGATTGAGATGCAAGTGTTTGGGTAGTTGGAAAATATGTGTAGGTCCATACCTTGTAGAGATGGAAGATAAATAGGTTTATAGAATTTTAGGAAAGATATAAGGTCTAAGTTATCAGAATACATAGGTTGGACTAAGAGATAAAAAATGAGGCACAAAGAGGTAGTCTATGTAATCCTTTTGGTAGCAGAAGAGGTTTAGAAGATAAAGGTACATCCATGATATGTATTTTCTAAGTGTACAAGACTAAGGTGATATATAATTTAAAAATAGTGTCTACAAGGGTTAAGAATATAAATGAATAAGCGCAAGGGTGATAAACAAATATGTTGTAGGCTAATTAATTTACAAACTTAGATAAATAATGTTCTAAATTTACATCCTATGATATGATAAAAATATAAAGTACATCTATTTATTGTTATTGTAATGAATTATAAACAATAGTAATTAGCTAGTTTACTATGTGCATGTAGATATAGGTTGAAATAAGCTACAAGTGGACTACATTAGGATCTTTAAACAATCATCATATTCTAGAAATTTACACTCTATGGCCTCAAATGATTATCCCAGATATAGATGGTTGTGTCAATGCTACTATTTGAATTAGATGTAGGTGTATAGTAATGAATATTGATTGGATTTAAGTGTGACCACCTATAACCTTCTAGGTTTTTTATCACTTTTAATCTAATGTGTTTAGATCATGCACATAGGGTGTCATTTTTTATCAAATAATCAAACCCTAGATCTTCACCATTAGAGTGATTGTAGAAAAATTGGTTAGTGGGAACATAGTGTTGAGTTTCCCCAAGGACCCCCTCTATCAATGGATGCTACCTACATAACTAATACTTCAAAGATGGCCTTAGAATTATTTAGTTATCCCTTATGTGTTATCTTTTGTGTGTATCAAAATGCAATATGTGATAATAAAGTACATAGAATGACCTAGCTTGTAAGCTAAAAAATATGGCACATGGAGTGATATTTTAGTACTGAAAATCTATGTATGGGTTGTCCCTATGACTGATATTGAAATAAAAAATAATTTTTAAGTTTTTCTCACTTGAATGCTTGATTGAGCACTTTTAATAAGTTTCCTTGTTAGGTTTTAGGTATGTGATAGGTGAGGTATGAATGAAGGTTGATCTTGTATATAAATCAACCCCTTTTAGAAATATCTCATGTAAAATCACTTAGGATGACCATAGGGATATGTTTCATTTACAAATTTGATGACTTTAAATCACTAGAGACTTAGTTTGGCACATGATACTAACATCAACATAGGGGTATAATTGGGTGCAAGTGTTTAAGAAGATGGAAAATAGGTATAGTTCCAAAACCTGTAGAGGATGATAATAATTAGGTTCAAAATTTTTGATAAGCATAAAAGGTATAGTTATCAGAATAACATATGGATGGACTAAGAGATAATCAATAGAAACAAGAGATATTAGATGTTAGCCTTTCATTAGTATAAAGGTGTTATAACTAAAGGGTAAAACCATGAGAAGTAATTTCCAAGTATACAATACTAATCTATTATAGAATTAAGATATAGTGTCTACATTCCCCCCTAAATCTAGTAATGAAATTGCTATTTTGAAGGAAAATAAATGCATATCTGGGTGTGTACAACACAACTAGTCTTTGCATGAGTCCCACTTGATTGATTTTTAAGTTATTAACCTACAACCAAGAACATGTTATAATATAATTAGTGCATATAATCTGGAATATAATAATTTTAAATATTTGAATGTAAAGAGAGAAAGTTTAAGAGTACACCTTGTATTGATGCAACCATCTTACCTTTTCATAATTTAATTTTAAGAGATGCTTTATTATGAAGATTTGGAGTTGAGATTACAACAATATTAAAAATTTCAAGTGAAAAAATATACAAATATTGGAAGGAAACTTTCCCTCAACCTTGGAGAAAAAACTAAGCCATTACCTATAAGTTGAGGTTATCTCAACCATGCAACCCTATCATACTTATAACTTGGTGAGTGTGAGTGATCCAAGTCAAATCACACAATAAATTTATTATGGATGGATGATTTAATCATTTAATCTTATAAAAATTGGTAATATTGAGTGATTTAATCACTTCAGTCTTGCCCATAGTGAACCAATTACTATTGTAGATTGTCTTAATAATAGTTGATCCTGATGTAGGCTAAAGCCTGTATAAGTATTTAAAATCTAAAAGTTAATTTTATTTTACAATTTAAGGTGTTATTTTTCATGTCACACACACCTCATATATGTTTCAAGCTAAAACCTAGGTATAACAATGGTACTAATGTATAAAATGCTTCCATAAATGTGTATCTAAATCATATAATTATGCAATTTTGGCCAATTTTCAAATTTTACAAGTACAAAAAACATGTTCCCATAACATGCCCCACTTAAGTTTGAAATTATAAACTAGTATAGGTATGGAAAACATGTTTCCATTACTTTCCCCCATTTTAATATGAAAATATTGAGTAATAAATGTGGAAAATGGGAATTTTTGGCATGTCCCCACTAAAATCTAAAACTATGAAAGTTTGAAAGCTATGCCTTTATGACATGCCCCTAATTTTGAGGTGAGGGGAAGTAGAAATTGGTAGTCACCTTACCTCAAAAGGATAAGATAACTATTTAATCTATGAATGTATAATGTAACATATAGGGGTATCATGTCTAGGTAGATATAGCTGTGAAGAACTAGGAATTTGACTCAAGAGAGAGGGTTAGATCAAGTGTTAGTTCAAAATAAAATAAAAATGAAAATAAAACACTAAAAAACATGACATATCTAGTATTAGACACTAGGGGGAGCTTAGTAACAAACATATATATGAAAGAAACAACTAAAATATGAAAGAAACCTTCTTTCACCTTCCTTGGAGCTTCCAAATGGTTCATAGAATGACTTGCTTGGCTTGTGCATCAAAGAGTCTTAATCAATGGAGTTGTTTAGATCCTTTTATCCTTAGAAACGTTGGCTCATGATGGATTTGGATTGGTTAAACAATTTGGAATAATAACATTAATTATATGAGGATTTGGAATCATTTGTGCATGGTAACTTTACACTATCCAAGCTTGAAATTATGAGTGTGACGCCTTCTATTTATAGATTTTTACAAATGATCATAATGAACCTAGACCATCCATATCAAGATCGAGATATGTGGCTAAGAATCCATTCAATTTTGGAGGCTAAAATATACAAATGACCTCATAAATATTTGGGATAGAGAGGTATTAAAGAGTTATGGGAGGGCTTAATTAGATATTTGTGCCATTTAATGCCTAGGGGTGCCTTCCCAAAAAATGATGTCACTTGATGATGTAAAAAATCATAATAAATTTACAAAAATAAATATTAAACAAATTATATGGAAAATTAACTTAAGCTCTTGATTCAAATTAATTAGTCTTAAACACGATTTATCAATTTTGGTGCAAACCTTGGCAATTGGTACACAAATTAATCAAACTAGTCAAAATATTTCATTATTATCTCAAAATTTGATTGGATTAGACTATGTGGTGTTAGATGTGTTGGAACCATTATATCATTTAGGATTTTTCTAATACAAAATAATAAAGGCACATGTCTTGTATAACAAAATTGGTAAAAAAGAGCAATCTAGAGCACCCATGTGTGAAATCATCATTTTGACTCAAAATGATCTGATCAAAGTTAGCTATCTCATAAAATTATTTACCACATTTAGGGACACATTGGCCAAAATTGGAACTTATAAATGATAGGTTCACATCATTTAGCATGTTTTAGTGTTTTTAGGCCAAATTGTGTATTTTGATAGAAATTAGTCAAAAGCCTAGTTTGAGGTCATTGGTGGCTAGTTTTAGGTATATATAATAGCAATGAGGAACATAATATGTGATCATATAAAGTCCTAATGGGAATGATTTGAATCATGGAAATATATAGATATTAATATTATAAGGTCAAGAAACATTCAAGAACACACACCAGGTCACTCAAAAGTGAATTAAAAGACAATGGTCTAAGGAGAAATCAAACAAGGGCCATGCTTAAATGTCATAAAATAAAAGGAAAATGACTTCGATAAATGTTCATAAAGTAAGATATGACATATTTAAATGTCAACATACAACTTATGGTATATGTAAATGTCACAATAGGAAAACATAGGCATGCGGGTCATAAACAATGGATCATATAAAAATTCTTAAAAAAACAATAAAATGCAAAATAATTCACTCAAGGAAGTGTTATAAACCTAAGTTTCACCCTATGAAGGAGAGTGTTCAATTCTAATTCAAACTTGGACTAACATCAGAATGGCCTAAAGGCTATGGGTTACCTTATAACTAGATAAAACCTCTAGATTATGGGGAAATATCCTCTAGTGCATCTATTTGGATCACTTTGTTAAGACTTATTATAGTTGGTATGAAAAGTGATAGAAAGTGCAAAAGCAAAATCTATTTTAAGGGGTGGTGATGCACCTAATTTAATCATTCATCCACTCAATTTGTAATTCAACAAACATTAGTAAGCAATGTAAATGACTGAATCTTTCAAATTCAAGGAATCCTATGCAAAAGTGTTTCACATAAAGGTTTCATTAAACGATAAAAACATGAGGGTAATGATAGAGGCCCGATTCAAGGAATTTATCAATCAAATCTCCACTCCAAGCTCAGAAACTTATCATTCAAAAACTACATGTGACCTACATAAGATCATATAATAGTAACTAGGTGAGATTAAGACCTACCAAGGGAGAAAACTACCATATGTGTAAATAAAATTAATTAGAACATAGTAAACCTATAGTAAAGAGTTTGAGAATAGTCATTTATATTAACTTAAGAGGCTATAAAGTGACAATATAGGCAGATTCTCCTCATTCCCAAGAGAGGGATTACCACAATAGGTCTTTTGAACTCAATAAATAGAATAAAATAGAGAGAAAAAGAGGGAGAGTGGTGTAGAATCCTTGTAATAAGTCAAAAGATCATAACTCAGTCCACATGACAGTTACAAGAGTCTTTCATGCATTGAATTATCTTCAAAGAGTGTATTTATTATAGTCAAAGTCTATTTTTAGTAACACTTGACCTATGAAAATGTCTATGCACACCATATTAAATCAATTCCCTATCTTTATTTTTTTTTTAAATTAAAGAGGTCCAATTAAGTCATCATAAAGCATACAATAAGGAATTCTCCTTTTGAGCATATGACCAAGTCAAGAAATTGACTTCTTAATTATGACCATTGAAAGTACACTTTCCTCAAAAAAATTAGTTATAAGGAATAATTAATTTGTAATAACTCCCTCAATATCCTCTCTAATACAACCTTAAACTTTCCTTGTTGACCAAATAGGCCTAGTAAGCCATTAGGCCTAGTAGATTGATGATTGGTGCTTGGTTGCCATAGAAAATCCATATAAGACCCTAAGAACCTATAAATATGTGATTATAAAGTCTAAATAAACATCATACCTCATGTCATGATACTTCATAATTAGTTCTCACCTACAACCTTATCAAACTAGGTGACTAGGTCACCCTCTCTTTCATATTTGTATACTAGTTATGTGTAAGAGAGTTGCAGAGGCATTTTTAGGTATATTTTTGGGCATAAAATGACTTGAGGAGATGAAAAAAGTGTCAAAATTACCCATCTAATGATTTTCATCTTTCAAAAGTTTTTTACCCTAAAAAAATCTCAAAACCTTTAAAATAGTACACTATTTTGAAAATTCCATATAGTGTCTATATGGACTAGTACTATGTGCAGGGTCTCCTTTGAATTATCTAGATTTTTCAATTGTTTTTAAGGTCATTAATGAGTGTTTGGTTGACAAAATATCCACTTTCATTAGTTCTAATTTGTAGCGGGGTTTAATTAGGGTTTTGGAGGTCTGCCATCTTAACAAAAGTTCATAAAGATGAGACATCCAATTCCAAACTTATGGTCATGGATGTTTAGTCCATAGACCCCACTAAAACCTATAATAACCTTTGGTTCCCATGCAACTAGTGTGGAGAGATATGAATGTAGTATGATGAACTATGAGCTCTCTATAAGCCTTCTTAGCCTATCATCAGTCTTACCAATAATTCATTAACATGTGCCACTAAATATAACTCATTATAACATTGATATCAAGTTTATAGGGATCCTAAATTACCACTAAGAGAATTTTATTCAAGTCCCTCTGCCATGGAAATTATAAGCGTCTAAAATGATGACTCAAGTTGGATGTATACACTATGGAATTTGAGATGGTGATAAGACCAAGTTTGGTCATTATATTGCACTATTCTACTTGAAATTACATCATTAAGACCTAAAAAAACCTCTTATACCTTCTGATGGTGTCATTTTTTTTAAGGAGAGTCTATGAGTACTCCCATGGTGGTGTGGGCCTTTTAGACTTAAGACAAGATTTTAGGACTAACAAGCCTGAGCATCATGGTTGTGAGTCTTTTAGGTGTTGGTATGATATTACACATCATCAAAGAAAGTTTCTTACCTATTTTTGTACTCTATATTTTCCTTCAAGTGCTCAAACTCTATCCTTGTTTTCATTATCTCATGTGGCTACCTATAGATGATAGTGTCAGGATTATTAGGTCTGAGTGTTTAGTGTTTGGGGTTTGAGGAGGATTTTTTTCCATTTTTTTTATAGTTTTTATGGAGTTATAACTCTAATAATATGTCTTTAGGGATGGAAACACCTTCTTATTGAGTGCCTTCTTCTGAATTTGTTACATATACATACCTTCATCTCCCTTGCCTAGGGTTTTATAGTAGTCAAGCTTATATAGCCTTAGGGTCTGAGTTGGGAAATGATATAATTTATCTAAGGATTATAAAATATTTCAAACATTTGGTATGTCCTATAAACCCATTCCTTAGATATTTACATCTTTCAAAATTCCATTAAGCCCCTAACATTCCCAAGTTTCCACTTTTAACACATAGGTCTATTCTCATTCATTTTAGGACTAATGGGACAAGTAGACCATTAATATCTCATTAATAATAATGAGACTCATATTAAATGATAAAATTTGATACATATTATGACCTACCTCATTAGGTGTTTTCAAGCTTAAATAACCTCCAAGTAAGTACAAAACTCTCAATTGGTATGTATAGGCTTGTTTTAGGTATATCTTCTTTAGTTAGCCCTAAAGGGAATTTTAAATTAAAATATGAGTGTTACATACTCCATATATTATATTAAAACATATTAAAACCATCTATTATCATCTAAAAACCTTTTATGAAGTCTAATGTATCTATCTTGTCCACAAACCTCCAAATAATCCATCTAGTCTCATCATAGACTATTAATAGACTAAGGTATGTCTAAGACAAAAAAATGAATGTTTTCACTAATTTTATAACCCTAATAATATAAATTAATACACTCACCATAATATTTTTTACCAATTTTGAAGGTGTGATCACACTTGTGGAGGTTTCAAACCACAGATTCTCCCAACACTTGTTGTAAGTGTTGACTCTATGTATTGACTATGTGTGTATAAGGTTTTAAATCTCTCTTTAAAATACTCCACACCATAATATTTATCCTCAAAATTATTCAATAACATACACACACACACACACACACACACACACACACACACACACACACACACACACACACACACACACACACACACACACACACACACACACACACACACACACACACACACATTTATATAACTTATTATCTCCATTATCTATTACTTACCACCTCTTTATCCTAAACTACCTATCTTGAGTTTGCAGCCAGTATATGCCCTTAAGGAATCACTTGATTGTGTTTTGATCCTTCTCTAAGATCATGGAATTGGATTAAGTTATTTTTAGGTATTTACCACCTTTACATAAATTAAATTATAGTTTCCCTCTAGTCATCACATTCTATACATCTATCCACATCTCTACTCCTGCCTTTGACTATCTATAATCATATACTGGTTGTAGACTAACATTCTTTGTTTGTTTTCCTATATATGGAGAAGAAGCTAAAAATAGATTTATTAGGTAATTGATATTCATTTATAACCTATGTTACTCATTTAATAACACTAAACTCTCTCACAAGTCTATATATTCATTAGGTTCATGACCTTCTAAAAATATTACACCTTGACTGCTGACTGTATATAGGTCTCAAGTCTTGAATATGAGTTCACTTTAGAGATTATGACTGTATTCTTTGGGTTTAAACTCTCTATCCAAAAATATCCCTCAAAATTTATTTTAAACTATATATTTTTTCAATACTTTCAAGTATCTTTCAAACATAGTTGGTCACTTCACTAGCTCAAGATCAGTCTATCCTACTTTACAGCTTGTAGGCAAATGTTTAGGTCTTTTGTATAGATAGAGATGGAATTTAAATTCTAATGACCTTGAAAATATCATTAAAATTAATTATGAAGATTTAATATCTAATTAGAGTGTAATATCCATATATATTAACTCCTCATGTCTTGTCAAATACTGTAGATAGACTATCTATTCTTTTACCTTGGTTATAGGTGAAGATTTACTCCTTTAATAGGGTTTACAGCTTTAGAAATTATTTTCATGACCATGATGATCCCTAACTACATTTAAATGTAAGAAAATATTGGATTCATGATGTGGATGTGGATAATTAGTGATATGTGTGTATGATGATAATAGAATATATATGGGAGAATAAAGTACTAAACTCACATCAATGGTTAAATGGTAGCGATAAAGTTATAAAAATGGAATGAATCATTAGGTAGTGGAATGAGACATGAATAAATAGTCAAGATAGTCTTAAAGGAACATAAGAAATCATAATAATATTCCTTATAAGATACAATAGTTTAGATATCCTTGATGAAGCATACAATGTGAACAGAGAAACCTAGGATTCTCCAAATTATCTTAACATATGCTAAGTAACCTTATAACTGAGACTGTGAAAGTGATGAGGATAGATTGATAGTTGAGAGGATATAAGACTTTGATAGAGTTTTAGAAACCTAAAATAAAGATACTTATGAGTGAAACATTGCATACAATATCTTACTATGTCTTGACAACCTTGGATCAACCATCAAAGTATACACTAGATTTTACCTTGCTTATAGACTACAAATTTGGTAGTTTATGTATTCTTCAGACCTAAAGACTCACACATGCAAGATGAGGTTGGATAATGTTTTGGGAAAGTGGTTTAAACTCTTAAAAATCTCCATAACCTTACATTTCTATATCACCATGCTCAGGAAAGGATAAAACATGGAAAACTAGTTCATAACCTGAATGGAGAAGCCATTGTGAGTGCCCTACATTGTTAATGATTATTCTTAAAGGAGATAGTTAAATTGAGAAAAAATGCCTTGTTGACCAAATTTGACCCTAAATTTCAAATTTGGACAACTATAAGTAAAAATTTGATTTTTAGATGTTCATAAGGGTCTAATATTTTGTCATAGGGTGTATTATAGTCTCTTTGATGTGATTTAATGCAGTTTTAGCCTTGGTCATGGTATTTTTAGTCTATATGCCATTTTGAGTCATTTAGTAGGCATTTATGGGTCATAAATGAAAGTGGCATAGTTTATAAGGTGTCCAAGTGTATTAGTTTTCCTTAAAATGTCCAAGAGATGAGATTCCCTATCAAGAATGTTAGTCTAATCTAAAAATTGTAGGTTATCTAACTGAAAATCAAGAAATCAACTAAAAAAAGAAGAGTTTGTCACTTGTACAGACCATAAGAGAATTAAATATGGGATAAGGTCATGAAATGGATCTTAAACTTCCTCAAACTCATTCCCATGCTAAATTATTTGGAAGTGTTAAAAAAGTTCCAAAATCGTTGTATTCCTTATTCTCCCTTCTAGATACATAAAAGTGATCAACATGTTTATGCTTGGTATGGATAGCTAGAAAATTTATAGCTAAAAATAATTTAGGATATTAAATTATAATAATATATCTCCATTTACATAACAATATTTCAAATATTTATCAACCATTCTTTATGAATAATCTTTAACAAGTTGACTATGTTTTTTTGCTCACTATTTCCTACACCCTATAGGTTTTGATTTGGTATTGGAAAAGTTCATACAATATTGATATTGAGATTGATTATAGATGATGTATAATATGTCCTCTCATGTTATTCATGTTTGGTTTCACATTTATAAAGGATTTTATATCTCAAACAACTCACTTTACAGGAGGGTATTGAGATTAAACTTGCATTCATATTCCACCATTTATAAAAAGCATCTTTCTATAAAAGTGATTTGATATGATGTAAAATGGTGTTTAAATCATTTAAATGGTCATGGTAATATCCTTATTTCAAAATTTTCAACCTCCAAGGTGAGAATAATATAGGTCACAGTCTATTGACATGCACAATCAACTCCCAGCTGATCTTTAGTCGCAACCATAACTTGTGGAGGCTATGAGAACATCTATAAAAGTATAATGAAGGTTTAATAGATTTTTAAACATATATTATCAAAATTAGGTAATTATTTGAGTCTCTAAATTAGAAATAAGGTACTATTGTAGTCATGTGAAATACTTCTACATAGTCTACCATGGACATGCACCTAAAGGTGCTTGAACGGGGAAAATAATGTTAGAATAAAGGTTTTGAAACTATTTTCAAGGTCTTAATAATGATAGACACACATTTTAGAAATTTAAAAATAGTTAAGTTTATTAATGAAGTAAAAAATAGTCCACATTGTCCACTTACACTCACTGCCTATGTATGAGAATAACCACTTATAGGTGGTGTTGATAGAGAACTGAGGGTCCCTGTACAAAGAAGATTAGATAAGTTTAAAATTTTCTTGATGACCTAGTATGTGAGTTAGATCATGGAAAACCTATTTTTAAGGATAGGTTGTAAAATATAAGTGGGAAACCATGCTAAAAGATTCAATGACTGTGATCAGGGATCAAATCCCCAAAAGTGCAAAATAGAGCACCTAGCCCTTTTGGAGAAGTCTTATAACAATGAAAATTTAAGTTTTGACCACTCATAATGCACGAATATTGTATCCTCCACATAGGATTAATAATTAAAAAAGGAAAAATCTGATTTAGTCCTTTGGTTTTCTTGCTAGATAAGCTCAAACATGCACCTCTGACTACTAAATTTTGATAGTGACACCTACAAGGGTTGAGCTCTAAAGAATTTCTCTTGCACCCAAGGTTGAAAATGAAATATATTTCCATTATGGTATGATATTATCAGGTGAAAATGGAATATAAAAGATCATTTATGATATAAGGATCATTTAAAGGGGTTAGAACACCATATTTTGAGTCTCATACACACCTACAGGTGTCTCACCTGACATGTTGGTATTTAGTGGACTATGAAGTCTTACATATGAATATCATGAGATTGGATATGGAAACTTATGGAAATAGAGAAAAATTTTAGATCAAATTTTTTACTAAGATCTCATATGGATCCCATGAGTCTTATAATAAAGGTGTAAAATATTAAAGTCACCTACAAGACCCCACATAGTCAGTTGTCACTGATTGTGAGGGGTAAAGAGCCAAGGGATTAGGTTTTTGATGTGGTATAGTATAGGAAAGGTGAGAAAAATGAATTCAAAAAAGTACCATATGATCCTAAGGGACTATAGGGAAGTTTGTATACACTATCCTTAAGCCCAAACAAGCATGGTAACCTATAGGTGGGCCCCTATTCTAAGATAAAGAATAGTTAGGTCTAAGTTGAGCAAGGCATTCATAAAGAAGCATGTAGAGGATTGGGGTGGTGAATTAGCTTGGAAAACATTGGTTAAGGTTTTTAAATAATTGAGACACCCTCATATAACACACAATAATTAAATAAATGGTTATGTACTATAGTCCACAGTCCATATGATGAAACCCTTATAGACAATACCTTTTTCCAAGTTTGTCTTGGGTTTTTATGTTATTTGAAGGTCTAATGACCTGATAAAGAACCCAAATTTTGTGAATAGGGTCATTAATACATAATAAAAAATATATAATATTAAGTTTTCCTTGGATAAGAGTTATATACCTCACTATTTTATCTTAGAGGTCAGCTAGTTAGAAAAACCAAGATTTTGGTAAGATAAGTAAATGAAGCCAAAATGGGTAAGAAAATTGATACAAGGACATAGGGAAATAAATGAAGATATTATGATATACATGGTACATGGATAAGTGATAGGAATCACTCACAAAAACTTAGACTTCTCAAAATGATCAAAGGTCTCCTATACACAGATCAACTAAGCAAGCTCCAACTAGGCCTAGTTAGTGAATGAGAAGAAGCGATGAGCAGGAGTTATTAGAGGGTTTTAGGGTGACTTGGTAAGATTTAATGAGGTATGTAAAAACATGGAAACATATCATATAAGTATTAGGATTAACAAGGATCTCTAAACCCTCAAGTATACAAATAGGCTTGTTAGGCATGGTTAAGCCTAGTGCCCAAATGAGAGGTCATCTTCAATTATAACATGAGATGAAAATTGTAATGGACTAATGATTTTTTATGAGATCATTTAATATGTGTATAATATTTTATAATGAAAATAAGTCACAAGGAAAGACACTTTTGGCTCATAGATAGTTCAAGCCTACAAAAACTGAGGAATCAAACTTGATAGGGCAAATTTGGAAGTTCACATCTTCTTGAAGGTTATGAATGGGGATACTAGGAGTTTGGTGAGGTTTATAGGGGTATTTAAATCTTATTTTTGTAATTTTTTGGTAGTTCAAACATCCCATCTTCATGAACAATCCTTAAGGGCTTAAACTAACTAAACCCTTGTAAACCCTAGATAAGGACCTAATTGGGAAAATGAGGATGGAAAGAAATTATAATGGACTAGAATCCCATGGAAAGTGATTAGGTAATGTAGAAGACTCTTCAAGTCTCCCCCCATAAAATTTTGTGCTAATCTATCTATACAGACAAGGTACATAATTGGTCTTTTTGACTATTTTATGCATTATGCAAGTTTTAGCAGGTTTCAAGAGATAAAATCAACTTTGGAAGGAAGATTTAAACTTAAGGTAACTACCCATGTACATTTAATGCCTTGGAAAAACTCTAAGTGTTACTAATAGAGCCTCATCTCAGCCAGTCAGAACTAGCATAGTGAACATGATAGTGAGAAGTGTGAGAAATTCAAGTGGAAGCCTATTTAAGGTAGACCTAAGAAATATAAGGCCATAGAAGGTATTTGCGAGTGTAATTAACCAAATTGTATGGATTTTCATGGGAAAATAAAGCTAATTTTGAGGCCAAGTATGAGGGGTGACTAAAAAAGGAGTTTCTTTGACTATAGGTAGTGATGGCTCACTTTTGAAAGATTTTAGGGGATTAATAATGCAAAAAATGCATGAATAAGCATGTCTATAACCCTTACCTCTTATTCCAAGTATTAGACCTATCTCTAGTCATATTTGGGACGTTTAAATAGGGGTGAATGATGAAGGTAGTTTTCTTGTGCAAAATGAGAACTCCTATGCCACATTTTAAGAGTTTCATGACTTGGGATGACACTTGTGCTTCCTAATTTTGTATGATCAATTTAAAATTCCCTTCTTAGGCACATGAAAATCATTTTCTAATCTTGAAACTTATCCTTGTGACCTTTTAACTTATTTATTCTCTTATCTCTCTCAATTTTTATAAGAACTATCTATTTTGGCCTTTGTAAAATATTCTCCACCTCAGTATGGTAAAGCCCTACTCATTTTCATACCATAAGATCAATAAATACTACTAATTTTACCTCTTATATGATTATTCATAGTGTTTTCACTTGAATTATTGATCTTTATTAGTGATGACTATTGTTTCCTTAGCATTGTTATCTCATTCTCATACTATTTTTAGCTTGAAATAATCTTCTTACAGGTCATGTGAAGTGTTCTATGAAGTGTCAAGGTTGAATGAGTGAGTATATTAAAATAGTGCCATTATAGGACTATTTTGTAGTCCTCCTAACCTAAACATTCATTAAAAACTCATAATGAAGTATTGATGTGAGAAGATTCAATTTATATAAGTGTATGCTTAGTTAGTCTCTTGGTCTCATGTGTGACATGTAGTTGGTTGGTAGTTATCACTTAATTTGGTGTATCACCACATTTAAGATAGTTTAATTTTAGTTTTCTCTCCCTTTTCCTTTAAAGCATAGGTGTAGTAGTGGTCTAAAAGTGTTACATCAAGGGACCTATCCCTATTTAGAGATCCACCTCATTCTTAAGCTACCCACATCCTAGAGGTATTTCTATTATGCCACTTGGGTGAGGAGAGCTGAGACATCTCCTCAAAGGGTGAAAATATAACTAAATAGATTTTTTGGCATGCTTATTGGGACTCATTGTCTAAGAATTTGAAAGATTTTTAGTGATGTTTTTCAACACATCAACCTTTAGAGGCATCTATCCAAACATCAATGGTGACTCCAAAGTTACATTAGCTGGTTAAGTAGTCCAAGTTTTCATTCTAAATACTGTTGGAAAATTTTCTTTATGTTCTTGCTTCCTAATGAAGTTCCATGGCTAATTATGGTATTGAGTATTATTTACATAAGTGGGTGAGATATCTCAAGCTTATGGAATTACCTATCAGCCTTTGTATGATTCTTATCAACCTTTTCATGATCCTTAAAAACTACAATATGACCCTTATCAACCTTATCATGAGTTATATCAGTCCTATAACCATCCTTCTCAATATCTTACTCCTCCTAGTCATCCTAGTCACTTCTCAAATCAATCCATTTCTACTTTCAAGCAAACTCTTTTAGGATATGAGAGGTACATGATAGATCTTGACCACATAAGGGGACATGGTCAAGATGTTCCTAGTCATCTCATTCATAATGTGAGAGATGCATTAGGGATGGTTAAAAGAGAGTGGGAACCTCTTGAGAGAGCAAATTTGCAAAGGCTCACAAGTGAGATGCTAGATATGAGTGGCCTGGTTCTGTCCTTACAAGATAAGGTAATAATTCATGAGGAATAGCCTCACAAAATATATCATCCCTCATATCCACCTCCCCAATATTTTTATTAGTTCTAATTGACCCTTACTCATGAACCCAATCAATCTTGTCAAATTCATCTTTATCCCAATCAGATGGAAGAAAGAGTTGGAAAGACAAAAAATATTTTTAAAGCAAACCTTGATAGGCAAATTGAGTTAGCTAATATGAAGATGAATAATTCCATATCATCAAAATAGGAGGTAGAATATAATCCCTCATTTCCCTCTCCAATTACATTACCACCTCAAAAAGTGACTTCTAGATATGAAATCCCAAGTTGGAGACAAGGTAGAGAATCCAAGCCTAAGGAGATCTCAAGCTTCTTGAAAAATTCATCCACTCCTAAAATTGAATCACTACCTAAAGAAGAGAATCCCAATCCTAACATCCTAAGATGGAATAAGTTAGTGCAATAATAGGAAAATAAAGGTGATGAAAGCCTAGATAGAGAGTGTGAAGTTGAGAAAGAGCTTGATCCTATGAAAGCCCCTCCCACCCTTCCTCAAGAGACATATTATTTTCCATATCAATCCTCTTTTACTCCTTATCATCATGAAGATTCCTATAAACTTCAAGAGAGACTTTTCCAAGAGAACCTAGCCAAGAAAATTGAGTTAGAGTTGAGAATGAAATTGTTGAGTCCAGGTGTGATGAAAGGTTTAGAGCCAAAAGTAGATCCTATGCTTAAACACACCCAATCTAACCTTCCTCAAGAGAGTACTCAAGATGAATCAGATTTAAATGAAGATATTTTTAAATGAAAGGAAAAAAAACCAAGCTATTTTAGCCTAAGGTTTGCATCCCCTTCCTTAAGAACTCCCAAAATGATCTCCTATAATTCATTCTCAATCTGATTTTGAGTTCTATGTGCTACCTCTACAAACTAGTTCATATTATCCTCACCCCATCACCATTTTCCTTGATGGACCTATGGTATGGTAGATTAAATGGGATCATTTGATTTAGGAGAATTCAAAACTTTTTCTTGACAAAAATATAGCTCCTTAGCAACCTCATTGGGCTAAGTCACCTGAATACAAGATGCCTAGTCTTGGCATCACCAAGAAGGAGAAGGAAATTCATGATATTATAGACCTTGAGAAAAAAAATCAGATTATAACAATTGCTATACAACCTAAGAGTCCTCAAGAGTTTCTAAATTTTGAAGAGGAAATGAGTTATTGTGTTGAGTCGTCTTGTTGTGTTGATAATGAAGAATGCCTTCCGTATGTCAAATAAGAAATCTTGGATGAAGTCTTTTTGGATTATAAAGAAGAGGATAAAAGAGATTATATTTTTTTTCCCCTTCATGATATTAATCAAAGAGAAGATAAGGACTTGTGGTAGTAGTTTGTAAGCATTTTTAATGAGTTTGAGTCTCTCAAGGGGTCTACAACTTCCTTAGATCTAATTGCAAGTGATGGTAAGCAAGATGACATTTTAAAAAATGTTATAGATGAGCTAGATAAATATATACCTCAGAATTTGAAGGTTAAAACAAGCTTATATTGGCCTCAATATTCCAATGAACAAGAAACTACTCCTCTTGAAATAATGCCTATAAAGAAGATGCAAGTTGATCTTGAGATGAAGAGTGGGCAGCAATATGAGGTATGTGTACAAGTTTAAGAGGAATACATTTAAATTGGAGACATATTTAAGGATGACCTACTTTATAATAGATCAAGTAAAGTTTTAAGGAATAGGTCTGATATACCAAACATCCAATCTAAGGAGTAACATGCTTGGCACTATGATTTATCTCATGAAGAAGAATATTCAAGGAAATTTGATTTTGATCCTAGAAAGGAGGTATTTTTAGTTGATAGTTATGCATATTTTTTCATATTTTTTATTTCCCTAAGTTCTTTGAGCACACACGTGTCTTGTTAGTGTGTTTGCTTTACTTTGTGTGTGTCTTTTATTTTGTGTGGTTGAGGTAATTAGTTATCTTGTCTTGGTCAAAGCCTTTTTGTCAAGTGTTAGGTATTCTTGTTTGTCTTAGACTTTAGATGAATCCATAAGCCCATGGATAGGATAAGGCTACTAATGTTTAGTATAGCAAGCATACCACCATTATGAGTCACCAATTTATTAACCAAATTTGACCCTACATGTCAAATTGGGACCCATATAGGTAAAATATTGATTTTTAGATGTTTATAAGGGTATAATTTTTTTTCATAGGGTGCATTATATTATTTTTGATGTGATTTAATGAAATTTTAGCCTTGTTCATGGTATTTTGAGTTTATATGTCATTTTGATTCATTTAGTAGGCATTTAGGGGTCATGAATGAAAATGTCATGGTTTTCAAGGTGTCCAGGTGTCTTAATTTTACTTAAAATGTCCAAGATGTCATATTCACTATCAGGAATGTTAGTCCCATCTAAAACCTATAGGCTATCTAATTGAAATCAAGAAATCAACTAGAAAAGGAAGAGTTTAACACTTGTATGACCCATGTGAGAGAATGACACATGAGATAAGGTCATATAATATATATTTATAATCCTAAGACTCATTTAAACTCTTAAAATTCTTTGGAAGTTTTAAAAATTTCCAAAACCATTCTAATCCTTATTTGCCCTTCTAGACACATAAAAGTGATCAACAGGTTTATGCTTGGTATGACCAATTGGAGAAGTTCCAAGTAAAAATAATTTTAGAGGTGAAATTAAAATTATATATATAAATTTACATAACAATATTTTTAATATTGGTCAAACATTCTTTATGAGTCATCTCTAACAAGTTGACTATGTGTTTTTACTCAATATTTCCTACACCCTATAGGTTTTTCTTTGGTTTGGATAAGTACATACAATATAGATAATAATATTTATTATAGATGATGTGGAATATATCCTCTCATGTTTCCATGTTTGGTTTCACATTTGGAAAGTATTTGATATCTCAAACAACTCACTTTGTAGGAGGGTATTGAGATTGAACTTGCATTCAAATTCCACCATTTGTAGAAAGCCTCTTTCTCTACAAGGGATTTGACATGATGTAACATGGTGTTTCAATAATTTAAATTTTCATGGTAATATAATTATTTCAAAAAATTTAACCTCCAAGGTGAGCATCATTGAGGTCACAGTCTATTGGCATGCACAGTCAGCTCTCAGCTCATCCTCAGTCCCAACCATGACTTGTAGAGGATATGAGAACATATAAAAAATTATAATGAGGGTTTGAAGGAATTGTAAACATATAATATCAACATTAATTATTTATTTGAGTCTCCAAATGATAAATAAGGTACTGTTATTATCATGTGCAACACTTATACATAGTCTGCCATGAACATGCACCTACAAGTTATTAAAAGGGGAAAATAATGTTAGAATAAAAGTTTTCAAGGTATTAATAATTATAGAGACACATTTGAGAAATTTTAAAAGAGTCATGTCTATTAATGAAGTCAAAAATAGTATACATTGTCCACTTACACTCACTGCATGTGTATGAGAATAACCACCTATAGGTGGTGTTGATAGAGAATTGAGGGTACCTGTACGAAGAAGATTGGATAAGTTTAAAACATTATTGATGTCCTAGTATGTGATTTATATCATTTAAGGCCTATTTTTAAGGATAGGTTGTCAAATATAAGTGGGAAACCATTCTAAAAGATTTAGTGATTGTGATCAGGGATCAAATCCCCAAAAGTGCAAAATAGAGCACCTAGCCCTTTTGGAGAGGTCTTATAACAATGCCATTTAGAGTTTTGAAAACTCCTAGTGAACTCATATTATATCCTCCACATAGGATTATAAATTATAAAAGGGATAATATGATATGGTCCTTTGGTTTTCTTACTAGAGAAGCTCAAACATGCACCTCTGACTATTGAATTTTGATAGTAACACCTATAGGTTTTGAGCTCTAAAGAAGTTCTCTAGCACCCAAGGTTGTAAATGAAACATATTTACATTATGGGATGATATTATTGGGTGAAAAGGTAATATAAAAGATAATTTATTATCTAAATGTCATTTAAATATGTTAGAACCTCATATTTTGAGTCTCATACACACCTACAGGTGTCTCACCTAAGATTTTGGTATTTAGTGGACTGTGAAGTATTGAATATGAATATCATGATATTGGATATGGAAACATATGGAAATAGTGAAATTTTTTACTTAAAAATGTTTAATGATACCTCATATGGTTCCCATGAGTCTTATGACAAAGGTGTCAAAGATGAAAGTCATCTATAGGACTCCACAGAGTCAGTTGTAGCTGATTGTGAGGGGTAGAGATCTAAGGGATTATGTTTTTGATGTGTTCTAGTATTTTCAAGGTGAAAAAAATGAATTAAAAAAATTAAAATATGATCATAAGGGACTATATGGAAGTTTTTAGACACTATCTTCAAGCCCAAACAAGCATGGTAACCTAAAGGTGGGCCCCTATTCTAAGATAGAGAATAGTCAGGTCTAAGTTGAGCAAGGCATCCATAAAGAAGAATGTAGAGGATTGGGGTGGTGAATTAGACTGTAAAAAATTGATTAAGTTTGTTATGGAATTTATACACCCTCATATAACACAAAATAATTAGATAAAGGGTTATGTAATATAGTACACAGTCCATATGATGAAACCTTTGTAGATAATACCTTTTTCCAAGTCTATCTTAGGTTTTTATGCTATTAGAAGGTCTAACGACCTAATAAAGAACCAAAATTTGGTGAATATGAAATTAAGATATAATAAATTTTTTATAATATTCATTTTTCCTTGGAGAAGAGGGATATACCTCACTATTTTATCTCAGAGGTCAGCTAGTTAGAAAAATCAAGATTTTGGCAAAATAAGCAAATGAAGCCAAAATGTGTAAGAAAATTGATACAAGGCCATGGGGAAATAAAATAAAATATTTTTATATGTATTTAAAATGGATAATTTCTATTAATAACTCCCATAATCTCATAATTTTTAAAATGATCAAAAGTCTCCTACACACAGCTCAACCAAATAAGCTCTAACAAGGCCTAGTTGGTGAATGAGAAGAAGAGATGAGAAGTAGTGATTGGAGGGTTTTATAATGACTTGTTAAGATTTAATGAGGTATGGAAAAACATGTAAAAATATCACAAAATTATTAGGCTTAACAGGGATCTCTAAACCCTCAAATATACAAAGAGACCTATTAGGCATGATTAAGACTAGTGCCCAAATGAGAGGTCATCTTCAATTATAACATGAGATGAGAATTATAATGGACTAAGGAATGTTTATGAGATAATTTAAGATGTTTATAATCTTATATAATTCAAATAATTCATAAGGAAATCCACTTTTGACTCGTATATAGTTCAAGATTGTAAGAAATGAGGAATCAAGCTCGATAGGGTAACTTTGGAAGCTAACTTCTTAGAGGTTATGCATGTAGATATAAGGAGTTTTGGGAGGTTTACAGGGGTATTTAACTATAATTTTTTGTATTATATTGTAATTTACAACATCCCATCTTCATGTATAATCCTTAAGGGCTTAAACTACCTAAAACCCTTGCAAACCTTGGATAAGGACTTGATTGGGAAAATAAGGATGGAGAGTAATTATAATCAACCAGAATGGCATGGAAAGTGATTGGGTGATGTATAAAAATATTTAGGGATCCACACATAAGATTTTGTTGTGACCTATCTATATGGATAGGGTAAAAAACTTGTTCTTTTGACTATTTTATGCTCTGTGTAGGTTTTAAGAGGTTTCAAGAGATGAAATAAAATTTGGAAGGAATATTGAGACTTAAGATAACTCTCCATGTCAATTTAATTCCTTGTTAAAAATCCTAAGTGTTCTTACAATATCTCTCATCTCATCCAATTAGAACTGACATAATGAACATGATAGTGAGAAGTGTGAGAACTTCAAGTGAAAGCTTATTTAAGGTGTACCTAAGAAATATAAGGCCATGAATGGTATTTTAAAGTGTCATTAAACAAATTTTATGGATTTTTATGGAAAAATAAAGCCAATTTTGAGGTCAAGTGTGAGGGGTGACTAAAAAAGGAGTTTCTTTGACTATAGGTTGTGATGGCTCACTTAGAGAAGATTTCACATGATTAATAATGCAACCAATGCATGAAGAAGCATGTCTATAAACCTTAACTCTCAATAAAATCATTAGACATATCCCTAGTTATATTTGGGACGTTCAAATATGGGTTAATGATGAAGGTAGTTTTATTGTGTAAAAGGAGAACTCCTACACCACATTTCAAGAGTTTCATGCTTTGGGGTGACACTTTTTCTTCTTGAATTTGCATGATCAATTTAAAATTCCATTATCATGAAAATTTAACTAATTTTATAATCTTGAAACTTGTCCTTGTGACTTTTGGACTTCTTTCTTCTCTTCTCTCTCTCAAGTTCTATAAGAACTAGCCATTTTAGCCTTTATAAAATATGCTCCACCTAACTATGGTGAATCCCTACTCATTTAAATACCATAGGATCAATAAAGACTAATGATTTTACCTATTATATGACTATTCATAGTGTTTTCACTTGAATTATTGATCTTTATTAGTGATGACTATTGTTTCCTTAGCATTGTTGTCTCATTCTCACACCTATTTATAGTTTGAAAGATTCTTCTTGAAGTTAATATGAAGTGTTATATGAAGTGTCAAGGTTGAGTGAGTTATTATATTCAAATAGTTCCATTTTATGCCTCTTGTATATTACTCATAACCTAAACATTCATCACAACCTCATAATGAAATATTGATGTGAGAATATTTAGATTAGAGAAGTGTATGCCTAGTTAGTCCCTTAGTATCATGTGTGACATGCAGTTGGTTGGTAGTTATCACTTAATTTGGTGTATCAATACCTTTTCGATAGTTTAATTTCAATTTTATCTCCCTTTTACTTGTAATCATAGGTGTAGTAGTGATCTACAAGTGGTACATCAAGGGAACTAGCCCTATCTAGAGATTCATATCATTCTTAGGCTACCCACAACCTAGAGGTGTTTCAGTTGTGCCACTTAGATGAGGAGATCCAAGACATATACTCAAAGGTTCAAATATAAGTTATGACATGGCCAAATATTAAATCTATCTAAGGTCCCTCCTTTGCCCAAAATTTTATATCTTGATATTCTCTCTAATGGTTGTACTATCTATAAACTTGAAGGGCTCTACCAAGCTAAAAATGAAGTTGATGCAGTAAGAGGATCAATTTTGAGATTTTATTGAATCCTTTGATCATGAAACTTCACCAAGATACCTAAATGAACCCACCTACAATCCCTTGATCTCCCTAGTATGGAACAAATCATACTAGTCTATACAACCTATAAAAATGGTTGAAAACACCTCTTTTATTGTATTTTTTCCATGATTTAATCTTTGAAATGACATTATAGGATATAAGGAAGAAGAAAATGACTCAAAATGACATTTAAAACTAAGTATTATGGTGGGGAATATCTAAATATGCATATTTGGCATATGTGGGGTCTACTTGTTGAGTAAGGAGTGAAATATGAGTTTTAAAATGACCTCTACGGATATGAAACACATAGTGATGATTTAGAGGCTTTTTTAAGGCCTTTATTAAATAATGAGACACTTGAAATATCACTCCTTTCTAAATTTTTGGTAATGTATTTTACCAACATGAGGTATTTCAAGGGTGATAAATGACTTTAAGGGGTTTATTAAGGCTTAAAATTGCTTGAATGGGAAAACCATGAACAAATGAATTTGAAAACATTAATAAACCTTCATAAGACATCTTGAAACACTCTTATTCACTTGAGCATCACCATGACTAGTGTCATATCACCAAAGAAACCAAGGCATCCATGACATAATGGATTCACAAGCAATATCAAGAACACATAATGATACTTCTAACAGTATTACCAAGGCTCAAAATAGGATCAATAAGGATGTGAAAATGAAAGAGATCACCATGAGCAGGCTTAGATGGTTTTCATATAATTTTTTTGGTTATAGGGGTTGGTATTTGGCCTTGGGAGGCCAAATTTTCAACATTTTTGGTGACTCACAAGGGTTGATTAGCCTGATGGTCAAGAGAACCCACTCATCTTTATGATAGTGATGATTGAACATGACTCATGACTTATGAAAGACCATATTGTTATGCTACCAAAGAGATTTAGTAATTTATGACACATCGAGGACTAAAGCAAACTAATAATACACAAAAAATACAACTAAAGAAACACACCTACACCTAAGAACAAACATAAAAGACACCAAAATAACTCAAGGAACTAATTTCAAACTTATACTAACCACTTATTGAAACAAGAAAAATAAAACACTAAAAAAATAACCTGATATTAGGTTATTTCCTTTGGGATCAAATGGAAAAAATGTTTGATCACTATGGAACCATAAGGTCTAATTACCACATCTTGATTTGATTCCACTCAAACATTTCTCATTGTATGAGAGTTCCCACTTGTAGATGGAAGCATTGACATGTTCATGGATCCTTGGGAAAGTAGTTGGATCTTTTTGTTCAATCTAAAGATGCATGGGTTGTCTATATGATTCAAAAAACCAATCATACTCATTCTAAAATTGCTTTCCTTGCATCAATAATATCAATTCTACCTTAGTCATGAGTTGCTCTTGATCATGTAGGACTATTTGAGGTTGCCATTGTGTTATGACTATAAAGCTAGCTTTGAAGAGAGTTGAATTTGGTTTCATGACTTCTTGAGGCCATTGGAGTTCATTTATACCTTCCAAGAGCAAAGAGACATCTACAGATGGGGTGAGGAATTGATAACCTTACTTGAAAAGCTCAAACAAGTCATCTCCTAATAAGACAACTTCTTAGAATGGTGTGATGTAATGTCCCCAAAATTATGATAAAGTGATTTAATTAATTTAAGTTGTCCAAAAATTAATATTATTTCAAAAGGATGAATTTAATTAATTATTTTAATTAAATTAAAATGGAAATAATAAAATATTAAAAAGGCCGCTTTATTAAATAAGTTTCTTCTAGAAGTTGGAGTTAGTTGCAAGTTGGTTTCTTTTAGAAGATTCCTTGGAGCCTTTAAAAGAAGTTGAGGGAAAAGAAATTAGCATCCATTTGTTGAGTAATATTTCTAATGCATTATTGAAAAAGATGGAATCTTAGATTTAGCTAAATCTCTGAGGATGAAAATCTTTAATAGATTGGAAAAGGGTCAGATGAAAACCTAGCTCTTTTCAGGAGTGGATTCGTGACGGAATACACATCAATCTTATTGGTCAAATTTGGGGCTTCAAAAGTCATTCGCTAAGGAGAGATATTTTTGGGAAATTTTGTGTGTCTTCTTCAAATACAAAATTTCCAAGATTAATTCGATATATCAAGGGATATCTATTTTCATTCAGTGGCAGTCATTACAAATCTTTAATTTTAGGGTTCCTAATAATTTTTAGGATTCTAATCAAAAGATTTTTTAGACTGGGGTTTTATTATGGAATTAAATTATATAAGAGTAGTTGAGCATTTGAATGTTTGGATTCAAATTCTTTAAATATCAATATTTTGCCGATTTCCTCTATAATCATGGCACTTATGCAAAGTGTGGGGAAGATATTATCATTCAAGAGGGATTGAATTCATATAGGTATCAAGCTTTTGGATAAACTAAAACTTTATAAGGGAGTCCATAGCAGCAATATTACCCAATAGCAGTGATATAAAGGAGACCATAGCAGCAATAATAGCTACAATATTTAATATTAGGCACTGTAGCACATTATAAAGGAGGTGTGTCTATGCATAAGGGTATGATTGGTTGGAGATAAAGACAAGCCACTGCTATGGCAACTTGTTACTAGGTCTAAGAGCCATCAAATTACCCTTGCATAACTTATATCAGTCATTCTGTTAGTTGCTGCTATCATTATTAAGTTGCTACTCCTTTCTGGGCATTTCATGTATTTTCCTATCTGAAAATAGAAGTCAATTTATGTTTTTATGGTCTGCTATCACTCTGAGAATGTTGTAATCTGCCATTAAAGGTTATGCTGAGTTTAGAACTAGTCTAGTAATTATTTTTGAGCAAGTATTAATCTGATATAAATTTTTGATAAGTTTGTGATCTATTTTTGGGCACTGTTACACTTGTTTCTTGCTCAAATCTATCTAATAATAGTCTTATTTATGCTCAGATCAACATAGCAAAGTCTAAAATACAAACCAGTATAAATCTTAGTCTAAATAAAGTGAAGTTAACCTCTAATTATAGTGGTGTATTCATGCATAATTCCCATTTGAGTAGTTATTTATTGTTCATGCAATGTTATATATACAATTTGCAAAAATAGAATTTCTACCAAATTGAAACTCAATCAAAATTTTTGTCCAATCTAGAAAGGGATATATCATGTGATTGGAGGGATGAATCCTTACTTTATGGAACTAATTCACTTAATCTAAATTGAATCACCTTTAAGTAAAGAGTAACCTAATTTATTGATCTCAAACAAGTCCATTTATTGGTTCTCATCTAGCTCAAATGTGATTGGACTCTATTGAAGTTTAATAGTAGAAGGTGTAGGAGCAATCATATCATAGTTTAAAATTTCACCTTATTGATCATGCTCATGGGGATTCAAGTCAATCTCCACTATCTCAGATTAGTCATTTGAAATTCCTTCATCCTTAACAATAACTTGATGATTTTGCATGCTCTCAAAGTTACCTTGTCCATCATCTTCATTAGCTAGATTGCACTTTTATATTACAACTACTACAAGTTCTTTAGGACTATCATGATGAATGGTATCTAACATGTTACTAAGGAGTTATTGGGAACAATCCTCTTTTTTCTCCATTGAAATATCTCTCTTTTGTGTCCCACATTGATCATGCAACTCATATTACACCCAAGTAACCTCCTAGAGTTCATCCTCTTTTGTATTGTGAAAGACTGATTCCCACCTATCCTTGGCAAGGGCTGTCCCAATGATGATTTCATTTTATTTGTCACTAAATTAATTATAATATTCTATCACTATAGTTGTTTCTTCTTGATTTATCTCATAAATAAGAGGCTATTTCTCAAGGGATGCCGTGGTGGATCCTAAAAAGAGATCAAGAAGATGCATCAAATCTAATGGTGTTGTAGATGATTTATCATGCTCATTGGGATTATCACCATTGAAAACAATTAATTCCTCTTTATATTTAATTTTTATTGAATAGACTTCCATGAGAAGAAGGTCCTAAACTCTTGAGGGAGGGGTGGGGGCTGAATGTTTTTCAATTTTCCTTCCACTTCAAGATCTATTGAGGTATGTTCCTATTATTGTGCTAAGGAATTAATGTTTTCATTGATTTAAAAGGTAATTTAGTGTCATTAATGTACCATAATTGATTTTGTGAAGATACATGGTAAGTATTCATGATGGATTAAACATGGTCTAGTAGGTCTTTGAGTTCTATATAAGGTCTTGGCACAATGTTGAGATATGACAAGATTTTAAGAAGTGTTGTTTTATATTGATATGAGAGAATATCAAAAATATAGGGTTGATTATGTTTAATTTATTTTTATGATAATGTTATTGATTAACCAATTTCATAATTACAAGTCTGTGTGTATAAGATGTATTGAGAAGCCTAGTCTTGTCTTGGTAAAGGCATGATTAGTGAAACTTGGTGGAGAGAATAGACTGAGCCTTATGATAAGATGTGTGGTAGTAGTTGAGAATTTATTAAGTTTTTTGGGCATGATAATGCATTTTATAATCCATCTATAGTGGCAAGAAGGTCTCAAAGTGATATGGCACCTAGTAGGTCTGATTGATGAACTAGATATTAAGCATGGATATGGATTGTATAGGTATAACTATGAGGATATGGATGTGTATGAGATTTAAGTTGTGAAATTAAATGATAGATAATGTGATATAGGTGTTTATTTAGTCATCTAACTCTCATAGTGAGCCAAAGGGGTAAGTTATTCTTTAGAAGTCCTCTCATGGACCTAGCTTAATACCCTAGGTGGTAGAATAAGGTATCAAGATTAGGTTTTGAGGATTTTGAGTTCATGTGAAAATGGATTTAAGTTTAAAATACTATTTAAATTATTTTTGTGTAGTTTAAGGTCCTGAATTAAATGAGAAAGCATGAAAAAGAGTTTGAAGGTCTCTTATGAGTGCAAAATGAAGAGATGAAAACCTGAGAGACACTTTTTGATGCTTATTGGCATATGTGACTATTGAATGGGAAGTTAAGATATTTTAGAGAGATGTAAAAGGGTATTAAAAATGTTTTCCAAGAATTAATAGTTGGTTTTAGGGACATAACTTTATGAATAAATGTTTATAATGAAAACCAGTCAAAAACCCTCTTAAAATCCTCATAGTGACCCGATATGGAATGTCTTATTGGAAATGGCTCAACATAATTTATTGATATATTTTTATGTTTTTAATAGGCATATGACTCTCCTTGGTACTTCTAGGTGGTATTTTATATTATATGAGTGAATGGAATCTACAAGAAATCCCTTATTTCTCAAAAAAACTGTATAGTAGGCAGGGTTGATTGAGTAAAATTTACATAATAGATAGAGGTTGAATCTTGTGACTTAAAATTCATGCCAATGGTGTTTTTTTATTAGGTTATATACTTAAAAATTTTTAAATTGGTCATGGAAGTTGACCTATCACTAAAAGGCCTAGTGAGGAAGACAATGAGAAAACCAGGCGTAAGTGAGAATGAGATTAGGGATGGTTGCAATAGATTAGGGATGGATAAAAATGAATGGATTAAATATTAAAAAAATATATAACTTTTACACCTTGAATATAATATTTTGATATGCTCATATACTAGAATAAAGTTTCTCTCAAGATGACCTGTCTAGTGAAGATGAAACAGTTAAGGTGTAAGGTTAAAAAATTGGTCTATATATTCCTTATTTTCCATTAGACCTTTATCTATTTAATTTTTAATATTTTATAAAGATATATAAGGATAATAATCATTAATTATTACTTTTTATTATATTTACATATTTTTTTTAATGCAATTTCACCATGACTGGTTCTTAAGATAGAATGATAGTTCTGGGTATGTGAGATGGAGTGATGAGTCTGAAACATTATATCATGATTTGATACATCCAATGCATATGTTTATTATTTTTGGATTTATATTACCTATACATGATTTATATAATTATTATATTCAATTTAAGAGGTTTTAATATGGAATCCAAAATGGCTTATCTAGCTCTGTAAGGACTATGAGAGAGAAGCTCAATAAATTGGTTTGCAAGAACAATAATTAACACTATATATTGTAATATATATAATGGATGATATTTTATAGATAAAATATAAACTATTAATATTCATGATATACCTTATAAGTGTCCTTATAATATATAAATACAACATTCTTACATGACTATGTTTTGGAGCATACATGCATTTATGTGTAGTCATTTAACATAGATGAGTTTGAGGTAATTTTACAAGAGTTGAAGAATATAATGCACATGAAGTTTTTACATAATTATCATATGTTAATTTTAATTTATTTATATTAAGTATAAAATTATATGAAGGTGTGAAAATTTAAAGGTTCTTGATTAGGTGTTTGAGGCCTATTTACAATTCTGAGTGAGCTTATGGAAGTGATCAATTTAAGGTATTATTGCCCTATTTGGTGAGGTATAATGGAAATGGTGATGACCATGAAGTCATGTAGGTTATATAAATATTATTTTTTGATATTTTTGTGTAAAAATTGATTGTACTCTTTAGATATATAAATAATTTTTTTTGGGTGTGTGAAGACCTAGTTATTAGTAGTATTAATGATGTGGTCCAAGTAGTGAATTGGACTAAAAGGTGGTATAGATCTATATGGATGTTATAAAGTTATATTTTTATGTGTTTTTTAAATTTTTCATCAATGTGTGTAGGCTTAATAAGTTTTAAGAGGACTAAGTGTAATGGGTTTCTTGAGAAGGCCTAATTGCATTAGGTCTCTATTAGGCCTAATGGTGGTTTTGGTCATTATGAGTGTTGACCAAAATTTATAGTGGTTTTTTAACTTGTGAAACATGTGTGTTGAACTATTATAAGGGTGATACAAGTATGGATATATGTTTGGCTGACCAAGGTGGGTAAAATCAAGAGTCGTGCATTTATACAAGGCATAATAGGCATATTTGGGCGAGAGTATGGATGAGAGTGAAATCAGATAAAATAATACCTTGAGGATAAAAATGAGGTGATTTAGACCTTATGATGGAATTATAGGATAAATCATGAATATCCAACCAAATTTTAGTATGATCACAAGGTTATTTGACCTAATAAGCCTAGTAAGAGGCAAGTATAGTGAAGAAGCCTAGAGGCTATTTTTAGAAGGGTAGAAGGGTGAGAAGAGATGAATGAGTTGATTATATTATTATATACTATAAAAAATACACAAAATATGTGTTATTGATGTATGATAGTAAGTTAAATTTAGATATATTAGATAGATATCTAAGGAAAGGTCACCATCTGTTGGTTGAGTAATAAGGTGTATTGAGGTGATCAAGTTGGCCCTATCTGAGTTAGTGATTTGTCAAAATGGAGTGAGAGATGCCTTGAAAGTTATTTTTTGAAATTTTTTTCTTGAATTGGATAGGTTGATGCTAGGTAAATTATGGGGTTGGTTCCTCTTTTCAAGTTGGTGCTTGATAAAGACTAGTTGAGTGGGTGCTTGACTAGGTAGGGGTTAGTGCTCCTTGTGAAGTTGGTACTTCATTAAATTTGGATCTTATCATTATATGAATATAGTAAATTTTTATGTTTTAATGGGTTTTATCCACCATGAGGGTTTCCCACATATATCTTATGTTCATATCTTATGTTCATATTTATGTGATTTCTTCTCTATGCATTACTTGATCACTATATTGGTTTGAAAGGTTAATGATTGGTACGTGAATTAGAATGATTATTTTAATGCCATTGATTCACCACCCATATCAATGGATATGATTCCAATAATTTGTATCATATTAGGTCCTTTGGATAAGGATTGACATCTTGAAGGTGATCCTAGAAGTAGAATATGACCAAGTTTATGAAGGTCAGTTTCAATATCAGTATGTTTATCAACATGTGGAAGAACAAAACTTGGTGGATGATCGTTGAGTCTTGGTAGATGTTACTTGACAAGAAGGTGTTTCAATCAGTCTTATTATAGAAAGAGATAATTTAAATAAAACTAATAAGTCTAGTTATTTTCATGATTTAGGTCATGGTTGAGGTTTTGCATAACAGACTACATGATGAGACATTGGGAAGATATGTTGAAGTAGTTAATATGTTTTAAAGTATTCCTGACATCATAAAAGGCATTCCAAGGTGGTATATAAGGTCTATCTCAATATGAATGATATTTCAAGAGATTGGTTAGATTTTTCAAATTCAAATGGATCAAAGATGTGCATGGTGATAGGGGATCATGTGTGAGATGCTTCAAATATTTGGGAAGTTTGTTTTTATATGGTTAGGTGAAAAGAGTGTTTATAGGTCATTAATGTAATAGAGGATGTTATGAGAGTTCCCTAGATGAATTTGTGAGGTTCTAATGTTTCTCATAATTCTTTGGAGTGAGAAAAGGTGCTATTCAAGATTAAGAGAAACTAGACCATTATTTCATATATTAAAAGTATGAAGAGACAATTTTTTTTATGAATTTATCATATGTACCTATAAATTCAACTCTGGTCAAAATGATTTCTCAGAGGTGTTTTCTATAGTGTCAATATCCTTCTTTACAAGTTTGGTATCTTGAGGTATTCTCTAGCTCAAGTTAAAAGATTCCAAAATTTGTCCTATGTGTAGTGGTCATACAATTTATGCTTTGGTAAATAGTCATTGGGAATTCAAAAAATATAACCATTGGGGTTTGAATTCAAATGATTGTGCTGAGTTTTTAGGACCTGTGAACATTATTTTTCCTATAGAAGCCATGGAAGAGGTCAAAACATGTTGGTGTAAAAATAAAAGATGAATTAAACTTATTTTAGATTATCCTAAAAATGATTTGGAGACTTTGATGTCTAAAAAAGTGCATTTATTATGGGTCAAAGTTAGAGTTTGTTGACTATGTTTTTTCATAGAGAACTTGGGTTGACTAAAGTGGATTTAGAACCTCTCTATTGGTCTTGAATTTGTGTTCTAAATGTTGGATGATGTTTTTACCTCATTTTAGTCTTGTTTCATGCATTGAGGAAGTTTTGAAAGTGTGCCTTTGTATAATAAAATATCAATGAAAGAGGACTATGCTTAAGGTTTGTGTTTTTGGTCGACATAAGTGACTTGATGAGTGGTGTGGAGTTTTTGGTCAATTTGGATGGATGGTAAAAATGATTGGATGTGTTATTAAGGTCTTAAATCTCCTATTAGTGCTTGTAAATGGTTATATTGATCCTAGTTTTTAATAACTATCTCAAAGACATGATGGATAGGGGTATGAGGGTTTTAAGGCTTTTGATGTCTATAAAACCTAATGGGAATATTCATGATGAAAATAGAGATCATTTTAACCTATAGAGATAAATGGAGTGTTCTATGGATTTGTTTCAATGTTTCTTATATCTATTATCATGTTCAAATTTTTTTTTTGAATGCAGGGTGATGTCTGAGTAACAAAGATAGAATTAGTGGTGTGAGATTTGAAGATTGGTCTATAAGACCAATACATTTAAAGGTATAAAGTGTTAATCATATGATCCATGGTCTGAATTTGGTTCTAAGAGTGAGATTATAAGTTGGTTATGCATTGAATTGATCTAATCCATGATGGATTGAGAAGCTTGAAGAGGAGTATGTATCGACAAAGGGGGAGATAATTGGTTCTATAAGTGGTCAGGTTCAAAGATCAATGGACTATGTGTGGATGACATTGTAATAATGTGTATGAATCTTTATAATTAATGTAAAATGGGGAGAAAATACTAGATTATGAGAAAGATCAATTTGAGAGAGATCCATCTTGGAGAGATGAGAATGATCTGCTATGTTAGAGTATTTGTCATCAATGATAAAGAGGTAAATTATTGAGGTATGTTCCTATTACTGTTTTGAGAAATTAATGTTTTCATTGATGTTAAAGGTAATTGAGTTTCATTAATGTCCCAAAAGTGATCTTGTGAAGATACATGGTAAGTATTAATGATGGCTTAAGCATGGTCTAATAGGTCTTTGAGTTATGCATAAGGTCTTAACACAATGTTGAGATATGACAAGCTTATGAGAAGTGTTGTTTTATATTTCTATGAGATATAATTACAAAGAGAGTGTTGATTATGTTGAATTTTTTATTGTGATAAGTTCATTAATTAACCAAGTTCATAAGAACAAGTCTATGTGCATAAGATGTATTGAGAAGCCTAGTCTTGTCTTGGTAAAGGCATGATTATTGAAGCTTTATGGAGAGAACAGACTGAGCATTATGATAATATGTGTGGTATTATTTTATCATGGTCTAAGGTTTTTTGGCATGATGATGTGTTTTAATAATTTAATTATAGCGGCTAGAAGGTCTCAAAGTGATTGGTGCCTAGTAGGTCTGATTGATGAACTAGCTCTTGAGCATGGATATGGATTGTAGAGGTATAAATATTATTATATGGATGTGCATGAGCTTTAATTTATGAAATATAGTCTTATAACATGTGATAAAGGTGTTGATTCAGTTACCTGACTCTTATAATGAGCCAAAGGGGTAAGTTCTTTAGAGGTCCTCTCATGGACCCAGTCTTAAGACACTAGGTGGAAGAATGAGGTATCAAAATTAGGTTTTGAGGTTTATGAGATCATGATTTAGGTTTAAAATAATATTTAAAGTATGTTAGTGCATTTTGAGGTCCTGATTTGAAGGAAAAAGCATGAATTTTTTTGAAGGTCTCTTGTGAGTGTAGAATGAAGAGATAAAAACCTGAGAGACACTTTTTGATGCTTATTGGCATGTGTGACTATGGAATAGGAAGTTGAGATATTTGGGAGAGATGGAAAATGGTGATAATAATGTTTTAAAATCATCATGAGTTGGTTTTAGGGACATAAATTTATGAGCAAATGTTAAGAATGAAAACTAGTTAAAATCCCTCCTAAAACCCTGATAGTGACCTAACATGGAATATATTGTTGGAAATGGATTATAATGGATTGATAAATCTAGTTTTATGTTTGGAACTGGTATATTACTCTCCTTTATACTTTTATTTAGTATTTTTTGTTATATGAGTAAATGGAAGCTACAAAAAATCCCTTATTTCTCAAAACATTTGTATAGCAGTCAGGGTTGATTGAGCCAAAGTTGCATAATAGATGGAGGTTGAAGATTTTGAATTATAATTAATTCCCAAGGTGTTTTTTTATTAGGTTATATACAAAAAAATCTATAAACTGGTCATGTAAGTTGACCTATCACTAAAAGAGGAAGATAGTGATAAAACCAAATAGAAGTGAGAATGAGATTAGGGATAGGTTGTAATGGATTAGGGATGGATAAAAATGCATTGGGTAATTATAAAAAACTATATAAATTTCCCCCTTGAATATAATATTCTAATATGATCATATACTAGTAGAAATTTGCTCTCAAGATGACATGTCTAGTGAATATGAGACAGTGAAGGTGTAAGGTTAAAAAATTAGTCTATATATTCCTTATTTACCATTAAAACTATGTATATTTATGTTTTAATATATTATAAATATCTATAAGGATCATATTAATTCATTTATTCTTATTTATTATATCTACATAGGTGTTGGAATGCAAGTTCACCATGATTGGTTCTCAAGACAAAATAATAGCTCTAGGTATGCAAGATGGAGTGATGAGTTTGAAATGTTATATCATGATTTGATGTTTCCAATGCACATGTTGATGTTTTTTTGGATGTATATTAAATATAAATTATTTATATAAGGTTGAGAGTCACTTGAAGAGGTTTTAATATGGAAACCAAAATGGCTTATCTAATTGTATAAGGACTGTGAGAGAGAAACTCAACAAATTGGTCTATAAGACCAATAATTAACACTAGATTATGACATATATAATGGAGGATGTTATATATATCACATATAAAATATTAATATACATTATATGTATTTTAATTTTACTTATAGGATCTAAATACAACATTCTTACATGACTATGTTTTGGAGCATATAAAGAGTTCTATGTAGTCATCTAGAAATAGATGAGTTTGAGGTAATTTTACCATATTTGAATAATAAAATAAACATTAATTTTTTATATGAGTCTCATAGGTTAATTTAAATTTATTTTTATTCATGAGAAACTCTAATGAAGGTGTGAAAATTCAAAGGTTTTTGACTGGGTATTTGAGGCCTATTTGTAGTTCTGAGTGAGCTTATGGAAGTGATTAGTTTAATGTCTTTTGCCATGTTTGGTAAAGTATAATGGACATGGTGATTACCATGAGGTAATATAAGTTATATAAATATGATTTTCTGATATTTTTATGTTGTAAAATTGAGGGTAATCTTCAAATATTTAAAGAAGACTTTCTGGGTGTGTGAAGACCTAGTTGTGAGTAGTACTAATGATGTGGTCCAAGTAGTGAATTGGAAAAAAAGGTGGTATAGATATACATGTATGTTATAAAAGGTATATTTTAGGATTTTTTGAAGTGTTTCATATATATTTTTAGTCTCAATAATTTCTAGTAGGTCTAAGTGTAAGGTGTTGCTTGAGAAGGCCTAATTGCATTAAGTCTCTATTAGGCCTAATGGTGTTTTTGGTCATTATGAGTGGTGACTAGCCTATGTAGAGGTTATTTCACTAGTTAAACATGTGTTTTAAACTATTCCAAGGGTGATCCAAGTATGTATATATGTTTGATTTACTAAGGTGGGTAAAATAAAGAGTCTTGTATTTATACAAGGCATAATAGGCCTATTTGAGTGAGAGTATAGATGAGAGTGAAAATGAATAAGAGAGAACCATGAGGAGAATAATGAGGTAATATAGACAATATGAGGTAAGTAGAGGATCAATAATTAATATATAATAGAACTTATAAGTATGTTGACAAGTTTAGTTGACCTAATAAACATAATAAGTGGCAAGTTGAGTAAAGAAGCCTGAAGGCTATTTTGAGAGGGGTAAAAGGGTGAGACGAGCTAAGTGAGTTGATTATATTTTAATAGAATATAAAATATACATAAAATATGTGTTCCTAATGTATGAAATTAGGTAAAATTTAGATATATTAGATAAAGATCTGAAGAAAGGGTCAACATCTATTGGTTAAGGAATAAGGTGTCTTGAGGTGATCAAGTTGGTGTTGGCTGAGTTGGTGTTGATTCACTTATGGGGTTGGTTCCTCCTTGTTAGTTGGTTTTTTATAAAGACTAGTTGAGTGGGTGTTTAACTAGGTATGGGTTAGTGCTACTTGTTAAGCTAGTGTTTCACTAAATTTGAATATTATAATTATAGGACTACAGTCCATTTATAGGGTTTAGTGGGTTTTATCAACCATGAGTATTTCCCACATATCTCTTGTGTTCATATCTTACTTAATGTTTATGTGATTGATTCTCTATGAATTTCTTGATCACTATATTAGTTTGAAAGGATAATTAATTATAAGTGAATTTTAATGATTGTTTTAAGGCCACTAACTCACCCCCCTCTTAGTGGCTATAATTCTAACAAGGTATTTGATTATGCTTGTCTAGATTCCCACTCCCCTTGATTGTTGTATTTTTTTCCAAGTTATAAATTTAGATGAATAAATTAATTTTTTGCATTTGTTTTAGCCTTTGGCATGAATGGAGGAACTTCATATTGGGATGGGATTGCTTTTAAAACTACCACTAACTGATATATGAGTTGGTTTTCAAGATCAACTTGTTTAGCAAGGTGAGACTCAAAATCAAGAACCATCTGATTAGAGGTCTTTTCATGTTCATTAGAAGATGATTGGACTTGCAAGGTTTGCTATGAATCATGGAACTTATCCTTCTCAATACACACTTCTCTTTCCATTTAAACTCTCTCTTAGATAGACCCTCAAGTAGGAAAATTTGGCAAGGCTTGTGAGGAATTTTGAGGGTTGTGACATAGTTTTGTTTGAGAATATTTAGGGGGAAAGGGTATTTCAAAAGAGGACTAATGTGTAATGAATGAGAAAACATGATATTGGTAGGATTGGACCTATTTCATCTCATGGTATATTAAATTCTATTCAATGCTTGAAACTAAACCACCTATGTCAAAATATCACCATTGACTCATGAATGACCTTCTCTCATGAAAAAATCCCATTCTTTCTTGGCTTGTTGCAATGAAGTTATCATGCTCACAACTCATTCCTAGCGATTTCCTATCCATATATTCTCAAGGTGTCAATTCTCACCATATGTTTTTCATAGCCAAAAAAAATGTCTATTTAAAGCTTGATATGGATTTACTTTTAATATGAATAGGTTGACTAAGAACATCATGATGTTATCATGGATGATTAGGTTAATGATCAGGCTACCAAGGAGGTGGATGAGGCTCACAAGGAGAGTTAGAGTAGTCTCTTTGGTATTAAAGAGAATCATAAACTTGATAAGGGATGTCATATTATTAACAAGAGTAAATATAGGGCTGGTAGGTTTCATAATGTGACTGATATGAGTAATAGTGATGCTAATAAGAAAGTGTGTGATAAAATTCTATCCTATATGCAACCATCATTCATCATAAAACACATTAAAATCAAATAAAATATCAATATCAACCATTATTACCCTGATATGATGATCTTGAGATGACCTTCATCATGAATATCTAACTATAACCTAGCTTGTGAGTGATTAAAGATGCCTGGAATAGCCAAGATACTACTGTGAATGATCCAATGTTTGAATCATCCAATTGGGAATGATAGAACTATCAAAAATCTAAGTTGTACCTTGTGAAGGAGAGTTTTCAATTATAATTCAAACTTGGACTAACATGGGAATGGCCTAAAGGTTATGGGTGACCTTATAACTAGACTAGACATCTGGATTAAGGAGCTAGTTCTATAGGTGCAACTATTTAGCTCAGTTTTATAAGACCTATTATATATGGGGTGAAAATGGATGGAAAGTGTAGAAAAAACTATTCTAAGAGGTGGTGATGCACCTATGTAATCATTCATCCACATAATTTGGACTTTAACAAACTCTAATAAGTAATGTAAATGACTGAATATTTCAACTCCAAGGAATCCCATGCAAAAGTGTTTCACATAAAGGTTTCACTAAGTGATCCAAACATGAGGGTAATGATGGAAGGCTTGATTCAAGACACTTATCAATCAAATCTCCACTCCAAGATCATACACTTATCATTCAAACACTATATGTGACCTGCATAAGATCATATACTAGTAGCTAGGTGAGATTAGGACTTGCCATGGGAGAAAAACTACCTCATGAAAATAAAACTAATTATAAAACATTAAACCTATTTTAAAGAGTTTAGAAATAGTCAGTTGTATTAACTTAAGAGGTTACAAAGTGATAATCTAGGAAAAGTCTCCTCATGCCCAAGAGAGGGATTTCCATAATAGGCCTTCCAAACTTAACAAATATAATAAAGTGGAGATAATAATAATGAGAGTGGTGTATAATCCTTGGCATAAGTCAAAATATGATAACTTATTCCACATGATAGTTACAAGAGTCTTCCATTCATTTAATTATCTTTAAAGAGTGTCTTTATGATAATCAAATTCCATTTCTAGTAACATTTGACCTATGAAAATGTATATGCATTCCATATTAAATAAATTACATGTATTTATTTATTAAATACATCAAATAGGTCCAACTAAGCCATCAAAAATCATACATTAACTAATCTTCCTTTTGAGCATATGACCAAATAAAAAAAATATCTTTCTCAATTATGACCATTAAAAGTACAGTTGACTCATTTAAATCACAAATTATTTGACATAATTACTCTATACTAAATCCCTCAATATCCTCTCTATTCCAACCTTCAAATTTCCTTGTTAACCAAATAGGCCTAGTAGGCTACTAGGCCTATTAGCTTGACTGCTAGTGCTTGGTTGCCATAGAAAACCAATATGGCTACTTATGAACCTATAAATAGGTATCATGTCTAAATAAACATCATACATCATGTCATGGGAATTATTGATTAGTTCACACCTAAAACCTTATCAAACTAGGTGACTAAGTCACCCTATCTTTTATATCTACAGACTAGCTATGTGGAACTGAGTTGTACAGGCATTTCCAAGCATAGTTTTGGGAATCTAATGACTTAAGGAGATGATAAAAGTGTCAATATTCCCCCTCAAATTAATAACATATTTAAAAATAGTTGTTTACCCTAAAAATATCTCAAGACCTTAAAAAAGTACACTTTTTTGATAATTATGTATAATTTTTGTATGTACTAGTGCTATGGGCAAGGTCTCCTCTGAGTGCTCTAGATTTTTTGGGTGTTTTTAGGGTCATTAACGAGTTTTTGGTTGCTAAAATATCAAATTTTCTCAAGTTTGGTCTATATTACAATTTAATTACGATTTTATAGGTCTACCATCTTAAACATGGTTCATAAACATGAGACCTCCAATCCTAAACTTATAGTCATAGATGTTTAGTCCATAGACACCACTAAAACCTTTGACAATATTTGGTTCTCATCTAGATGGTGTGGAGAGATATGAATATAAGATGATCAAATATGAGCTATTTACAAGCCTTCTAAACCTATCATTAGTCTTAGCAATAATTCATAAAACTATGTGCCTAAATATAACTCATTCGGCCATGGATCTCAATTCTATTAAGGTTCTAAATTCCCACTAAGAGCATTTGCCTCAAGTCTCTCTACCATGGAAGATATAAACATCTTAAATGATGAATCAAGTTGGTTATATACATTATAGGATTTGATATGGTGATAATACTAAGTTTTGTCATTATATTGCATTCTTCTTCTTTAAATTACCTCATTAAGTCCTAAAACAACCTCTTATACCTTTTCATGGTGTCATTTTGCTTAGGAGAGTCTAAGAGTACTCCCATGGTGGTGTGAGCCTTCTAGACTTAAGACATGATTTTAGCCTAATAATCTTAAGTGTCATGGCTATGAGGACTATAGGTGTTGTGAGGGTATTCCACATCATCAAGTAACATTTCTTACCTATTTTTATACTATGTGTTTTCTTAAAAATTTTAAAACTCCAACCCTGTTTCATTGTCTCATGTAGTTGCCTATAGATGATAGTGTCAGGACTCTTAAGTCTAAAAGCTTGGGGTTTTGGGTTTGATGAGGGTTTTTTTTTCCATTTTTAAATTTTTTTATGGAATTATAACTCCTATAATATGTCTTTAGGGTTGGAAACACCTTCCTACTAAGCCCCTTCTAAATCTATTGGCTATATATCTTCATCTTCCTTGCCTAGGGTTTCTTAGCAATCAAGCTTGTATAGATCTAAGGATTGGGTTGGGAAAATATCTAATTTATATAAGTATTATAAAACCTTTTAAACCTTTTTTATTTCCTCTAAAACCATTCCTAAATTTTTTCCATCTCTCAAACTTCTATTAAGCCCCTAAGCTACCTAAGTTTTCACTTCTAACACATAGGTCTATTCTCATCAGTTTTAGGCCTAATGGGATAAGTAGGCCATTAATATATCCTTACTAATCATGAGACTCCTATTAATATGTAAATTTTTATACATATTATTACCTACCTCATCATGTGTTTTCAACCTTAAACAACCCCCAAGTAAGTACAAAAATCTCAGTTGGTATGCATAGGCTTGTTTTAGGTATGTCTTCTTTAGTTAGCCCTCAAGGGAATTTTATCTTGAAATTTGAGTGTTACCTCATAAATAGAGTGTTTTAATACATATTAACACCATATATTATAATATAAAAGACCCTTATGAAGTGTATTGTATTTGTCTTGTCCATAAACCTCCAAATAATCTAGCTAGTCTCATCATAGACTATTAATAAATTGAGGTATGTATGAAATAAAATAGTGAATGTTTTAAATAATTTTATAACCATAATAATAATATTAATACATTAATCTAATAACCATAATAATTTTTACCAATATTTAAGGCATGATCACATTTTTAGAGGTTTCAAAACCATAAATTCTCCCAACACTAGTTGTAGGTGTTGACTGTGTGTGTACGACATTTTAAATATCTATTTTAAATATTCCAAACCATATTATTTATCATTAAAATTATTTAATAAACTATATTTATTTTTTATATAGAACTTAGTGTCTCCATTATCTCATACTTCCTCTCCCTTTAGGCTTAACTGCCTATCTTGAGTTTGTAGCCTATAAATGCCCTTAAGGAGTCACTTGACCATGTTTTAATCCTTTTATAGGATCATGAAATTGGATTAATATATTTTTATGTAATAATCACCTCTGTATATATTCCATTATAATCTCCCTCAAATCATCACATTCTAGACATACATCCACATCTCTACTTCTACCTTTTACTATCTATAATCATATACTAGCTGTAGACTACCATTCTCTATTTATTTTAATTTAGATGGAGAAGAAGATAAAAATACCTTGATAAGATAATCGATATGAATTTATAAACTATATAAATAATTAAATATCACTCAAACATCTCACAATTCTATATCTTCATTAGGTTCATGACCTTCTAAAAAGATTACACCTTGACTACTGACTGTATGTAGCTCTCAAGTATTGACTGTGAGTTTAATTTAGAGATTAATATTGTACTATTTTGGTTGAAACTCTCTCCAAACCAATATATATATATATATATATATATATATATATATATATATATATAAAATTATTTTAACCTATAGATGCTTTTTTATAAATTCAAGTATATTTCAAACATACTTGGTCACTTGACTAGCTCAAGATTAGTTTATTCTCCTTTACAATGTATAGGTGAATGTTGATGTATTTTGTAAAGATAAAAGTGAAATTTGGATGATAAAAGACCTTGAAAATTTTATTAACATGAATTATGATGCTTTAGTATCTAATGAGAATGTAATCTCCATGGGCATTAACTCTATAGACCTTAACTCCTCAAGCCTTCATAAATATTGTAGATAGATAGACTATACTTTTACCTTAGTTATAGGTGAATATTTACTCCTTTAGTAGGGTTTAAGGATTTATAAATTATTTTCATGACCATGAATATTCCTAAATACCTTGAAATATACCAAAATATTGGATTCATGATGTGGATGTGGATAAGTAGTGATATGTGTGTATGATGATAATGGAATATGTATGGTATAATAAAGTACTAAGCTCACAAAAATGGTTAAATGGTAGTGAAAAAGTTATGAAAATGGAATGAATCATGAGGGAGTGGAATGAGACATGAATCCACAGTCAAGATAGTCTTAAAGGATCCTATGAAAGAATAATCATATTCCTTACAATTTACTATAGTTTATATATCCTTTATGAAGCATACACTATGAAAAGAGAAACATAGGATTATCTAAATTAGGAAACTTTCCATGAGTGAAAAATTTCATAAAATAGTTTACTATGTGTTGACAACCTTGGATCAACCATTGATTCATACAATGTCTTCAACCTTGCTTATACACTATAGATTTGGTAGTTTATGTGTTCTTCAGTCCTAGATACTTACAAGTTTGAGATGAGGTTAGATAATGTTGTGGGAATTTTTTTTAGATTCTTATCAATGTCCATAACATTCCATTTTTATATCACATGCTCAGGAAAATAGAAAACATGGAAAATTGGTTCCCTGCTTGAATGGAAACTCCATTGTGAGTGTCCTACATTATTACTAATTTTTCATAAAGGAGAAAGAGTAAAAATGAGAATAAATTCACAAATATGAAATATATATAAGGTCCCCTCCTTTTTCCAAAATTTTAGATCCTAATATTATCTCTCATGGCTATACTATTTGTAAACCTGAAGGGCTCTACTAAGTTGCAAAGGATCTTGATGGAATAAGAGGATTAGTTTTGAGTTTGTATTGAATCCTTTGATCATGAAAATTCATAAAGATACTTGACATGAACCCATATATAATACCCTAACCTCTCCTATATGAAACTGATCGTACTAGTTTGTATAATCTACAAAGAGGTTGATAACACTACTTTTCTTGCATTTTCTCCTTGCTTTAAGCTTTTAACCAACATTATGGGATAGAGGGAAGGAAAAAATGACTCAAAATGACATTTAAAACTTATTAATATGGCGGGGAAGAGATAAAAAGGCATATTTGGCATGTGTGGGTCCACTTGTTGAGTAAGGAGTGAAATATGAATTTTAAAATGACCTCTAAAGATATGAATGCATAGTGATGATTTGGAAACTCTTTTAAGGCCTTTATTAAACAATGAGACACTTGAAATATCACCATTTTATAGAGGTTTGGTTATTTATATTACTAACATGAGGTATTTGGAAGGTGATAAATGACTTTAATGGGTTCATGAAGGCTTAAAATTGCTTGAATGGGCAAACTATGAACAAATGACATTGAAATTGTCAATAAACATTCATAAGACATATCTACACACTCCTCTTCACCTAAGCATCACCATGACTAGTGTCACATCACCAAAGAAACCAAGGAATCCATGACATAATGGATTCATAAGTAGGCTCAAGAACACATAATTATACTTCTAATAGTGCTACCAAGGCTCAAAATAGAATGAATAAAGACATGACCATGCTGGAGATCACCATGAGTAGGCTTATATTATTGTCATATAAAATTTTTTGGTTATAGGGGTTGGAATTTGGACTTGGGAGGCCAAATTTACAATATGAAGTACATAAATGAAAAGTATGGAACATAAGCAATCAACATCAACATATCATTCTAGTCCCTAGATATATGTGTTAGCAAAAAACATTAAGTATATAACATGTCAAGTACAATATAAAGTATATAAGCATGTATATAGGAATTTGTAATTAAAATGATAATATAAAATGATCATATAATGATATAACCTATATGTATCATGATCAAAGAAGTAGATACCCCCCATTGTCTAAATGACATGATTAGAGGGAAGGACCAACTTCCATATGTGCCTATATCATGTGCCTAGGTATGTTTGTATCACACTCAAAATATGTGTGAAACACGTGTATATATAAATAAATTATATACCATTCACCAACATGGAACTAAATAACATAGATGCTAAGGAGTTAATAGAACATGTAAAATCTTTTTTTTATTTTTTATTTTTTATTTTTTGGGTATTTTTAGAATATTTGACCAAAAGTGTTATGCACAAGTAAAGGTGATACTATAAGCCAAAGTAATAATCAGTGAGTTGCCTATGTGAAGGTTTTATATCATGTGTTTCATATTCATATGTTTTGTAATTAGTATCATCAAGATCATACCAATAATCTATGTTATTATGATCATATTCATCGATGTAATCATTTTTATGGAAAAATGTAAATTCTTAGGTTGTTCTTGAACCTATGATATATTATTTTGAACATCCATGTAATAAAAACCAATTGGACCATAGATTTGATTTTCTTTCTTGTAATTTTGTTTTTATTGAAAATTAGGAAAAAAATTAATTTATGCCTTGACCTATTTATTTGAGGATAAAAGTATATACTTTGTAGTATTACAATTAACTATACATTATTCTCTTCATAGAGTAGATATGGTGTTTTGATCCTTATTGACCATATTTACATAATTTGCTTTTTTAGTCATGTTTTGATTTAAAAATTCCTTTGTTAAAAATCCTATTTTAGAATGCTTGTTTTCTTATCTTAAGTTTGAGTTGGAAAATTTTATTATTTATCTTTTTGTAACATTGCCCTTGTAATATTTTCATGCTCTAATTGTTGCATTTGTAAATGTTTTTATTTTGAATTATCTTTTAGTACCCAAATATTCTATTTTGGCACTTATGCTTTATGAGAGGTACTCATAATGTGAGTGGTTTTTTTGAGTGATGTATTGATTATAAGATTACCACTATCTTGGTGATGTTGTATTTTGTTATTTAATGAAAAACAATAATCTATATGATTCCCATGTATTCTGTGATATGTAAAATAATATTTAGATATCCTTAAATGATGTATATGGGGTAATTGTATCACTTTGTTTAGACACATTCCTATTAGGGTTTTACTTGGACTCTTAGTAGTATTTTGGTAACTTTTTGAATCAGTTTCTCTAGGTGTATTATGTTTTATATTTTCATTTGGATCTAATTTTCCAATAATGTGATCTTTGAATTGATTTTTTTTTTTTGTAACTCTTCTATCAACTTGCTTATAAGGACGATTTGATCTTTTAGGTATTCACAAGCACAAACCCTAAGTGCCTCAGATTGAACATGCATACATATACCATCTACCTTACCCATTGAAGGAGTGATAGCATGGACCTTGTTAGAGGGATGTTAGCTATCATCCTCCTTGGGGTTAGGAGGAAGAATAAGTTCCTTTTTATCCATTTTAAATTTTTAAAAAATTGATATGACAATAAGAAAGACGAGACATACAAATGTTAGTATTATAACTTGATACAATAAAGATATAAAAAATTCAAATAATTGGCCAAGTTTTAAAAAATTTTAGGTAGGTTTATTTAAAAAATAAGAAATTAGATGAACCTATAAAACAGGGAAATAAAGGTACAATGTATGACATATACATCTAAATTCACTAAAAATAGTAAAATTCTAAATTCACACAATCTGTATAATATTTAAGAAAAAATAGGTTTTCATTTATACAACCATAGTTATGATAAAATTCTAAGGAATTTTAAAAATGATCTATTATGAATAAAAAATAGGCCAAATAATGTAGAATGCATCAAAAGTAAAACCCTAAAATATTCCCAATAAAGAATCAATAATTTTGATAAAACATGCTATTATTTTAGATATCTAAGAGAGGTTTTTAAATAAAATACTATTTTTGATGAAACATAGAAATTAATTAGAAAATAATTACATCATTCACCTTGTATGTCACTATTTAATAAAAAGTAAATTGTAAAAATCAAAAAATACATATAAAAATTGGGTGAACAAAAATAGGTTTTTGAGTATACCAACCTAAGTATAAAATACCTCTAAGTAATTTTTAAATGGATATATTTGGTGGAAAAAATATTCAAATCAAGGAAAAAGCAACTTGAAAGTGTTTGAAGATAAATCTTGAGAACAAGAGGAGGGTAAAACCCTAGGGTAAAGTTTCATATATGAAAATAAATCAAAACAAGGAGAAACCTTTAGAGGTTTGAAACCTTAGATCAAGCTAGGTTTACAATGTAAGAATAAAATATTAGGTTGACCAAATGTTTAACCATAAATTAAGATGGGTCAATATAGTATAGGGTTAGGATTATATAAATAATCATAAGGTGATAAATATATCTATAACTTGCCAATCAATTAGTAAACTCAGATAAATAATGTTTTGAGTTTAAATATTGAGATATGATAAACATAAAAATAAAAACTATTGATTGATATTTTAATGAATTATAAATAATAGTACTTAGTTGCTTAGTATTCACATGAAGATCTAGGTTGAAACAAGCTGCAAGTGGACTAGATCAAGATCTTGGAACAATCATCATATTCTAGAATTTCACACTTTGTGGCTTTGAATGCTCGTGTTATATATATATATATATATATATATATTATGTTGACACTATAATTTTACTTGGATACAAGTGTTTATTATATAATATCAACTATATTTGAGTGTGACCACTTTTAACCTTTTGGTTTTTCTACCACCTTTACTCTGGTGTGTTTAGCTTTTGCACATAAGCTATCATTATTTATCAAATGATCAAACCCTAGCTCTTCATCTTCACCCTTAGAGTGACTATGGGAAAGGTGGGTTAGTGGAAACATGTGTCAAGCTTTCCCAAGGAATCCTTTATCAATGGGCACTACCTACAAATATAATACTCTGAAGAGGCACTCAGACTTATGTAGTTTTCCCCTACACTTTGATTATGTGTGTATCGAGATGAAATGTGTGATAAAATAAATACATAGAGTGACCTAGCTTGTAACTTAGAAAATATGGCTCATGGATTGCTCCTTCACTACTTCAAACTTGTAGATGGGTTGTACCTATGATTTATATTCAATTAAGAAATAATAGGGAAACACTTGTCACTTGAATGCTTGATTGAGTGATTTTGGTAAGTTGCATTTTGAGTTTTTAGGTTTGTGCTAGGTGAAGTATGAATGAGGGTTGATATATATATATATATATATATATATATATGTGTATATATGTATATATATATATGTATATATGTATATATATATGTATATATGTATATATATATATATATATATATATATATAGATATATATAGGAAATATCTCACATTAAATCACTTAGGTTGACCATAAAAATACATTTCATTTTCAAATTTAATGAATTTAGGTCACTGGACACTTAGTTTGGCACATGATATTAACGTCAATGTAGGCATCTAATTGGGATGGAACTGTCAAGAAGTTGGAAAATAGGTATAGGTCCAAAACATGTAGAGGATGATGATAAGGAGGTTAATATAATTTTGAGTACTATATAATGCTTAGTCATTAGAATAACATATGTTCAAACTAAGATATAAGTAATAGGCATAATAGATAGTTGATGTAATCCTTTCAAAAATAAGATCTTAGAAATAAAGGGTACAACCATGATAAGTAATTAAAAAGTATACAAGACTGAGGTGTTTTATAATTTATATTTAGTATCTACAAAGACATATAGGGAGAGGTAGACCAAGTAAAATTTACACATAGGGTTCAAACCCTACCAAACATTAGCACAACCTATAAAATACATATGAATACTTATGATATCATAAAATTTATGATACTATGGTATAATCATTGAATTCATATCCAAATTAAAAAAATGGACATGTCTTTTAGGATGTGCCTCTTATTCATGGAGAGTTAGTTGCATTTACATAAAGTTTTGTACCATACTGCATTGTCCAAGAAGATGGAATCATTTATTCTATCATCCTAGAGACATGTTATAATTTTGTGGTGAGGTCAAATTTTATGAAGTTATATTCCTTATATTTATATTCTAATAAATAATCTTTCTAACTATACTTCTCTAGTTTCCCTTGTGTATACTTATTCTTCTTTAAAACCCACTTGTAGCCCATAGTTTTTTGTCCAAGATTTTTTTTTATCAAGACCAAAATATCATTTTTGTCAAGAGATTATAGTTCCTCAATCATGGCCTTATTCTAGGAATTTATCTAATGGCATCCAAGAGATTCCCTTAAGATATTGGGGTCTTCCCCATCAACCAAAGATAATAGAAACTCAAAATCAAAATCCTATGGGCTACACCTTTCACAAATGTTATGTATCCATTATGTTATCCTTATAATAGGATTTGTTGAATCCTCATATTATTATTACTCTTATTAATATTCATTAATTAAAACACACTCAAATACATGATATTTAACATGTACACCAACCTACACCTTTTTTACTTCTTCCTTTCACTATTTAGTTAGTTGTTCTTATGCACCTCCTTGAATACTTAATTTTATATATAGACTTCCTTATTTGTCATAGGATTCATAATCTCATACGCTTTGAAAATATTCCCATATCTAATAAATATGCAATTTATATAATTATAATCAAACTTCAATGTTTCCTCATTTGGAATATGGGATAAGGTTATCATTTAAAAAATTGTAAGCATGGCTTCTTACTAGTACAAACCTTTTATGGAGTAATAATACTGATGTGGGTAATTTTTTGAAAAGCTAACATTTAGTAGACACTACTTGAGCCTGAAAGTTATACTCTAACTGTGCACCACTTAGAATACTTTGGGTCTTATCCATTAAAATCATGTTTATCTACTTTTTAACTCTATTATTTTTTGATACATATAGAGTTCTCATTTTACTTTGAATAACACTCTTCCTATGGAGTTCATTAATTTTTTTTGATTAATTCTCATCCTAATTATCTATGTACAACACCTTGATCCTATTCTTCATCTATTTATCCACAATGGATTTGAACTCCTTGAATTTCTAGAGAATTTTATATTTATTTAGATGAAGTATATCCAGGTCTTGTAATAGAATTCATATATTAAGGACACATAAATTACATACTTGGTATAGTGATGGGATATATATTGGTTTGAAAACATCACTATGGATCACTATAAAGATTCCACTTTTACATGCAAAATTTGTGTGTAATTTCATTAAAATTCAATTTCCATTAACACAATGCTTACTGATTATTGAAGCCAAAGGGACAATTATCCATACCTTTCACCATATATTTGGTTTCCATTATTTTTAGAAAATTTTCACCAATATGGCCTATCCTCTTATGCATGTGCATTATATTATTTATCTAACTAAATGCATAAGTTATTTTTATCCTCTACCTCAATAACAAAATGTTATTACATGTGTTTCTTATTACACTCATATCAAGCCTAAATAGAGCACCAATACACAAACCCATTATAAATATTATGGATATACACACTATCTTGTACCCATGTTTTAAAAATAAATTTTTGATGCTAACATCATTCATTTTTATCATATAGATTAGATTATTTTCAAAGAAAATAAAATGAAAAACACCATGGAGAGTCTTAATTGTCCCATCACCCTTCTTACACCCATGATCTTGTAGGTCATGTTTTCTCCTATAAAGGCTTCACCACCATAATATTCATATAACCACTCCCTCACAAGATTCATATGATAGGATAAACATAAATCAATCAACCATACATCATTACATGCATTAAAACTTGATTTTGTAAGATATGTATCTCCACCTCCATTACTAGAGACCATTTCACCCAAGGATTGCATAAAATCTAGTGGTTTGGTATTTTTAGCCTTATTAATTTATATTAATTCTTTATATGTCATTAATTTATATAATTATATAACTTATTCAATGATCTGTGTGGAGTATTATATCAACATATAGAATTCAAGTAATTATCCCCAATATTTTTCTTTCCCCTTTCTTGCAAGAGACCTTGTACAAAAAATATAACCTTTGTCTAATAAATTTGTTCCTCATATCCTTTGACAAAAAAAACTATGAACACATTCTAAAATTTTATATCTATTGTAGCACAATTTATATAAATCAATGAATTTTACAAAAAATATGGTAAACAACACAATAATGTGATACACATTTCTTGATCATCCATTTTCACACACACACACACACACACACACACACACACACACACACACACACACACACACACACACACACACACACACACACACACACACACACACACACACACACACACACACACACACACACACACACACACACACGAATGAATGATAAAAAAATCATAACTATTTATAAGGTATTTAGGTGACCTATAACCAAATCACCACCATTCAATCACAATGAATACAAATTATTTACATGAATAGTTTATTTACTGGTGACTTATTTTGGTATAATATTCCCAACTTATCTAAAAGAAGCTTTATAGTATCTTTAGCTAACATAATCAGTATCATTTAATTTGAAAAACATAACATGATACATATTATAAATTTCTTATCAATATTATCCCATTCTTTGAGTTTCATTTTATTTGGTGGTGCATTTGATATATTAATCCATTGAACTTGGAGACACATAAATTAACATTTAAGCTAAAAAATGCACTTGTCACCACTCTTTTGACACACTTATCTCATGACCTATTCTAGGGGATTTTGACTAATTCCTACACTCTCCACATGATTAATCAATCCTTCAAGCAACATAAATCATTATAAAATCTATATATTTAGATTAATTAACAACCTAAACTCACTAATAGACTAAATCATACTTTTATCATAATAAATTTTCCCTTTAGTATAATAGCACCTTGATGGGACAATATCACACCCCACTATTTTCCACTCCTACCAATAGTGTCCTCATGATAATTTATGTATATTTTCAAAAATTAAAAATTCATAAGGGTCATCCCATATGTTTAGAAATCCCTATCCAAATTAATTCCAAAAATACCACTATAAAAGCACATTTCAAACCATTTTTCACACAAGAGGCTTAGACACAGAAAAAACAAAAATTATAGTAGCACATTGAGATAAAATTTCCTATTTATCTTAATTTTGATTAAATATAACCCTAGGATCCCTAAAATAAAGTCTTAGTATACCTCTAATGTCATAATTCATGGTTGAAGCACTTTGTCACACTAGGATTACACTAAAATCTATATTTTTGCACTAGTTTCACACACACCACTATAACATGGGATAAATACATGTAGTTTGATCCATTTTTAGAGTATTGGTATATAGGCATGCTCAACATAGGGGGTGTTGAGGTCAAGCATAACTTCAACTACTTACCCCTTTTACTCCATAATTGTATTTTATCTTCTTATATATTAAGCTAGGGTTTCAAGTAAAAAAATGGTATATGATGTTCCTTGAAGTAGATCAAAAGCTCCCACATCGTTCATATAATAAATAGGTGAAGGTGAACATAGCCCAAAAATATCATAGACCTATTGTCTACCAAAAAATGACATCATATTAAGATAATATCACCCCCACTACTATCTAGTTGCATCTCTATTATCTAGGAACCCTACCAACTCATGTTCTAGATCTACACTTATTCAACACATTTTTCAATCAGTGTCAGATCTAGAGATAGTTCGCATCTCAATTTTCTAGCCAACTTTATATTTCTCTTTTACACTTTCCATATTTAAAATGTCTATATATTTATAAATTTTCAAATCAATTTGTATAATTTATTTATTATTTTTAGTAGTCTGATTTTACATAATAATTTACCATATTAGGTAATCTATTTCCTTAGATTTCCAAAATTTCATAAAACATATTAGTGAACCCATTTTTTGATTGAATAATAAAAAAATTCTAACTTTCCATTAGGGTTTTCCTTCTTAACATTTCCATTAGGATTCCATATTTGCATATTTTCTTGATTTTGAGATAAGTCATTCCTTAGTTTACTCATCATTAGCCATGTTTCTAGTGTTTATATTTTTATTGTCCTTGCCTATCTTGATTTTTAATCATTCAATAAATTCCAAGATATTAATAAATTGAAAATACATACGCAATATTCTTTTATGAATTCTTATATTTATTTTGTTCCTCCTCACTTACATGAAGATGACTTCAAAAATACTGATGATGCCATAAATAAAATATCTAATAACGTCATGAAGAATCACATGAAATTGCTTCAAAAATAAGTATAAGACTTGAGTATCAATCTAAAATTAGGGGTTTATTTTTAGTATGGGTTTAGCTTAAAATATTTACAAAACATGGCATATACAAGTAATAAACTTGAGAAAACTTAACAAGACAATATCAAATCACCCACTCATATAGGCAAACATGGATTAAGATATACACCTAACTCTAAATTTATAGGTTACAAAAAGTATTCTCATATATTTTTTATCAAATCAATGGCAAAAATTTGAAGTGATTCCATTTACATAGAATTGGACCATTATATATTTACTTACTACGATATTGGTGAAAAAGCTTTGAAACTATTTAGATTAGTGCAAATTACAAATACTTTGATTAAAATAGTTATGTTTGATAATTTTTCAAATGAAAATATATATAATATCTCATTCTTACATATATTTTAGATTGATATGAATAACATACAAAATTCAAGCACAATAATTACTACATCAAATCAAGCATTATGTCCATCAATTAAATCTATTTCACTAGATATCACATTAGGTCCTAGGACAATATCTATGGTATTTTAGGTCAAAACTCTTTTTTCACCTTTTAATTTGATATTTGGTTTGTTATAGATAAAGGACATGGCTACAATGCCTTATATTACATGTGTCTTACATTTTTACATGATGGGCATCTATATACATATCCATAAGATACTACTCCATTAAAATACATGGATGCACTATAATATGATATTGTACATATTATGTAAGTGTAATAAAACAAAAAACTTAAAATGATATCAATTCATTCACAAAGACAATTTAAAGCTTTATCGAAAGCTCCTTTTAGGATTTTACTAAAATTATTACAATGTAATCTCATATCTCTTCCTCTCATTAAGGAGATTGATGTTAGTAAGTCTCTTCCATAGGGATTTGACTAGTATGCTTTTTGTGACTTTCATAGAAAATCAAAGCATACTACTAACAAGCGCATCAACTTGAGGCACATGATTTAGGATTTTATAGATACAAACATCATTAGCATAGGTGTTGCTACTAAGAAAATAAACATTGTTGCATTGGATGATCTATGTCATAATATTATGAAAAACCCATAAAATATTATAGGACATACTCATACCTCTGGGGATAACATTATAATAAAAATAAGATTTTATATGTAGATATGAGACCAAATATTATACATTTCCATTGTTAAAATAACTCCAACCTAGTTTTGATCTAGGACCCATGGATTATGAGTCCCTTGCATGACTCATAAATTAGTATCTTTATCTATTGTTTTTTTAGTTTACATACATACACAAAATACAAAAAAAAAAGACATTTTAGAAAAATTCAAAATCAAGACCTATGAATGCTTATGTTTAGTTAATTTACATCAGTTAATATGTGCATAATATTTAGTACTTATTTCTATTTAGTTTTTGTATCTTATATACTTCACAAATGAACATGAGTGATTCTATAGCATATAATTTTCCATACCTAGACCCATTTTTAGGTTATTTGCTATCTCAAACTCACAAACTTCTATTCATGTTAAGTTGAAGGTTTTCATGAGTAATTTTAATTAGATATTAACTTTAGTGGGATTTTGACTTGTGTGTATTTTAGTTATTTACCCAAATGACTTCCATGAGTAGTAATTTACTCAAATGATAGTTTTTACTCATGTATTTTTAGTGATAATCACAAGGTAAGGGATCCCACTTTAACACATAACCACTGTAAGCATTTGTTAGTATGGGAATGGTGAATGTAATTCACCAGTTCAATATTCTCATCTTTTAGCCTCTTCCCCATTGGAAAATATTTTGGTGAGAGTAGTGCCTACTAAATCATCATTGTCTCACAATTATTACCAATGTGGGATTAACCCAATGACAACCCAACCATGTATTTTTAATTTAATTTGAAGGCTTTCACAAGTAATTTTAATTAGTTTTTATTTTTAGTGGGATGATTTTTACTCATGTGTATTTTAGACATTTCCTACATGACCTTAATGAGTAGTCATTTACCCAAATGACATTTTTTACTCATGTATTTTTTTAATAATCACAAGGCAAGGGGAACCACTTTATAACATAACCACTATAGGAATTTTTTAGTAGGGGAGGAATGGTGAATGTAATTCACCACTTCGGGATTCTAACCCTCTAGCCTCTTTCCCCATAGTTAAATATTTTGGTGAGTGTAGTTCTTAACAAATCATCATTGTCTAAAAATTATTTCCAATGTGGGATTAACCCAATTAAAACCTAATAATTTATTTTTAATGTTAATTTGAGGGCTTTCACAAGTAACTTTAATTAGATATTAATTACATATTTATATAGTAGCAACATAAATGGATAGGAATGCACCCCAAAATTTTACAATCATCCCTCTATTATACAAATGAGTGCAAGATTTCCATTGTAAGATCTAAATCACACACATGCCTTATCTAGCTTGTTTTTACTTCAACAAGCCCACTCGGGGCATATTATACATAGTTTTTACTATTATTTGGTTATCTCTTATTTTTAATAGCTCAGTTATTTACATAGCATTATATCTATCGATATTACTCACTTATTAACATGTTAATATATTATTGGTTACCTAAGTTACTAAATTTAATAGTTTTAAAATTTCTCATGTTGATCAACTACATATTTCATGCATGATTTTCATGTTTTATTTCCTTATTCATGTCTTGTGTGTATTATTACTTAGATTGAGGAAATTTGAACATGTCCTTACAGGTGTTTTTATGCATGTGATAGAATTTGAAGATGTCATTATATGTGGATCTAAGATTTTATTATATATTTTTATGTATATGAGTGAAATTTTAACATTCCCCTTGTATGTGGAACTTTGGCATTTGATTGCATACTTTATGTGATTTAAATGTACTTTTTATTTGTGCATATCATGGCCATGACAATTGTTTTCTTATTTACTTAGTTTTTTATGCCATAATGTATATCATTCCTTGTCAAAGTTTTTGGATGCCATGATAGATATCATACATCCCTCAAATTATATCTATTTAGCTTTTGATAGTAAATTTTAATCACTTATCTACATATTTAATTTCTAACATCTATCTTGGAATTCTCACTATATATGTTTTTTCTACATGCATCTCACATTACTATTATGATCAATTTATCTATATGATGATGTAATTATTATCCATGTTATCATTATTACTCATATTAACATATTTTACATTACGTTTATTACATAATTTTTTATTTTGATTTAAGTTATTGTGTAGCCTTAAAACTACACCTAAAAAGAGGGGGCATAAATAGTGGTTTTTCTTAGAGACTAAGCCCTCACATTACAATGCACAAGTATAAATTTTTAGTCCTCAAGTAGTGAATCCCAAAGCACACTTAGAAAGCACATATAAAGTTAGTTTGGATAGGATCACTCCATTTGGATTGGAACACCCCCCACTGTTATAAAAATAGGGTGTTATTATCCTAGAACATAGAAAATAGTCATTTCCAAAATATATCAGAGTCTTAGGTAGTTTAGACCAATTTGAAAAAACTTCACAATATAAGTTTCTAGAATATACTTAGATTCATATATCATATTTTTATTAGTTTGGGGGCATGATGCAAGACATGAGTTATAAGTTTTGCATAGGATTTTTTTTTAGAATTTTAGTTGTTATTAATTAGTCTTAGAATCCATATACAGTAAATATCAATTTGGATCATTTGTATGGCATATAACTTCCTCATTAATTATTTTTGTATCAGTTCCACATGTAGACACTAGAAAACTGCACACTTATAGTTTTTGATGACTAAATGTCTTAGGAATCCCTAAATACCACCTAAACATTATTAACCCTTAATCAACCCCTCTTAACCTAACTAAATAACTATTATCCTATTCAAATAGTACTATTAATTATTACTATTTGAAAGTACTATTCAAAAATACTATTCACTATCACTATTCACTATGGGACCCACTATCACTATTCATGATGACATGGCAAGTGACATAGCATGTGACATGGTGTGTGACATGGAAGGTGATATAAAAAGTGATTTGGAAAGTGGCATGGCTTATAAGTGAAGTGGTTTGATGTGGGACATCATACCCCACTTGGGACCCTTTCCCAAGGTGCTTAATTACTTCATTTAAGCATCGCAAGGCTCCCCCATTGAAATATGGAAAATTTCACCTTAAGGGGCCATAATTTAACATGTATTTTGTCTTCACACATGAAAATGGCCTTAAAAATGGCATACCCACCTCTTTAGTGCTTTGGGAAAAGATAAGGGGCACTATATCTACCCAATTTTGACTTTTTAACCCAAATGGGAGACCCATGATCAAGGTGGGAATCCCACCACCCTCATATTTTGACTCATACATGCACCCACATGGATAATGGTCATAAATTTTGTGGGGCATCTATTTAAGTGCTTGGATGAAGACAAGAAAGGGTAATGAAAAGTATTTGGCCTCATTTAGACCCATGTGCCTGATTCCCATTCAAAATTGGACTCATGAGCAAGGTGGGAGACACACCAACCCAAATAGAGACCCATAATCAAGGTGAAAATCCCACAAACCTCATATTTTCACTCATTCATGTACCCACATGGAAAATGGTACCACATTTTGTGGGTCATATCTTTAAGTTCTTAGATGAAGATAAGAAAGGGTGATGAAAAGTCTTTGGCCTCATTTAGACCCATGTGCATGATTCCCATCCAAAATTAGACTCATGTGAAAGGTAGGAAACACACCAAACCAAATGTAAGATCCATGATCAAATTGATAATCCTACCACCCTCATATTTTGACTCATTCATGCACTACATGAGAAATGGCACGATACTTCTACTATTCCCTCTTTTGGCATGGTTTTTGACAATAAATGCTATAAATAACCCTCATATCCTTCACCCAAGGTTAATTTAGAAGTTATTATTTTGTTATTAACATAATTTTTTAGGTATTTTAATGAGGTCATAATTTTGGAGGTCATCCACATCTTAGAGGAAAAAAATTCAAAGTAATGAAGCTATGTCAAAATTGCCATATGAATCCTTCATCACATCATCAATGACATCAACCACATAAAAAAGCCTAAAGGTAACCTTATTTGTTTTTTTTTTAATTTTAGTCATTTACTTAAGTCCTTCCTTTCATTACCTTCACCCTCACCCTTACAATGGTAATATGCCACCTTCACCCTCTTTGCCTCCTCATCCTTTTGCTACCATAGTTACTTATTATTTTAAATTTTCAACCATAATTATCTCTAATTTTATTATCTAAATCAACTCCAACCAAACCATTATTTTTACTCGCATCAAATTACCAAACCCAAAACCACAACCTTGCTTTAACCAATTTTTAGCATTAGTATAATGAAACTAGTTGCTTCATTTTGGTTAACTTAGAAAATCATCTAATTTTATCAATTAATTTTATATAATTTGATGTATTTTATTTAAGTTTTATATTCATTTATGGATTTTAAAAAAAAAATAATTTCCACTTAATTTTTAATAATAAGGTGGATTGACGGCCTCCTAGAAAGCTTTCGCTTCTAGGATCTAACTCATGCTAGGCAATCCACCGATCTACTTATCTAACAAACAAGTTTTTTTTAGTATTTTATTATTTAAAGGTCATCCTACCAATACAAAGAGGATATATACATGATAACTTAGATTCAATGCATACACATTCAATAGGTATTCTTCCACACCCTTCTTAACTAGTTTCTTCTTTTCACACTTAAGACAAAGTAGAAATTAAACAAAAACATTTTGGCACACCCGGTGGGACCCTTGAGTTTTCTTGGGTTATTAGATTTTTTAAGACATTTATAATTGAATTAAATAAATTGATTTATTTTAATTATTATAAAATTAAGCTTTTTTCTTTACAAAAAAAAGAAAAAAAAGTTTTAGTTGCATTTTTTAGAAAATTAAATTTTATTGTATTTATAAAAAGAAAGAAAAGAGAATTAATATTAGGATTAGGATTGAATTTTAATGTTGAATTTAGGTGAAATTTATCTTTTATTGTATTCATTTAAATAAATCAAAATAAAATTCTTTTGGTTAAAATTGAGTGCATCCATTGACTACTTGCTTGATTTTAGCTCACCTATTGTAGTTCACAAATGTTACACAAACTAAACACACTTGAGATAAGGCCCAACTAGGATTTCATAACCTAGTGAATCACCTTACCCTTTCCCAATTATATTACTTGGATTTAATGAATTAATAAATAACCAACTCAGTTATCTGGCTGAGTATAAACTCTAGAAAATGGTACATATTAGCTAATCACCCACACTAGTTGTGGGATTATGATGTGAGGGGAGCAAGCCCCAAATACCAAACCATATACTCAAACTAATTTATACTTATATTGAGTTCCTAAACATGACCCAAAACCAAACATAGACTACCTTGTCTAGGATATATTCAAGCCAATTTCTTCTTCACACTTTTCTAAAGCATAAGCCAAAAGAGAGATTAAAAAGAATCCTGGGATTTAGCGCACTCTTAGTGAATGAATTGTTCATATTGCATATTTTTATTTATATTTATTTTAGGTGTGTAAATGTATCATCCTTTTATTATCTTCTCATATGGATCTCACTCACCAATAATAAAAAGATCTCAAGGAACAAAACCCACCACCAAATCAACCATCACCAACTTCCACCTCTTCATCTATGGAACACATTTCCAAACTTGTAGACTCCCCTCACTCTCTAGGAAGTCTTAATTAGGTAGTCCTAAGAGATTCATATTTTATTACTTTCTTAAACAATAATCATGTAGCCTTACAACACTACCTAATAACCACATCTTACCAAATCCCAATTTTAACCCCACTTATAGATCTACCTTATGACATGCCTCTCCACCTCATGGAAAATACTTACACTACCATGGGAACTAATAAACCTTTATTTTCCTAAATTTTATCATCCATCAACAACTCCCTTGAAACTAACCCACCAATCCAAGCTACCATTACCCTTATACCTCTTACTAATCACTCCCCTACAATAGGAGTGCCTACCTCTAGCGACACACATCTTCCTCTAGTTACCTCTAATCCATCAAACACTACTCCACTTCCAAGCCTTGTGGTGTCCATACCCTCCATGTTACCACCAATCAACACAATAGTCACCACATTTCCATTGACCACTAACCCAACCACCACTCTGACCCAACATGCAACCTTTAGCTATCTGCATAACCCACAAGGGCATATGCCTATTATCTAACCACCCACCTCTACCCAACCATTAACATCCACATATGAATATAAATCTTCCACCTAACCTATAAGGACCACATTCTAGTAAATGGAATCATCTCAATCATTTACTACCTATTCATACATTACCCAACCTCAATAAAATATACCATATTACTATGCTCCCAACAACCTCAAGCAGACTTCATGAATTTGATCATGAATAAGATGACTACACTTGAGTCATCTATCTATAAATCCCATAATCTCTTATCTTATGATAAAATTTGCAATGATCCTATTCACCCTTCAATCTCCATTAGACCTTATCTGGCCCAGTGATAACTTCCAAAATTTACCAAGTTTAGCAATAAATAAGACCCTCAAAAAAATTTAAGGGTATTTAGGCATTCATGCTACTTGATTTCCCACAATGACACTCTTCTCCTCTGTACCTTTCCTATGTCATTATTTGGACCAACATTGGATTGGTATAGTGCCATACCTAAACATTCCATTGTCTCTTTCACCTAATTAATCCAAAACTTCTTGGATCACTTTTCAATCAATATATCCAAGAAAGTTTCTATTACCAACCTCTACTCCATTCAACAATTTTAAGATGAATCTATTACTAATTTTGTGGCATGTTGGAGGATACTAATCAGCCAAATTTCCTTTTCATTGCCTCAATTTGAGCTTATAGAGCTCTTCTCCTAGACATGTGCAAAACATATTTCAACCACATTGCGTGGCCAAAGCTTTCAGACCTTTGATGAAGCTTTTACCATGGCTCAAAAAACTAGAGAATAGAGCCATTGATGAATGAAGGTTAAATTTTAAGAGCAATAACTCAACTTACAAACACAATGAGTCCTTTTATTCCAAACAAAACAACCAAACCAGTCCCAACACTAAAAACAAAGTAACCACCAATGTCATTATCCTCAAAGCCACACCACTACCATATAACAATCAACAGAACCCAAGGAACCAAACCTTTGACTCCTCTAATTATTAAAACCAAAGCCAAAAGAACCAAAATTAGAATAATCATAAGAAATTAACTCCACTTGGGGATCTCTATCCTTCTATTTTGGAAAAGTTATTAAAAACCAATATCATCCAACTTCCACCAATTAAACCACCCCAATAGTTTGATGCTTTTCACCCCATATCAGGTTGGTATAATGAGAAGGACCATTACAACTTTCATTGATTCATAGTACATGACATCAATAGGTGCAACACCTTCAAATACCTTATCCAATCCCTCATTGAAAAGGGGAGCTTACATTGGAAAATACCAATGCACCATCAAACTAGGCTCTTGACATATTCTACAAACCTTTTCCCAATCATGCTCCTTCTACCCCTTGTTATGATAATAAACTAGAACCATCCCATAAGGTACATACTATTAATGTGGTTACTAATGAATCCATTATTTAAGAAAACATCACCTCAACCACCTCTTTCCCCATTCCCCTAATAGAAGGGGAGAAACTACCTTCTATTCCTTTAAACACCCAAACAAAGGAAGCCATCATACCCATACTTCCATTGGAGGATGCCACACCTACCTACCCTATCTTAGAACCATCTACCCCCTCTTTGGAAGATATATCACAAGATAAGATGAATTCATCCACCTAACCTCTAATTTCAAAACCTTTTATCAAAGGTCAAGATAAAGGTAAGGGAACCAAACTAGAAATTCTAATCCCTTCTTTGGTAGACCAACCTAACCATTATAAACCAACTAAAACCTCCACCCAACCAAATAAAACCTCCTCCAAATTAATCCACCCTCAAGCACCTAAACTCACCAAGATAACTAAAGTGACTAAATAGCCTCCAAAACCAATAACTAAACACAACCAAAGAAGTAAAACCACCAAAAGGTCCAAAACCCCAAATTTTACCTCTCAGCCTTGCCCTCCATTTTGGGTTCTCATCCCTCTACCTTGAATATGAAGTCCATCATTTTTACCAAAACCCCACCACCTTTATTGGTCATACCTTTATATTTGCTTTCTAAGACACCTTTCCTCACTACACTAACGATTCCTAAGTTACCTACCTTGCCCTCCTCTGCCTCCAACTCATCAACCATTTTGATTAAAATAAAACTATAAACCAAACATACAACATTACCGATGACACCTACCACCAAACCTACATCCACACAACCTTCTACTTCAACACCCAAAACAAAAAGCACTAAACCTTTACCACCTTTAGTTGAATCTTACTTAACCATTCTCTAGTGGTTATTGTAAAATTATTCCTTGAGATTACCACTCATCAAACCCTTTGACCCTTCATGTACCAAACCCTCTTGTTTCAATGATAACTTGATATGTGCATACCATAGGGCACTTTGACATGACATAAAAAACTATAAATCTCTCCAAACACTTATTCATAGCCTATATGAAGATGATGGTCTATTATTAGAAAAAAATCCTTCATCCCCATTGCCAATCCAACCACCAAATAAAACCATCCAATCTTTAGTCTCACCCAAAAAATAAAGAGGAGGAACCAAAGCAACCACCCAATCTAGAGAACCACCTTATCCACACTATTCACATGGTTACTTGATCTTCAGCCCAATAGAATGATAAAGGGAAGGATAAGGTGTCCATTCTTTAGACTTACCCCTCCCTAAACTCCCAAGCAAACAATACCCAACCATATCTATCTTCAAACAAACCCAAGGTGTCTATTTTAGGTGCCTTCCAATCGAACACTCCATACCCTAACCCATATGCAATGTCCATCTAGAAAGCTATTCTCAAGCAACTTCACCAAACTCTAGCAAAAATGAGCTTATATGAGTTAGTCTCTTCCTCTCCCCATCACCACCAAGAACTTATAAAAGCCTTGAAATCCATCAAGGTCCAACCCAATGACCCTAAACCTATAGCTACCTTTGTTGGTTCCCTTTGAACTTCTAACCTTTTCACCTTCAAAGATTTAGAAATACCTTCTATTCATTTAGAGGATCCTAATCCCCCCTCTTCATTACAACATACATTAATGAAAACCCCATGAAAAGGGTGATGATCAATGGAGGAACCAACATCATTATTATCTCTTCTCATGCCTATGACCAGCTGTACTTACCCATAAACATCATGTTTGAAATCATAGTGGTCCTTTATTCTTTCAATGATACCATGGCTACTACCTTGGGCATAGTTATCACCCATATTTATGTATGGACCCATACCATTCCTGAACTTTTTTATGTTTTAGAAAAAGAATTATAATAAAATATTTTACTCAAGTGCCCTTGGATTCATGCCATTAGTTGTGTCCCTTTCACCTTACATCAATTTGTCAAATTTGAGCATGAAGGGCAAGTTGTGGCTATCCAGGTTGACCCTAGTCCTTTCACATCTTGAAATATGACATATCAACCTAATGATTTCGTTCTTCCTCCTTCATCCACCTCAAAAACATTTTTTAATGACATAACTCCACCAACCAAAACCTGTGACACTTCCACACCAAATGTTGATGAAGCTTCTACTAGCTCATCTATCCCTTCTTCTTAGATTCCTATACAAAACCCCATGGTAACCACATTCTAATGTCTTTCCCTCAAATAATGTAGACTCCTAGCCCTAGATTCCTTCTCTACTCCAAAAGAATATGGGAATCTCAAAAATGACCCTTCTTACGACCCTAACATTGGAACCATCATCCCCTTTGGACTCCCTAACCATCCAACAAATTTCATTAATGGGGGACTTGATCAACCATTTCTATCCCATCCCACTACTTCATCCATCCAACAATTTACCTCTAACTTTTCTTATCTTGGTAAACTAGATTTTTCTAAGTTATATCTTCATATATGTTCTTGGAAAGGATTTGGCCTTGGTCGCTATGAAACAAGGGACTCATGAGTTACCCCATATCAAAACTTTGTAACATCATGAGTCATTTGGCCTTGGATATAAACCACCTGAAGAACCCACAAATTCACCCAAACTCATTACCACCATGGGGGAAGACACCCCATTCTTACCAACCCAATCACTTTCCCCACCTGAAGAACCTAACATCATCCCTCCTAACCTTTTTTTCTAGTCAATACCATTAGTTTGGGCCCTCCCATCTATCAAAAGGGTGCCCAAACGAAAGTCCTTCCATTCATACACCCTGAAATGATAGAGAACAATTATCTTACCATCAACACCATCCAACATGAAGATGATGATTCCATTCTTACCTATATCAGTGTAGGGGATTCTTCTATCCACAAATCCCTTCTTCTTAAGGCCTCGACCATGTCAAATGAATCCACCATGGATATCAACTTAGGCACTTTGGACAACCCCTACATTGTTAAATTGGGCCAATCATTGAATGTTGAGGAACTTTGGGACTTCATATCTTTCTTCCAAGACCACAACATAACATTCACTTGGTCTTATAGTGATATGCCTAGGATTGACTCCACCATTACTACCCATAACATAGTCACTCAATCATGATGCCAAGCCTGTTAAATAAAAAATTCAATGTATGCATCCTTGCATAACCCTTCTCATCAAAGAAGAGCTTAAATGTTTCCTATCTATAAACTTCATTCAACCCATTGACTACCCATAATGGGTCTCAAATATCATACCTATCACCAAAGTCATTAGGGGTCTATGCATTTATGTGGACTTTTATGACCTTAACCTCACTTGCCTAAAGAATGACTTTCCTCTACCTAGTGTCAACCAAATTGTTGATCTTACAATTGATCATGAGATGTTATCTCTTATGGATGGGTTTTTGGGTTATAATCAAATCTTGATTACTCCTAAAGATTATCACAAAACTGCCTTTTCCACCCCTTGGGGAAATTTTTACTATAGAGTCATGCCTTTTGGGTTAAAGAACATTGGGGAAGCTTACTAATGTGCCATGACTTATATATTCCATGATATCATCCATAAGATTATAGAAGACTATGTGGATGACCTTATTGAGAAATCCAAACTCTAAAAAAATCACTTGACTATTCTTATGATCATATATGAACACCTCATCCATTATCATGTTTACCTTAATCCCAAAAAATGCATTTTGGGGTTCTTTCAGGAAAGCTTCTTGGGTTTATCAACTCTCTTCATGGAATTGAAGTAGACCTTGCTAAATTTAGAGCAATTTTGGACATGCCTCTTCCAAATAACCTTAAGTAGCTCTGTAGTCTATAGAGAAAACTTCAATCCGTTTGACATTTCATTTCCTAACTTTTAGATTGGTGATAACCTTTTCATCACTTTATGAAGAAGGATGTCTCTTTTAAAAATAATACAGATTGTCAAAAGGCCTTTGATTTTCTCAAATAGTACATTTTATCACCCCTTGTCCTCACTCCTCCTAAGGATGACCACCCCTTTTACATATATATATCCCTACCACTGACCATTCCTTAGGGGTAATGTTGGCTCACCGAGATGAACAACACAAAGAGAAAGCCATATACTACATTAGTTGCACACTTGTAGAATATAAAATTGGTATACACATACTAAGAAAATCTGCTCAACATTGACCTTCATGGCCACCAAACTCTACCACTACCTTCTTAACCATAAAACCTATGTCATAACTAATACTGACCCACTCAAGTACATGCACTTTAAACCATAACAAAATCAATGTATGTCTATGTGGATCATGTTCTTAGCTAAATTAAACCAAAAATTTCTCCAATAGAAGTTGATTAAATAGCAAGTAATTTCTAACCAATTGGCCATAGCAAGTAATTTCCAACCAATTGGCCAAAGCTCCTTTACCAAACAACCAACCACCTCCTCTTGATTGTTTGGATGAGTTTATCATGACTCTTTTTCAAGAAGATGGCATAACCTATGAAATGACCATGTTATTCGATGGCTCAAATTTGCAACAAGGAGGGGGTGTTAGAGTTATTCTCATTCTTCTTGATGGTGAACCCCTTCCTCTCTCCTTCAAACTTGACTTTGAATGTACTAATAATATGGTTAAGTATGAAGCCCTAGTGATAGGTCTCTAAACTAATCTAACCTTAGGAATTAAGACAATCCATGTCTTTGGTGATTCCCATCTTGTGGTCAACTAGGTAAATGGACCCTATTAATGTAATAATGATGTATTCCAAAATATAAACTTATATTTGACAAAATCTTAACATCATTCAAACATTACCTGGTCTAATCCATTCCTCAATCTACCGATAAATTTGTAGATCAAGGGCCTAAATTTCTTCCCATATCCCTTATTAGCCTTTCAATTCCAAAATGTTTGTCACCATTCATCATTTTACCACACCCTCTTATAGCCAATCTGACCTCCCTACCATTTGTAATGTGGAGGAATCCCCATCTAACATTTGGTATGACCAAACTTTCAACTACCTCAACCTAGGCATCATTCCTCCCAACCTATCTAGGAACACCTATAGAAACTTTGTTTAGAGTACATCTTGTTACACCATACTAGGGGGAATCTTTTACAAACATGGTTTTGATGGTCTCTTTCTTCATTGCCTAGGCAGCCATGAAGCTTTCCACACCATCAAGGAAACACATGATGTGATCTATGGGGGACACTTTATCAGTCTATTGGTCACTAAATGTATCCTTCACCTCGGTTACTATTGGCCCACCCTCAACCAAGACTATTGTGATTATGAAAAAAAGTGTGTTAAATGTCAACATCATGTTAATTTACATCACATGCTAGCTAATAGCCTCCAATTATCTAAGGACTTTTGGCCTTTCTCATAATGGGGGCTTGATCTCATTAGGGAAATCAACCCCAATTCTTCATAGTGGCATAGATCCATCATCATATCCATTGAATACTTCACCAAGTGGGTCAAATCAATTCCTCTTATCTTGACTAAAGTGGTGAAGATTATTGACTTTATCAACCATCATATCATCTGCCACTTTGGCATTCTTCATAAGATCATCACTGATAATGCCAAATATTTCCAAAATAAGTATCTCTAAGGGCTATGTGATGCATTTTTCATTGATTTGAGATTTTTCTCACCTTACCATCCATAAGCAAATGGATAAGTAGAAGCCTCTAACAAAATCATTAACAAAATGCTAACCAAAGTAGTTAGTACTTTAGGTCAAGATTGGCACTAACGTATCCCATTCACTTTATGGGCCTAACATACTAGCATTTGAACCTCTATGAGTGCTACCCCTTTCTCTTTAGTCTTTAGAATAGAGGCAGTATTGCTTCTTGAAGTCCAAATCCCCTCTCTTCATATATATTTACAAGAACTCATTATTTAGGAAGATTTTTGTTAGTACCATTTAGCTCAACTTGAGCTACTTGACGAGCCTCATTTAACATCCCTCACCCACCTCCATATATATCAAGATCATATTAAAAATTCTTATAACAAACACCTCAAACAATGGGAATTCAATATTGGAGACCTCATCCTTAACTAAAATCAACACATTACCAATATGGAGAAGAGTAAACGAGGCAAGTTTACTTTCAATTGGCTTGGACCCTACATCATTACCCATAGATATGGATTAGGGGCTTATAGTTTGTCCTTTATCGAAGGAAAACCAAAACCTGAGCCTCTTAATGCTTTACATTTGTATCCATTTTTATATTAAAGAAGGATCAATCTCACTCTTTCTATCTAACTTAAGCTCATCCCTTGATTATGAGATTTTAACCTTCACCCATCTCTCTCCTCTCCTTTTGAGGACAATTGATTATAACATAGAACCATGTGATTAATCATAACAATCATAGCCTAATCCTAAATGTGGGTACTATGGATATACCCATATCATGGTTCTCATGGATACTTTTTATCTCTAACAAGATGGAATCCAAGGTCATTAGTTCCAATGTACTACAATAGAGGATACAAACTTGGATGCCTTTTATCTAGCTTACCCATGCAGCTCTTGGGTCATGCATGGTCCATCCTCTGTCACTCACCACACTACCAATTTTATACCAAGTAAAATATAATTAGCCATCAAATAAATTATTTATAGGTATTCACTTTTCTACTACCCTTAAAACTTGGCTCATAGCGATGATGAACATTGGCCAAAATGACTATGAAAATACTGATAGAAGCCCATTTCCTAAAACTCAACTTGTAGTGGTAGACACTATCTTCAGGATTCTACCCTCAAACAATTTTAGAAGGTGTAACCTCATCACAAAATCACCTCTTCTTTGGATTAGTTCCATTGAAGGTCATTTGTGGTGCTTACCATTGTGTTCCCTTCTTATTTATCCTACCTTACCCATCTGTGTCTCTCATCCTACTAAATGTGGGATCAATATGGTAACTATTCACCAACATACACCATGAAATTTCATCATCACCTTCACCAAAACCCAAAATCACTATTTTAAAAAACCTTCTCCATCAACCCAAACTAACCCATGTGGTCCATCAAATTGGGGTAGCCAATTTGAATACCATTTTCCAACCCTAGTTGAACTATATTGTCCTGATGTTCATAGACTATGTAGGCATTGGTTGAATTCTAAGGGTAGTTTTTCCACTAAAAACTAATTATCCTCTCCTTTTACTTCTCATTAACTTCCATTTCTAACAACACCTTCATACCTAGGGCATCCTATGTTAGAGAAGCTTTAAATTCTTCCTAGCATCCTTATATTTTAACATCATCTAATAATTTTGATTCATTTTTCCCCCATTACTAGGATAATTACATTAGCCTAAGGTATTTTTGGACTATGTAGGTAACACTCATTTACTAAGGTTAGCTCAGCCACATCCTTTACTTTATTTGCCCTTCTCACCTAATATATTTTCCTCCACCCCTCTACCTATCTCCTCACCACCTCCCTCTCTTTAGCTTGTTAATATATTTTAACCACTTTTTTAGCCTATAAATCTATTTTAACACAAGGATTGATAGCCTTCCTTGTTGGCCCCTCTTATCTTCCATAAACCCACCACCTACTCTACTTGATTGGCCTCTCTGACAACTTTCTTTATGATGCTTCACGGCTCACTTTCCCACCCACTTTTTGAATTTTTTTACCTCTCTCTCCACTTTTTACCAACCTTACCCCTATCTCCTTTGTCTTCTTTTTCCATCCTCATCATTTCCCCTTGTCCTTATCAATTTGTCACACCCTCTTCATCACTCTCATTTCCTCACCAATTCCACATCATACTATGCATATTGTCAACTTTTTATTTCTTCTATTGTTTTACTTTTTCTTTATGTGTACCACCATTCTCTATGATTTTGTTCCTCTTCCCACCATACCCATTTTCCATTCTTCTTTTTTTCATCCTTTTTGTCTTCTTCATTTCTTCCATAAATAATTTCTACCTAGGTATTTATCCTTTGAGAAGCCTTCCATAATTGCCTCTTTTTTAATTCTTAGTTCTTTCCTTTTTCATTTTGCATTCCCGTTTTCCTCTTTCCATCTTGGTACTAACTTATCTTTTGTATCTATGTGAGTATTTGTGCTTTGTATCCCTGCTTTGATTCTTCCTTTTTCTTCTTATCATCCCTGATCTTCATCTTTTATCTTCATCTCATTCCCTTTCATTATTTTCCACCATCCTCTCCATTTTCTCCATTTCTTTTCATTTTTCTCATCTTGAGGACATTCCTTATTCTTCTCAAACTTTCGCCCCCCTCTTATATGTCCATGCCTAGCTCCTTCCATCCTTTTCCACCTTCATATTTATATGTGACCTTGTTGTTTTCTTCACCTATCTCTTCATCCATCTCCTGGTCTACCTTCACCTCATCCTTTGTTGGATCCCCTTTATTTTCCCCCATTCAACCTCCACCTCTTCAGAGTGTGGTCACCAGTTATACTACCTCTACATACATCTCCTTATCTACTTCCTCATGTCTTTCATGCCCTTGATTTAATGCATGAAATCTAAAACTTGCTCCCTTATTTAATTGATATAATTATTATTATTTTCTTCACTCCATATTCCAAAACCCCTTAGAGTCTCTCTTTTAATTCCCTCAAAAATCAACACTTACTTATTTTAGGGCTCCACTGGCTTAAGGGTCAAGGGTTAAAATCTTTGCCACTTCTCATTTGCCCACTTTGCTACTTTGATTCCATAAAACATTGAATAATACCCTTCCATATCCTATTAATGACATTTTTTTGGAGTGTGCACAATGTTGGCTTATTTAGATGGTAATGAAAGAACCCATCAGATTACCATGGCAATTTGAGTAGGGCCAAATTTTCTAAATCTTGATAAAGCATATTTCTCCCTTTTTTTAATTTAAAATGGTGGAAAAAATTTTATTCTTAAACCTACTTATCCATGACTATAGATTTATTTTACATAGTTTAATTAATCATCTAATTGCATCTTAGGTAATATCATCCACTATTTATACCAATCCAATTAGAAACCTATTTGATGGCCATATTTTCTACCCTTTGGAGCTTCCCTTTCTCCAACATCCTTTAACTAGACCTAACTACCTAATACATCAAATTGGGGTAACCAAATTAACCAACATTCCCCATTGTAAAAGAACTACATTAAGCCTAAAGTTCATTTTGGACATTATGTCTATGGAACTATGTAGGTAACACCCACTTACCTAGTGCATATGGAGTTTACTCAACCACCCCATTCCAACCAACCAACCAGCTTGCCCACATCCACCTCAATGTTGGCCATTTCTGACTTGACCTCTTCACATGTTTTATGATGACCTTGCCTTGGTTCTTTTGAATACATCGATGACACTTGTCATGTTGCACTTTTTATGCCCCACCTCATGTACAACTAGACCATTTGTGTTGTTCTACAAGAGAACTTCCTACCCTAAATACTTGTGAATAACATCGACCTTATCTAGATGAATTGGTAGGCTTAATCTAATCAATTATGAATAACATTGTAGATCAGTTACCCTATCATATGTCCATCTAGAATATAACCATATTTTTTATCAACATTGGTAGCTTTATTCTTAGTGTAATCTTGACTATCATGTTTAGTTAAATTTTGTGCACCCATTGGCATTTCACATACCTAGCTACCTTTTGGCACCACCTAGTGCCTCCCCACCAACTACTTATCAATACTGCACCTAATTTGACCTCTCCTCATTGACTCTCAATTTGAAGGGGAATACCTCCTCCCATACTATGGGTACCTTGACCTTTGACCAAGTGATTGATTTTTATTTTTTAGCTTATTAATTCAAAGCCACATAACAACAAGGGGTAAAATGTAAACACTAAAAAACTACACAATTATAGTTTTTAATGATTAAATACCTCAAGATCCCCTAAAGACTACCTAAACCTTCTTAACCCTTAATAAACCCTTCTTAACCTTACCAAATCACTATTCTCTTATTCACATAGTACTATTAAAAGTTACTATTTGAAAGTACTATTCAAAAATACTACTCACTATCACTATTCACCATGGGACCCACTATCACTATTCATGATGGCATGGCAAGTGATATGGAAAGTGACATGAAAGGTGATATAGAGAGTGATTTGGCAAGTGACATAGCTTATAAGTGAGGTGGATTGATGTGGGACATCATACCCCACCTAGGACCCTTTCTTAAGGTGCTTAATGATCTCATTTAAGCATAACAAGGCTCCCCCCTTGAAATATGGAAAATTCACCCTTAAGGGTCCATCATTCAACATGTATTTTGTCTTCACATATGAAAATTGCCTTCAAAATGGGATAACCACCTCTTTAGTGCTTTGGGAAAATACAAAGGGCACTATAACCACCCATTTTTGAATTTTTAACCCAAATGGGAGACTCATGATCAAGGTGAGAATCCCACCACCCTCATATTTTAACTCATCCATGCACCCACATGGAAAATGGTGCCACATTTTGTAGGGCATCTATTTAAGCATTTGGTTGAAGATAAGAAGTGCTAATGAAAAGTCTTTGGCCTCATTAGACCCATGTGCATGATTTCCATTCAAAATTAGACTCATGAGCAAGGTGGGAAACACACCAACCAAAATGAAGACCCATGATCAAGGTGGTAATCCCACCACCCTCATATTTTGACTGATTCATGTACCCACATGGAAAATGACACCACATTTTGTAGGGCATCTCTTTAAGTGTTTGGATAAAGATAATAAATGGTGATGAAAAGTCTTTGGCCTCATTTAGATGCATGTGCATGATTCCCATTCAAAATTGGACTCATGTGCAAAGTGGGAAACACACCAAACCAAATGTGAGACCCATGATTAACTTAGGAATCCCACCACCCTCATCTTTTAAATCATTCATGTACCACATGGGAAATGGTGCCATACTTCTAGTATTCCCTCTTTTGGCATGGTTCTTGACAATAAATGCTATAAATACCCCCCCTCTCCTTCACTCAAGGTTAATTTTGAAGTTAGTCTTTGGTTATTAACATCTTGTTTTAGGTCTTTAATTGAGGTCATCCACATCTTGGATGAAAATAATTCAATACAATAAAGCTCTACTAAAATTACCACAGGATTCCTTCATCACATCATCAACCACATCAACAAAACTCAAGGTATACTTATTTTTTTATTTCAATCATTTAGTTAAGTCCTTCATTTCATTACCTTGACCTCTACCTCCTTTACCACATTTTCCATTGTAATTCCATTCATCTCCTTTTACCTCTTTGCACCTTTGCCACCTTCACCCTCTTTGCCCCCTCATCCCTTTGCTACCAAAGTTACTTGCTATTTTATCTTTTCAACCATCCATCCCTATCATTTTATTATCTCAATAAACCCCAACCAAATCATTCTTTTTACACTTATCAAATTACAAAACTCAAAACCATAACCTTACCTTTACTAATTTTCAACATTAGTATAATCAAATTAGTTGCTTCATTTTGGTTAACTTAGCAAATCATCTAATTTTATAAATTATTTTTATATCATTTGATGTATTTTATTTTAGTTTTATATTCATTTAAGGAAAATATATTTATTTTATCATTTCCACTAAGTGTTTTAAATAAGGTGGATTGACAACCTCCTAAAAAGCTTTCACTTCTAGGATCTAAGTCATGCTAGGCAATCCACCCATCTACTTGTCTAAAAAACAAGTTTATTTTAGTGTTTTCTTATTTTTATGTCATCCTCACAAGATAAATAGGATATCTCCACATTCACTTAGATTCAACGTGCACACATTCAACATGTATTCTTTTGCACCCTTCTTAACTAGTTTCTTCTTTTCACAGTTAAGAAAAAGCAAAAATTAGATAGAAACACCATAGATGCAATGTGAATACTTGTAATTATCCATAATATATAAACTATAACTAGATTATACTAACATTTTTCATCAATTTTGCACTAAAAATGAGCCTCATTCCATCTATAATGGTTTATTCACCTTTTTTCAATAGTTTTTCACTATAATAATCAACTAAGATTCAAATAGGGATTTTGAGATACTTCACCACCTTTGGTATGCAATGATGGAGTAAATCATACTTTGAATTATTAATCACATTCTCTTAATCAATGAGGATTGGGGCATGCATAGACAAATCCAAGCTCTTTGACTCAAATGAAATCTATAAGGGTCTAACCCTCTATATTCACCAATTTTTGCACCAAAAACACATCAGTTAGTGTACCCAATTAGGTATATCAAATAATAATTATTAGATAAATAAGTTATATTATATTTTCTTCTTTATTTTTGTCTTAAGTAAATAATGATTTTATACCTGTTTCATTACATTTTAATGTGAAACATAGTTCAACATTTAGGACTCTATTAAGGACTCCACTTTACATGTAAGTTCAGGTACATAATTTTCATGTTAATCTATTAATTTTATTTTATTTAATTATATAATAAAATGGGAGTCAAATGTAGAAACAAATTAAAATTTTATGTAAAATAGTGCATTTGTGACCACTCTTTTGACACACTTAGCTCATGACCTATTCTAGGGTCTTTTGACCACTTCCTTCACTCTCCATGTGATGTCACTACTTTTTTCAACCCAAATAAATATATAATGTCCATATTATAATAAATTAGTAACCTAATCTCACTAAAAATTTAATCATACTTTAAGATTAATAGTTCCACCATCTAGGATAATAGTGCCCTAGTGGGACAATAATGCACCCCACTGTTGTATTATCCCACTAGTAGTGTCCTTTCACCAATTAAAATCTATTTTAAAAAATTTAAAAGTTGTATGAGTCATCTCACATTTTTAGGAATCCCTATCTAAAAGAATTAAAAAAATACCACTATAAAAGAACATTTTAAACCATTTTGCACATAAGAGGCTTTCACATTGAAAAGCACTATAATTCTAACTACACATTGAGATAAAATTTCCTATTTATCTTAATTATAATTAAATACAACCTTAGTATCTTTTATATAAATAATAACTATATCTCCAAGGTCACAATTCATTGTTGAATCACTTAATAACACTATGATTGCACTAACATCTAGAATTTTGCATCATTTTCACACACATAATTATAGTATCGAATAAATACATGAAGTTTGATACATATTAAAAGTATTGGTATTTAATAAATTATAATCACATGGGGTGTTAAGTTCAAGAACAATTTCAACTATAGACCCGTTTTTACTTTGTGATTCCATTTTGTGTTCTTGTATATTGAACTAGAGTTTGAAGTGGAAAAAGAGTTATACAATGGTCCCCAAGTAGATCATAATTTCCTATAGATTAAATATAATAAATAGGTAAAGTTTAACATAAAATATAATTATTAATTCCCCATTTTATGTTAGACAAGGCCACATTATTTAGATAATAACACCCCCACTACTGTCTAGTTGTAATGCTATTATCTAAGAAATTTGCTAGATATTATTCTAGGTCTACACTCAACCAACATAGTCACTCAGTTAATTTCAAATATATAAATAGTTTGTATCTCAATTTTATATCTAAGTTTATATTTATCTTTTGCACTTTCAATAATTAATATATTTTTAGATTTAACAAGTTTCAAACCAGTTTATAATATTTATTTCATATCTATAGCAGTCTAATTTTGCCCAATATTTTTTTGTATTAGGTAATATATTTCCTTAGTTTTTAAAAATTTGATAAAACATATCTTTATGTAAAAATAAATATTCCATCTTAAGTTTCCATAGCTAAAAATGTTGACCATTAAATTTCTCAATCTTTATCCTTGTGCTTACAGTCATTTTCCTTACACAAGATTATTCTATGTATAACTCCCACTCAATAAAGTTGTTTATCATAGGTTATTAAAACTTCAAAAAAGATACAACCATGCTCTAGTACCATATGTTTTGGATAAATAATATGCATCTAATACAAAAGATAGATATGGTAAATGAATATTAAACATAGAAGTGAATAAAAATCACATAGAATATGTAATATTTCAACCAAAAAAATAATTTTTGGTAAAAATAAAGCATAATTTTATTTTTATTATAACACAAACTAAAATCATTTTGAAATTATAATATTCACAAGGTTATATAGCATTCATACAACACTTTAATGTGTGTTTCATTTCTCACACTTGATCGTGTGCATAAATCACTTGCATCCCCAATATAAAAAATAAAAAACTATAAATATGCATCCTAAACTTACTAATAAGAATTATGGCTATATCTAACACTTAATTTTTAACATCCACACAATAGGGGAATCTATAATCTCATATGCTATTTACCAAAGTGATCATTGTACACCTCTCCTCAAAAGTTTCATGTCAAAGTGCCACCAAGACATTGATCAAATTTATATAATATGATAAATACATCATAAAAATGTACCATAATTACTTAATTTAACATCTATTTTTTTACATTTTTCACAACTCTTCAGATCACCTTATTGTGACTCAACCACTACACTTTAATTCATAACCTTCCATAGTGTAATGAAACTACATACAGAACCGTATATATCTCTAAAATCATTGTCACATGCTAAAAACCTTACTTGAATATCATAAATAGTCTCCAATTAAGCCTATATAACCATCCATGCTTGTGAATTAAACATACATGACATCATGAATAATCAGTCCTTATAAAAAAAACCTATATAGCACCAACCTTATGCAAAAGTCCTATTATATGGATCCATACAAATTTAAAACAATTCCCAAAATTAATCTTAACTTATCATGTCTTAAGGACAAATTAATATTACCTTATATTTATTCCATTATTTATTATACAACTAACTACAAGATTCTTTCCTTCATAAATAGGTTTTTAGATATAATCTGATTCACATTTCCCTTGAAAATAAACATAAGACTACTTTCACTATTGAGTGGGGCACATGTTACTAGTTAATATTATTTTTGGCCTTAAAAATTCTAGGGTAACCTTATAATGTGAAATGACACAAATTTCAAAAATTATTATCCATAATATAGTAGGAAAATATTTGGATGATCTCCTATCCAAATATAAGAATTTTAAATATCATCCTCATAACCTAGCTATCATCCTTGAGTTTATAATAAAATAAAATTTTAAGATTAATCCCAAAAAGTGTGTATTTGATGTTACATATAGCAAGATTTTAGGATGTTTTTAATTTATATGAAACTTTTATGTGGATCATTCCAAGATCAAAGCTATTATGGGCATTCTGAGACTAGTATCTATCCCTCACATTCTCACATATATTGACAAATTTGGGGAAAATTAGAGATTCATTCCAAAATTATATTATCAGACTCATTTAATAATTTCCATTCTCAATAAAGGTGTTACTCTTGAATGTATATATGTTTTCCAAAAATAGTTTTATAAAATGATAAAATATTTACTCTAACCTCCATATAAAAATTACATTCTCATATTATACACTTATTTTACCCCCATCTCAATTATGGGAATGTTTGCTCAATAATATTAGTTTATAAATATATGAAATTTAGTCAATATTTGATTTATTATGCTACTTGGTACAATAAGATCATGCATTATTGTATTTTTATCTATTTCACCACCAAAAATATTTTTCATTACATGTTTTGTCAAACATAGTATATCATTTACCACTCTAACCCTATCATAATTACTTTTCCAAGGCATTTTTTCTTGGTGATAAAACTAGTAAATGGATGAATCTCTTGATGGAAGTTTAACTTGATATAATTACTTAAAAACTAGTTAAGGGCCAAATGATTTATTATTAAATTGTCATTCCATCCCTTCCTACTCAAAAACATATTAAAGATACCCTTCTTGATGAATACATCCTCTTCATTGAGGGTGTTGACCAAGCTATAACCCTTAAATACTACTTTCATAATTTCATAGTTAATATCAATTCCAATCCCTTGAATATCCTTAAATTCAAGTATTTAAACCCCTAAAAAACATGAAAAACAAACATAAATATTAAATCAAATATGAAAATCGCTTGTATGAAGAAACTTATACACTCCATTTTAACATATCCAAGTGCATGTAACGAGCTAGAGGAGGAGGTGTTCTTTTTAATCCTTTTGAAAACATCATTACTTTAGATATTTTATTATAGTTCAATGTTCAAATGACATATATGAATATGAAATTATTATAATTGGTATGTAAGAAACCATTAACCTTGATATTCCTTACTTAGATTATTTAGGTGATTCTCAACTTGCATGCTACCAAATAAGTGATTCTTAACAATGTAAAAGTGAAAAATTTAAAATCTTATCATGAATTTCCTAAAATACTTGTTAAATAATTTGCATCCTTCACCATCAAGGAAATATTAAGATAATAAAATGTTGTCACTAATTCTCTTGCCTCTTTGGCTTCCCTTTTTCACCCACACAAATAATTAAATGAAAAATAATTTCTCATTCACTTGAGAAAACCCCATATAGCCTAGTGACTAAGGATTATTCCCTTATTTTCACATTGCAGTTTCAACCACTTTACAAATTCCTTGGTATATGAACATCATTCGATTCTTATAAAATGAGAATCACCCTCTAAAGGTTGACCCTTATGAAAAGACTATAATTATAAATCAAGACATTAAGTATTTACTTAAGCGTAATATAATTTACTATCATAGATTTTATGTAACCTTATTCTAATGTGTTACTAAATATTATTTATCTCATCTTCTTAATAAATTACATGGGGGCATTTAAACAAGTTCTCCCCTTCTTAGAATACCTAGAAAACACCAAAAATCATGAAAAATAGGGTATTTGGAGCAATTCGTACAAGTGACATCAGCATAAAAAGAAAATCCTTGGAGTAATAAATATTAAAATAGGTTTAATTATCAATTTGTGAAATTAGAGGTACATTCAAAGTTCATTTCCCTTGATTGGTCACAATCAGGGTTTTATAAGGGTTTAAGTCATGTTTGGGGTCTTAACAATTGTTCATAAAGGACAGACCACCAAATGAACTCATTCCTCTTGGAAAAAAATATTTAATGACCTCTTAAGCTATCCCAAATGGGTCATCTCACCATGTAAAGTGTGAGATATGGTACGAGCATCTGAAGTTTCCCCTTACGAGGCTCACTTAGTGTCCTTAAGGCTCAAGAGAGGTCAAATCTAAGTTTTGGATCTTAAAAGTCATTCCCACTATTGGGATAAATTCATAAACCTATGAAACATCATCAAAATGATTTTACATGCTCTAGTAGTATTAATCACTCCTATATATGCTCATGGTACACTAATTAGGGTACTTGGGGTTTAAGCTTGTCTCCTTCTTACTAGCCCTCAAGGGCACTTGGAATGAAACCTAAGTGTTGTTACCACTTAGAGGTGTATTGATAACATTTCTATGAATTTTAATTTCCTCAAATACTCTTCATTAAGTTTGAAAAGCTTACTTTTCCCTTTGAGACCAAATGGACTCCCTAGTTTTATGACTGACCCTTTACAATGGAGTGGGCAAGGTCTGAGACAAACAATGTTTAAATGACCTTGAGGTAACCATGAATGCATTGGTATACTCATGATAACCATTTATACCAAAATTTAAATCCTGTTCACACCTATAAATATTTCAAACAATAATTTTCCTTAAGATTGGCTAGGTCTACCTATGTGAACAGAGCCGAGGAAGGTTATTTGGGTTTAAGACATGTTAAGTCACTTAACCTAAAAATGAATCTCCTTCTCATGTTTTAGATAGATTATTAAATGAATTTTAGTGACTCTTTACCAACACTTACCTCTTAAATAGGTCTAGAAAGTTGTTCTTTAGTAATGAGGGTTTCTATGCCAACTAGGCCTACTAACCCTAGATCTCATAAATTAAATCTTCTCTTGTTTAACATGACTAAAATTTGATAAACACCATCATCAAGATAATTTTAAACACCATATTAACTACCATTGTACCAATTTTAGTGAAAGACATACTTTCTCACTTAATTTGTGAGTGGGCCTATTGACCTTAGAGGGACTGTGTTCTCCACCACATCCATGTTGACTATGTGTATGATGCTTGAGGAAAAATTTTGAGAGGTTTAGATAACTTTAAAAATCTTTGATATCCATGAATAAAACTCAACTCCAAGACATAATTAATCCCAAACTAGTCAACCCCATCACTATACCCCTCCACATATTCATGTGATAACCAAACTCAATTGGGACTAAAAGTTGGCTGTAGGTAATGATTTGATGTTTCATGTAGGTGGAGATGTTAGGTGAAAAAATACCTTAATAGGTATTGTTGACCAATTTTGGCTTGTAGGTCAAAATAGAGCACCCCTAGTAAAAAACTTCATTTTTAGGCATATAATGGGGTATAATATATTGTCATAAGGTGTTTTATAGGTCACAATATGTTAGTTAATGTTGTAATAACTTTGATCATTAGTTCTCTAGGTTTATTTATTACTTTAAGTCATTTTTAGGGGTCAAATAGGTGTATTTAATTCTTTATATAGGTTTATTGGGAAATGTGAAAGTGTCAAAGAGTTATATCACATGAGATGTGTCCTAAGAGGTATGTAATAACTATAATTAACTAAAAATTGTCAGGTTAAATAAAAAAGGGTAGTTTTCTTGAATAAAAGAATGAGTTTGGCACTTTTACGACCTCCTTGGGAAGTTTTCCACTTATAAAATGTGTAAATGTGACTCTCCAGCTCCAAAAAAATAAAATCCACATTTTTTTTTGATTTGAAACTAGATTTTATAGCTCAAAACTATTCTATCTCTTTTTCACCCTTATTGGCATAGAGAAGTGACTTGTAGGTTCTAACTTGGCATAGTCAGCACAAACATTCTTAGGCAAAATTATATTGGGGAATATTATAAACTCAAAGATCTTAAAATACATATAATCATTTTGAGGAATGGTTTCCCATTTTTCATGAACCATTCATTTGAAATTGACATTCTAAAACTTCCTATCAATCTGTGCACCCTTCAAGTTTTAGTCTTGTTTGGAAAAGTCCATACAAATCAGTTGTTGGGATTACTTTCAAATATCATTAGATTCCCCATAAAATTATTAATATTATTTTTTTCATGTTTTAAGTGGGTTTGATATGCTAACCAACTCAATTTGGAAGAGAATACAATTTTCTAAGTTATGGGTAGTTTTTCATCACTTTTAAGTTGTCATGTTTTGTAAGTAGTTATATTGGGTGGTGTGGTGTCATATTGATGTTTTAAAACTCATATTTCCTTCTTTTTCACCTTTAATTTTATTTCTCCAGGGAATTATCATGATTTGCAAGATCATATGCCACACCAACAGTCACTTGTAACCCCTATTTGCTTTATATTAGGTATTTGCAAGAATATTTTCACTATGATTAGATGTTTTAAAGTTAATTTAGGATTTGAATGAGTTTATACACCTATTTGACTAAAAAAATTATATTAGAGTGTTAGGATTGATTTATATATCTTTATTTGGGATTTTGATATGCTAAAGGGATTACTATGGGCTTGTATGAAGATCAAATTTGCAAATAAGTGTTGAAAAACACTTTCAAAAGGCCTAATGACTAATACAAGAATATTTTCCCTGAATGAACAAAATAGAGGCCCAAGGGCAAATGGGGAATATATTATAACATATCTTAAAACATATTTAAGACATTATAGTGACTCAACCTTGTAGTCACTAAAAAAGATAAGGCCTCCATCAAGTTTTGGGGGTAGAAGACTAGGAGAAAGTAGTTGTAATGAATCCTAAAGTTGCCTTAAAAGCCATTGAAAACAAATAATGAGTTATACAGGTTCAGTTTAGAAGAGACTTATTTCTAATTAATGTTGAAGTATTTAGATAAGAATAATGTTTAAGGTTTCAAAACATTCAATTAAACCTTATGTGAGATAAAAAGCATCAGATAAAGATGATAATATGGGTTAGATCTCATATTCAAACCTATTAGTCTGTACAAATCATCCAAACACTCACCTACAACAAACACACTAGATGGTGACCCAAGTTGACCTTTATAATAATGTTTTGAAGGTTTAAAATGGTTTAATGATTTTTATCAACCTAATATCAAGGTGAAAGGAGGATAAATAATCATTTTTTCTCATTTTACTCACTCCCTATTCGTTTAATGTCAAATGTCAAACTACAGTAAGGTAGGTTGATAATGAGCTACAAATGTGTGTTTGAGTGTGCTTCAAAACTTTAAAAAGGAATATAATGTGAAAGAAAGTAATATTTGAATTTTATAGAGAAAAGGAGGGTATCTAATCACCTTTATCAAACCTTGTAGGAGCCAAATAACCTCCAGTCAGTTGACTGTGACTGAGACAATGAGCAAAACAATAGTGAGACCTTGGGTGATGTTTGGTTTTGTTGAAGATATTTTAAAGACTATATGGTGAAGATAACATAATGGGATATAATATGAAAAATTACACCAAGATAAATATTACCTATTCAAACCATTGGAGATGATAGAGGAGCCTACTTAAAACCTTTGGATACACTTACAACTAAGTATTGACTGTCTCAAGTAGTGAAGGGGAAGAGTTGTAGTTTTGAGCATTAGAAGTCCATAAAGGAGAAAATGTAGTTAGAGGATAGTATTAATACACTAAAGGAAGGTTTATTATATATATTTTTGGATCTAACCATATTTAATGATCACAAACAAGGGTCTTTTCAAGTAAAACACTGTCAGGGAGAAAGATCAATCTAAGCTTGTAAAGTGCATGGAGGAGCGTGTGAGGAATGAAAAGGTGTATAAAGAATGTAAATTTAATTTTTAAATAAAAAAATTGGTATAAATACACTATATTTATAGGATTGTGGAAAAAATAAAGGATCTCCAAAGATCATTCATAGTCCTTATAGAAACCTTACACACCATTTTCTTTTCACATTTTGCCTTGGAAAGTTAAGGAGTTGGGAGGTCTAATCATGACATAAAAGGATTATTTTTTGTGTAGATAATAATTATGACATAAATAATCCTATATATAATTCAAATTTCTTAATATAAAAGGGTAGATACCCCCTATTCTATCTCAGAATAGGGGTACTCTCCCTTGTGTATAAACATACAGTTTGTGTGGAGAAAGTAAAAGGGATGAAATAGGAATGGGGGAGACATTGAAACAAGGTTTTGAAATAAAAATAGAACATAAGAAAATAATATAACCACATAAAAAAATTAAAAAAACTAATAGGGAAGTCGAACCTACTAGAGTTGCAGTCAAACCTGCTAGACACATCAAAGCTTAGTGCTAGATGAGGAGGTCACTTTTCTTTACACTTTGAAGTAAAATTTATAAGATATTAGAACATGTGTATGGGATGTATAAATATGTATTTTAAACATAATAAGGAAAATAAAACCATTAAATTCCATATTGAGATTCAAAAGATAAAATAGCCCTAAGGGCAAATATGCAAACCTAATGCCCCAAATGGAAGGCCACTCACACATTTAGACCTAGAAGTGATTTATAACCTATTGAAACATGCTTGGGCTAGGAATAAAAATATTTTTGAGCTCTTAGAGTGAAAGGAAAACATTATTAATACCATTTTTGGCTTAGAGACCAACTCAACCTTGCAAGGAGACCAAAAACAATCTCGAGTTATCATTTTGAGATGCTCATATATTTTTTGAGGATATGAATGGGAACCAAAGGAGCTATGGGATATTATAAGGGGTTTTATATCACATATTTTTGGAAAATTTTCTCAATTTGGATGTCAAAACTTTATGAATAATTGTTAAGACCAAAAAATAGGCCTAAAACTCTACTAAACCCTTGCTAAGGACCAGTCTTGGAAAATTTAGTTGGAAAGATAATATAAGGACATAATTTTATAATAATAAATATTCTAACTTGTATAGGACCTACCTAGGCTGATCCACACCTTTTTCTTGTAAAAAATTATATAGATGGGGGAAAAAACAAGCTTTTTCTCATTGTTTTATGTGTTGTGTAGGATACAAGAGGAATTAGGAGATGGAAAAAAGTTTTGGTGGAAGATTGAAACTTAATATAACTCCAAATATTAATTTAATTAAATTAATAAACCTATAAGTTCCACAAATAGGTCTTTCAAATTAGCCAATCAAAGCTGGCCTAATGCACAAGCTAGAAAGAAGGGAGAAAATCTTTAGGTTAAGTGATTTTAAGGTGCCCCTGATGCTTCCAAGTCCATGAAGGGTATTTAAAATTTTAATTAACTCCATAAAAAATATTTTAATGGAAAATTTATTCCAATTTAGAAGGCAAATGTGCAAGTTGCATGGAAGGGCAGTTTTCAAGATAGTAGATGACGATGACTCTCTACCAAGTGATTATAGAAGACCAAGCATGAAAATAATGTATTAAGAGACATTTATAAGATCATACCCTTATATTTAAATAATTATAACTTACATAGATCAGTTACAAGTCACTCAAACATGCCTAATCATGAAGGTAATTTTTTATGCAAGAAAAGGAGTTTAAGGCCACTTTGTATAACTTTGATGAATTTAATTGACATGTGTAGCTCTTACCCTTTCATGGTTTAACCCATATCCTCTTCCCATGAATGAAATAATAAAATTATTATCTTTAAAAGTGTCCTTGTGACCCTTGGACTTCTTCTCTCTCTTTCTCTCTCAAACTCTATAAGAGTTAGCCATTTTGGCATTGTATTATATGCTCCACTTGAGTATGTAAAAGACATACCAAATTTTAAACATTTTGATAAATAAAATGATTAAGTGTTACCTATTCCATGACTATCATTAGTTTTTTTACTTGAATGTGTGATCTTGCATAAGTGAAGGCTAAGGATTCCTTATTATGTTGTTCATTTTCTTCACCTATTTGTATCATGTTCTTGTAGGGCATGTGATGTGTTCCAAGATATGTCAAGGTTTAAGTGAGTTAGTATTTTAATTATTAACCTCATAGGCCTCTTATATGGTCCTCTTATCTTTATGCATTTAGCTATAACCCCATAATGTAACATTGATGCAAGAAGACATTGATTGGAGAGTGTATGTTTTAGTTGTCATTTTGATTCCAAGTGTGAGATACATATGGTTGTATGTCATCAAAATATCTAGTGTATCACCTCAATTAGATTATTTTTATTTCAATTATCCTTCTCCCTTTTCACTCCCCAAATATAGTAGTAGGTTCAATCCTAAATGGTACATCAAGGGAGCTAGCCCTATTTAGAGACTCACCTCATTCAATAGGCTACCCAAAAAATTAGAGGTGATTCCATTGTGCCACTGGATTAGGAGAGCCTTTGAATGTCCTTAAAAGGTGATTAACCAAGTGACAATAATTTTTGACATGCCCGATGGGACTCTTGTTCCAAGATTTAGGGGATTTTTGGTGTTTTCCTTCAACACATCAGCCTTTAAAGACATCTTTTCAAGCATCAATGGCAATTCCAAAGACATATTAGCTGGTAAAATAACCCAAGTCATCATTTTAAGATTGATGGTAATATATTTATTTATGTTATTTATTTCAATGAAGATTCATGGTTAACCTTAGATTTGAGTTTTGTCTTCTACAAGTTGGTGAGACATATCCATCTTTAACCATTCACTTTCAATATGAAAAAGTCCTCAAAAAATATTATCATGATACCTATCAATACCAATATGATCATATTCAGTCCTACCATGATTCCTATCAGTCCTATAGTCAGCCTTCCCAATGCCTTGTTCCTCATACACCACCTAGTCACTTCTTAACTCAATCCATTTATGCCTTCAAACAAACTCTTTTGGGGTATGAAAAGTATGTGTTAGATCTTAATACTCAAAGGGTATGTGGTCATGTGATTCCTAATAATGTAATTCAAAAGGTTAGAGATGTATTGTAATTAGTCAAAAAAGAGTGGGATTCTATTAAAAGAGTGAATTGGCAAAGGCTTACTAATGAGATGTTAGATGTGAGTGGTTTGATTGCATCTTTGGAAGACAAGTTAAAAATTCATGAGAGGAAGCCTTACTAAGTATATCAACCTACATATTCACTTTCCAAAATGTCTTATTAGCCATATATGAGCCCTAATTATGAGCCAAACCAAGTCCATCAAAGTCACCCCTTTCCCAATCATTTGGAGAAGAGAGCTGAGAAGAGAAACCTTGTGTTTGAAGCCAATAATATGAATATTCAATAGTCCATGTTGGTATCAAAGGAAGTGGATTTAAAAACCTCATTACTCTCTCACATTTAATCCCCATCACCCCAAAAAAAGACCTCTAATCTTGGCATTTTAAGTTGGAATGAGATAGTGGAGTCATCAAGAAAGAAAGAAGAGAAGAATCTTGACAAAGAATGTGAAATTTAAGAGAATATTGATATTATACAAACACCTCCCCTTACTCAAAAATATAATTCCAATCCTAAGATCCTAATTTGGAGAAAAATAGTAGAGTCATGGGGTAAGAAAGAAGATAAAATCATTGTCAAGGAGTGTGAAGTGAAAAATGAAGCTTGTTCTTCTCAAGTCCCTTCCCATTTCCTCAAGAAGCTTCTTCATGGCATCCCTCATGTACTCACCATATTCATGATGATTCTTATGAGCTTAAATAAGGACTCTTCCAAGAGAATCCAGTTAAACAAATTAAGAAATTAGAGGCAAAGATGAAGTTGCTTAGTCAAGGTGAGATGGAAGGTTTAGTCCCAAAAGAAGATCCTATGCCTAAACACACCCCATATACCCTTAATAAAGGGAGTACTAAATATAATTTTTATGTTAATGAAATTTTGGTCAAGTGTAAGGAAGAGAATAAAGTGATTTTGGCCCAAGTTCTGCCTCCTTTTTCTCTTGAGCTTTCAAAAGAACCCCTTACATTCCATTCCTAATCTGATTTTGAGTTATATGTGCCACCTCCACCAAATATTACCTCTTTCCCTCATCCTATTACCATTTTCCTTGATGGAACTATGGTGTGGGAACCAAAGGAAGATCAAATTGTTGATGAATAAAGAGAGCTCTTACTTGAATAAAACATACCTCTTTGGTAGCCCCTTTGGGCTAAGTCACATGATTTCAAAATGCCTAGTATTGGCACCAACATGAAGGAGGTTTAAGATCTTGAAACCCTTGACCAAATAAATCAGGTTATGATGGATTAAGTTCAATTTTAAATCCCTTAATAGGTAGTGGGTGATGAAGAGAAGGTAAGCATTTTTGTTGAATCTCTTTGCTTGGTTAATGAAGAATGTTTTCTTTATGTTGAGGAGCCTATCTTGAGAGAGGAAAATGAATAAGAATATGATAAATTAATGGATAATAAATAAGAATTTATGAGTGTTATGAGGAGGAGATCACCATAGGATATTCCCTTGGTGAACAAAAGGATAATTCATAAGCTTTTGAATAAGGATGTTTCCTTTTGTCTAAAGAAGAAGAAATAATCATTAACTCCTTCCTCGCTTTGAAAGACACCATATATGAACATGGAAAAGTTCTTAATTAGTATTTAGATGAATTTTTTGAAGCCATTGGGGAAGGATATACTCCTATTCAAGAAGGCTATGAGTTGGTCAAAGATAGAGAAGGCAACATTGGTACACAAATAAGCATGTAAAGAGAAAGCATTATTTCAAATCTCTCCTTTCAAGAAGCATATGAATTTGATGATGACATGTTTGAGGTCATAAAAATTATATATTTTACTCTAAATCAATTGGAAGAAACACATTATCTCTTGAAGGATGAGACAATCTCCTATTGGCCTCAATCTTCTAAGGAACAATAAATCAATCCTCTTGGATACATGCCTACTAAAGAGATACAAGTTGACTATGAAATGAAGAGTGGGAAGTACAATGAAGTGTATGAAAATGTTAAAGAAGAGTATGTATTCATTGGAGACCTATTTGAAGATGATCTACTTGAGATTAGTTCAAGTGAAGTGCCAAGGAAGAGTTTTGATCCACAAAGCATTCAATTCAAAGATAAGCATGCTTGGCACTTTATTTCATCCCACCATGAAGATGATTCAAGAGGTTTTCATTTTGATCCTAGAAAAGTGGTTTTTTTAGTTTTTAGTAATACATAATAGGTTGTTTCCCAATTACCCTAAGTTTTTATTCACATGTGTATGTCTTATGTGTTTGCTTTCTTTGTTGTGTGTGTCCTTTTCCTTTGTGTGGTTGAGGTAGTCACTAGTTGTCTTATGTTGATAAAATTTGATTCAATGGTAAATGTTTATTTATTTGTCTCATTCCTTAGATGACTCCATAAACTCAATGGACTAATAAGGCTACTGGTCTAGTTAGTATAGCAGGCATACTACCCCTATGAGTCACCAATTTGTTGACCAATTTTGAATTTTAGGTCAAAATAGGGCACCCCTAGTAAAAAAATTTATTTTTAGGAATATAAGGGGGTATAATATATTGTCATAAGTTTTATTATAGGTCATGAGATGTTAGTTAATTTTGTAATAACTTTGGTCATTAGATCTCTAGGTCTATTTATCATTTTAAGTCATTTTAAGGGGTCAAATAGGTGTATTTAATGCTTTATATGGGTTTATTGGTAAATTTTAAAGTGTTAAAGAGTTTTATAATGTGACATGTGTCCTAAAAGGTCTTTATTAATTTTCATTAACTGAAATTGTCAGGTTAAATTAGAAAAAGGTAGTTTTATTGAAGAAAAAGGTAAGTTTGGCACTTGTACAACCTCCTTAGGAAGTGTTCCACTTAGAAAATATGTAAATGTGACTCTCCAAATCACAAACACTAAAATACATGTTTGGTTTGATCTAAAACTAGAATTTCTAACTCAAAACCATTCTATCTCTTTTTCACCCTTAATGTCATATACAAGTGACTTGAAGGTTCTTTCTTGGTATGGTCAACACATGAAATTTTAGGAAAAATTATCTTGGGGGAATATTATAAACTCATATACCTTCAAATAAATATAATAATTTTGAGGAATGGTGGCCTGTGCTTCATGAAACATTTGTTTGAAGTTTACCTTCTAGAACTGCCTATCAATCTATGCACCCTTCAAGTTTTAGTCTTGTTTGGAAAAGTTCATACAAATTAATTGATGAGATTGATTTTAGAGATCAATAACTTCCCCCTATAATGATTCATACACTTGGTTTGTGTTTTAACTAGTTTTTCTATGCTAACCAACTCAATTTATAAGAGGATGCAATTTTCTAAGTTATGGGTAGTTTTTCATCACTTTTAGGTTGTCATGTTTTGTAAGCAGTTCCAAGGGGTGGTGTTGGTGCCTTATTAATGTTTTAAAACTCATATTTCCTTCATCTTCACCTTTCATTTAAATTCTCCAAGGCATTCTCATAATTTTCAAGATCATATGCCACACCAACAGTCACTTTTAACCCCTATTTACTTTATATTAGGTGATTGCAAAAAATATTTTCACTATGATTAGATGGTTTTAATTTGATTCAAGATATTCATGAGTTTATAAACCTATTTTAAGAATTGGCATAAGGAATAAGTATGCCAATTGGGTTAAAACATGCACCATTATTCATTTTCTCCTCTCTTACTATCTATATGTACATAATCTTTACTTGCAGGTAGCTAGTAGGGAGCAAACAAGTTATAGTGGGGTGTTAAGATTGATGGATGGATCTTTATTTGGGATCTTGATATGCTAAAGGGACTATGGTGGGATTGTATGAGGATCAAATTGGAAAATAAGTGTTGAAACATAATTTCAAAAGGCCAAATGACTGATACATGAATGTTTTCCCTAAATGAATAAAATAGAGGCCCAAGGGAAAATGGGGAATATATTTAAACAAATTTAATACTTTATAGTGACTCAACCTTTTAGTCGCTAACAAAGATAAGGCCTAATGATTGATACATGATTGTACATTAGATGGTGACCCAAGTTGACCTTTTTCATCATATTTTAAAGGTTTTAAATGGTTGAAGGAGTTTTATAAACCTAATATTAGGGTGAAAGGAGGGTAAATCATCAATTTTGGCTCATTTTACTCACTCCCTATCTGTATAATGTCAAAATGTCAACCTACAATAGGGTAGGTTGATAATGAGCTATAAATGTGTGTTTGAGAGTATTTCAACACCTTTAAGAGGAATCTAAGGTGAAATAAAGTACTCTTATAAGCTTAAAAATAAAATAAGGGTATCTAATCAAATTCATAAAACCTTTTAGGATCCAAATAGCCTTAGTTGACTATGACTGAGACAGTGAGAAAAACAATAGTGAGACCTAGGGTGATGTTTGGTTTTATTGAAGATATATATAAGAGTTTATAGTGAAGAGAACATAATGGGATAGAATATGAAAAATTAAAACCAAGATAAATATGACATATACAAACTCTTATAGATGATAGAGGATCCTACTTAAAATTTGTGGATACACTTACAACTAAGTGTTGACTCTCATACAGTGAAGGGGAAGACTTATAGTTTTAAGCATTGGAAGTCCACAAAGGAGAAAATATAGTTAGAGGATAATATGAAGACACTAAAGGAAGGTTTATGATATATAATTTGTGATATAACCATATTTAATGATCACAAACATGAGTCTTTTCAAGCAAAACATAGTCATGGAGAAAGATTAGTTTAAGCTAACAAAGTGCATGGAGGAGTGTGTGAGGAATGAAAAGGTATAGAAAGCATGTAACATTAATTTTTACATAAAAAAATTGGTAAAAATAAAACATCTTGATAGGATTTTTAAAAACTAAAGGCTCTCCACACATCATTCACAATCCTTATGGAAATATTGCACACCATGTTCTTTTCACATTCTACCTTGGATAATTAAGGAGTTAGGAGGTCTAATCATGCTATAAAAGGATGATTTTTTGTTTTTATCATCATTATGACATAAATAAGACTTTATACCATTAAAATTTCATAAGCAAAAAGGGTAGATACCCCTTGTTCCATCTTAGAATAGGGGTATTCTCCCTTGTGCATAAACAAATAGTTTATATGGAGAAGGTAAAAGGGATGAACCATGAGTGGGGGAGATAATGAAGAAAGGTTTTAAAATAAAAATATAACCTAATAAAATAATTAAATCAGCTCAAAAGAGTACATAAACCAATAGGGAAGTCTAACCTACTAGAGTTACAGTTAAACCTGCTAGGCACATCAAAGCCTAGTGCTAGATGAGGAGGTCACTTTTATTTCCACCTTTAAGATAAATTTATAATATATTGGAACATGTGTATGGGATGGAAAAATGTGTAATTGAACCATAAAAATGAAAATAAAACCGTTAAATGCCATGTTAAGCTTCAAATGACAAAATAGGCCTAAGGGTAAATATGCAAACCTAATGCCCCAAATGGAAGGCCACTCACACTTTTAGACCTAGAAGTGATTTATAAATTATTCAAAAATTATTGGAGGTTGAATATAGAGATTTTTATCTCTTATAATGAAATGAAAACATCAGGAATCCCATTTTTGGCTTAGAGACCAACTCAACCTTGCAAGGAGACCAAAAATAAGCCCAAGTAGTCATTTTGAGATGCTCATGTCTTTGATGAGGATATGCATGGGGAAAAAGGAGATAGGGGATGTTATCAGGGGTATTATAGGACATATTTGTGGAAATTTTTCTCAAGTTAGATTTCCCACTTTATGAACAATCATTAAGACCAAATAATAGGCCTAAAACCCTACTAAACCCTTGCTAAGGATCAGTCTTGGAAAATTGAGTTAGAAAGATAATATAAAGACATAATTTGACCAAAATAACTATTAAAAATTGTATAAGACCTCTCCAAGATGCTCCACACCATTTTTTTATGGACTTGTATGGATGGGGTTATAAACAAGCATTTTCTCACCATTTTGTGTGTTGCATAGGATACAGGAGGAATTTGGAGATGAAACTAAAATTTGGTGGAATTTTTAAAATTAATATAAATCCTAATATTTATTTAATTTCATTAATAAACCTCTAAGTTCCCCAACTAGGTCCTTCAACTCAGCCTATCAAAGTTGGCCTAATACACAAGCTAGAGAGAGGGGATAAAATCTTCAAGTTAAGTGATTTTAAGGTGATAATCATGATTTCAAGGACATGAAAGGTATTTAAACTTGTATTTAAATCCATAAAATGGATTTTAATGTAAAAATAATTCCAATTTGGAAGCCAAATGTGCCATGTGCATGGAAGGGTTATTTTCAGGACAACGGATGATGATGACTCTCTACTAAGTGATTCTAGAAGACCATACATGAAAAAAATGTATGGAGAGGCATGTATTATATCCTCCCCTTACATTTAAATAATTATACATTCCCTATATCAGTTACAAGTCACTCAAATAGGCCTAATCATGAAGGTACTTTTTTATGCAAGAAAATGAATTTAAGGCCACTTTGCATAAGTTTGATGACTTGAATTGGCATGTGTAGCTCCTATCCTTTCATGTTATGACCCATATCCTCTTCAGATTCATGTATAAATAAATTTATTATCTTTAAAAGTGTCCTTGTGACCCTTGGACTTCTCTTTCTCTCTCTCTCTCTCTCTTTGAAACTCTATAAGAGTTTGCCATTTTGGTATTGTATTCTATGATCCACCTAAGTATGGTGAAGCCCTGATCAATTGTACACATTTTTATCAATAAAATGACTAAGTTTTACCTATTATATGATTTTAAATAGTGTGTTTTCTTGAATGTGTGATCTTTCATAAGTGAAGACTAAGTATTCCTTAGCATGTTGCTCATTTTCTTCACCTATTTGCATCTTCTTCTTGCAGGACATGTGATGTGTTCCAAGAGATTTCAAGGTTTAAGTGAGTTAGTATTTTCATTAGTTCCCTCATAGTCCTCTTCTCTAGTCCTCCTAGATTTTTTAATTTATCTATAACCCCACAATGTAACATGGATATAAGAAGATATTGATTGGAGAGTGTATGTTTTAGTTATCCTTTTGATTTCAAGTGTGAGATACATGTAGTTGGATGTCATCAACATATCTAGTGTATCATCTCCATTAGAGTAGTTTTATTTCAATTATCATTCTCCCTTTTCAACCCCAAAATTTAGTAGTAGTTTCAATCTTAAGTGGTACATCAAGGGAGCTAACCCTATTTAGAGACTCACCTCATTCCTTAGGCTACCCATAAGCCTAGAGGTGATTCCATTGTGCCACTTGGATGATGAGAGACTTGGAATGTACTCAAAGGGTTATTATCCAAATGAAAACAAGTATATAACATGGTTTGAGATGATTTATTACCTAATGAAAGTATTTAAACACCATAGACATTCTTATCTCCTCAAGTCTTCTTAAACCTTGTAGATAGACTGATTATGTTTTGACCCTTCTTGACTATAGGTTATTGTTAGTCTTGAATTTATACTAAATGATTAGACCTCACACTTCACTAGGCATGATGTTTTCAATATTCATGGACTTGTATGAATTCTTATTTAGGCTTAAGACCAACCCATTCTACCTCTGTTTGCACTTCAAACCTCTTGTCCTTCCTTTCAAGTACAAAGTACTATAGGTTTGTATGTTACTTACAAGTTACTACTCTACCCCTTATAAATAATGAAGAAGGATGGGAGATTGATATTAAGACATTAAATGGTATATGTAATGTCTTAAAAACCTATTATCATCTTTTTAAAACCTCTACAAACCCTTAAAATGCATTAACTCACACAAGTCTCCTTCTCAAGTTAGTATCCTATGTTTGTAAACTATTTATGCATATGGGTTGTTTGTAGATTTTTAAGTGATGTATCATGATATGAGATAATAAATATAGGGTCATTTAATCTTAAAATTTTAGTGTTCTTGATCTCCATATAAAATTTAGAATATATAAGTGTTTAAAGGCTGCCCCTTTATTTACCTTACCTTATACCTTATCTCACACCTCAGCCCACACCTATAAGCCTATTAGTAAAATCCTACTCAAACCCTACTATAATTGGTCATGTGGAGGAATTAATAATAAAATTTAAATGAATATTTTTCATTAATATATCTCTGATTCTTTGATACCCTTCATTTAGATTATACAGACTTACCAACTCCACTGGAATCCAACCTCACCTTCAAACATTGTTTTAGCCAAAGTAGGATGGTTGTAAGTGGAGATTAGGTGTTTATAAGGCCTTGATAAGGTCAATAAAATGGATTAGGAATATATTTCATCAATTTAATATAATTTAAACTCAAACTCCTTTAATACACCAATTCCAATGTACTATGCTTGACTATACTAACTTCTTGGTGACTTTAGGTGTAGAGTTATGGCTTATACAGACTATAGGTGGCTTTTTCCAAAGTCTAACTTGTTAACTCAATATCCTTTCTCATACTTCAATATAAAATAACCTAAGAGATCCTTAAAATATTGTGTCTTATTTCATCTTATATCACAATCAAGTTTCTATGCTTGAGGTTGCCTTATGTTGGTTTGAATGTTGATTAAGGTCCAAAATGAGGACCTACAAGCTTGAGGCCTATAGGTCTCATTTAATTGATTTAGTGATTTAATAGAGTCATCTCTTGAGTTATGAGATTTACAAACCTATCAAATTGTTTCACACATCTTATATTAATCCATGACTTCTCCAAAACTTAAGACAAGTATAATATCACCTCAACAACACTTGACTAGTCTTGTATGAACTGAGGAGAGCAATTTTTCCCACTATATGGACTGAGGATAGATTTTACCTTCTTGAATATAGTCAATATTTATTGGTCTTATATTAATAATTTTTTATTTGAATAATCATCATTCAAGATCACTTTTCATCCTACTACTGTTTACTTAAATCCATGTTCAACATGACACTTTTTGAAATATATTCATAGGTGACTATTGTAGGTGAAGACTCCCTATGTGTATAGATTGAGGAGAGATGGGAAGTTGGTCCTATGAGAAAAAAGTGACTGAAACCTATATTTACCTTAAATAATCACAAATATCCTAAATAAACATTAACTTTCCAAGAGTAGGGTAGAATAGGATGGAAACATGAAACAACATATTACCCTAAACTCTGCTAAATTGAGTTCTAAGGAAGTTAGCATTATGATTTTGATGTACCTTAATGCCTAATTAAGCACTAATATCTCCTAAAAATACCTATATCACATTTAAAAATAATTTTTAACCCTCATAACACATTCATAAGGATATAAAGTCTCTTTTAAGGTCTCTTAAGTTGAAAAATGGTAGGATATAGTCATTTAGTGTTATTTTAGTCATTTGAGGCTCTAAACTAAATCTCTTGCTCCCAAGAGTATATATAATAATTTTAAAGACAATATGAACACTATAAAACATTTTATAACCTTAAAATAAACATATTAACATTTATTAATACTCATAAATTCCATTACCTACCATGATATCATTCTACCCTATTTATTAGGCCTACAATTGAGATTTTAAACTCTTAAGAGAGCATGGTCCTTTAACATCATATGAAACATAATATAGAGGAAAAATAAAACTTATAATAATTTTTAATCCCATAAATATCATTAAAAACTTACTAATATTCTCTTCACACATCAAACATTTCATTATATATGTAATCACACCTTGTGTAAGGGTCAAATGACCAAATAAGCTATCTCAAGAAAGATATTTTTCAAAATTAAAGTACCTAAATAATTTATTGGATGAAATATATGTGATAATACCTTAAAAATTATATTTTAAACTAATAAAAACAAATACATTCCATTGATATATAAAGATTTCTTGAAAATTGTCAAATCTTAAATTAAGATAGGCAACCCGTTTCCTGTAAAAACTTCCTTTATCAAGGAAAATTATATGATGATAAAAAATTAAAAAAATTTATATTTAACCTTTAAATCATCCACATAAAACCATTTTTATCCATGTATCTCAAAATATAAATAAATGGAGGCAAACATGGACCCTGTTTGGATGACTAGCTCATAGTGACCCCCTTACGCTCTTAATAATTATTCATAAATATGATAGGATTAATATGAAAAACATTATAATAATTTTAATTTAATTATTATAAATATAATTTTTAAAATTTTAAGATCCTAACTCTCTCTCCTCTGTCTGTATTGAGCACTTGAAAACTGCCCTTCTAGAGTTGCCAAGGAGGTCGATATGAGAGATAAATTAGCTTTATTAATTTTAAGAAATAAAAACTATTAAAAATATTTTTTTTGAAATTTTAATAGAAAAATAATTTCATAAATATTAATTAATAAAAATATTTCCTTGAAGAACAATATGGATGGCCTCAAATGGGCATTTTTGGCACTAAAACTGCTAAAATCACTTAAGAAGTTTGATGAAATTGATGAAAAATGTATCCAATGGATTTTTTAATGCATGAATAAGTAAATAATGTCTTTAAAATAAAATTCTATAATTATATGGGTGAAAATTTAACCTTTGAGGTCAAACTTGTCAATAATTACTAATTTTCTACATTATAGGATAAGGGTTGTAATACTTAGGATAAGTATTATTATCCTTTTATATTTATTCAAGAATATTTTACTGTATGGTGTTAGGCACATAAATACCCAATATATCTCTTTAAAATTTATTTTTATATGGTGTTTATTTACTTGATCCTTCATTCGGTTTAGTACCATTTTCATGTTCACTCTTAGACTAGCTAGTTCCTCCTATTAGTGTTCAATATGTTCTTCAAAAATTAATTTTTTTGGATATACCCTAAATTGTGATGTTATATATAGTGTTTGGTACCCATAAAATGTAAAAAATTCAAACATTTTGAATTAGGTATGGAAGTAAGTGTTATACCACCATTCTGTTAGTGGTAGTCAATGAACCCATCTCTATTATTTATCTAATGCAAAATAATGGAAATAAACCTCTAAGAATTTGTTGAACATATCTATTTTACCATCATATTTATAATGATATGATAATATATGAGAAAAATGGGTACTTAAACATGAGAATAAATTACTCTAAAAATTATTGGTAAAGATAGGATCATGATCACTTACTATGATATTGGGGGACCCATGTGGATTTTGAATTATATTAAAAAAAATTAGATGATACTATAATTTATACAAAAGGATGTGACAAGGTAAAAAATGCATATTTTATGATCTTTTCCATGATTATCATGATTAAAAAATTCACTTCCAACATAGGAAACCTTGTTATGAAATCCATGTTAACCTCTTCTCACCTTTGGCTAAGAATAAATAAGGGTTTTGTAAGACCCATAGCATTAATTTTATCACCCTTGTTTTTAAGAATCATGAATGCCCCCTAATGGAGATGTATAGATCTTTGTAATAACTTTGTTCTTAATAGAATAATTATTACAGAGGTGCAATCTATCTTTTTACTAAATAAAATTCCATTTATATATAAATTCTTATAAGACACTAGAATATTTATGGATCTTATGAACCAAAACCTATGTATCAGTGTCATTCTCCCATTTAGATCTTACCTCATCCACCCAATATACATGAAATATGGGCATTGATCATAGCCTTATATCTATGGAATCATCCATCATGGATAGTGCACCTACCACTATTATCCTTTCATTTATTATATATTATTTCAAAATAATATGCCAACATTTTGGTTAACCACTTTTGTTGTTATTTAGAGGAAAACCTTTTCTCCATTAAGTATTTTAGACTATCATGATTTATGTTCACCTTAAAAATTTCATCCATTAGATATGGTATCTATTATTTGAATTTATTAAGAGTATTCACCATCTCCTTCTCATTAATAAGATTTCAAAAATTATTACCTTTGAGTTGAGGATCTCAAATGCAATGGGTCTTCCTTCCTACACATGTTTCATGCATTTCATACCTTGAAGAATCACATTCAATAATTAAGGTATTTTTAAAATATGGGGTATCTATAAATGGATTTGTGCACATGGAATCCTTCAGATTCTAAAATTTATTAGTGTATGATTTTTTCTATTGGGAGGAGTCCTTATTCAACAAATATGAGTGGTTCTACTATGTTATTGTATTTTTTCACAAAAAAATGATAGTAACATGTCACATCTAAGAATCCTTGGAGGTTTTTAAGGGTTTATAACTTTCCAATTTATCATTTCCTTGATCTTGTGAGTGTTTAATTTTATTTCCTCATACCAAACAATGTGACCCAAGTAATCCAAGTTTTTAAATCCAATAACACACATGGGAGGAATTTTGTAAATTTGATGTTGTTCTATATTTATTAGCACCCGATTCACATGTTAAAATTTTTATTCCCGCATATTTATGTATATTAGGATTTCATCAAAAAATAGTAAGACAAATTTACATATAAAATGATGAAAGATAATGTTTATCAAACTCTAAAATGTAGATCATGCATTTGTGAGACCAAATGGTATAACCAAAAAGTCATAGTGACCATGAGTTTTGAAAATGGTATTACGTATATCCTCATTTCTAATCCAAATTTAATGATAACCTCAATTAATATCCAATTTCATAATGTAGACAAAACCATGTAACTCATATAGAAAATGATAACAATAAACTTATCTTTTATGTTGTAATTTTTTAGTTTTATAAAATCAAGGCACATCCTCTAGGTATCATCCTTATTATGCACCATTATAAATATAGTTGAATATGCATTTTATATATGTCTAATAATATCAACCTTCAACAACTCATGAACCATATTTTTAATCTTTGTCTTTTAAAAATATGGTTAATTATTAGATCTTATGTTTGGAAGTTAAATCCCTAGTTGAATTTGAATGATATGATCATGATTATTTTTGGTGGTAATAATATTAGATTTACTCTAAAAATTATTTAGTGGTTATCAAAAATCACCTTCAAATCTAGCTATAGACTATTTCTGGTTTTACTTATAATGAAAAAATTTGTACTAAAAACACTACTTAATTTTTGGTAATCTTTTGCATCTAGTGAGAACTAACTAGTTATGGAGATTTTATACACAATACACATAGTTTAAATGTCCTTCATTCATAATAAAAACATGTGAACAAATATCACAAGTTCATCTCCATTTTTACCAAGGTTATGATACATTAAAATCCCCAATAAATATCTACCGAGAATATAAAACATAGGATAGTCTAGCCTATAATCTCCCATGGTGTTTTTGATATTATGATTTTTCTTGAATAATTGACTATGCCACTAGATGAAATCATGAACAAAAATTATGGATTTGGATAAGTAAAACATTTAATTGTGTTAGAAACTTATTTCTTATGAAGTTGTGTATTATCTAAGTCAAACAACACTATCACCTTCTATTTCTTTAGGTGACCCACTACCTCAAGGGTTTGTGTGGTGTTAATAATTAAACATACATGGGATGAAATAGTTGGTTGGGTATATTATAATTCCTCTTCTAGCTCATCCTCAACCTTACTACTACTTATTCATAATCATCTTCTTCATTGACACCTTCAATGTAGAATAATTTATTCTCACCAAATTTAAGTCCTTTAATATATTTTGTGTCATAGTTGAAAAATAATCCTTATTCTTATTTCTCTTCTTTTATATTAAAATTAAATATTTATATCATCTCAATCTTGTAAATTTAACAAATATCAATCAGGGCTCTACCCTTCAGTTCTAGACCTCCCTACTATCGAAAGGATTGTATTCACCTTCTCATTATTCCTAAATGTTTATCTCTTAGTCTAATCCATATCATTATGGTGGCCTAGGTCTCATGTACTATATAAAAATCTTAAAACCTAGTAATCATCCTTAATTTCTAGTTTTAGTTCCATACCTATTTTTTTGGCCCTCTAGACACTATTAGCTACAAAGGGAAACTACTACCAATGGTAATGTTTAAATCCTTATATAATGTCTAGTAGACAAATTCATCAAAATTGAAAATTATTTGAAAATTATTGGTTAGCATATTTATCTTATTGAACCATACAGTGAGATATTTTCAAAATATGTACAATAAATATAAATTTAAGCCTTCTCATTCATCATCTAAAAAATACCAAGTAAACACCTACTAAAGCTAAATAAATAAAATAAACAAGATCTCTATTATACCCTATTCATAATTATTTTCATATCAATAATAGGATAAGACATATCATGGGTCTAAAACATTCAAATAGAATGCCATGAGTGATATTTGTTAAATCACAAGCTAGATCACTACATGCATAATCATATATCATATTTCACCCTTATTCACCCACTTTCAAACACATAGGGGATAAATACATAAGTATTAGGCCATTATTAGAGTATTTTATATTTATTAAATTCCCATTTATAGATGGGTATTTGGGGAAGCTCAACACCATGAGTCCACTAATCCATTTTTTAGTGAACTCATTCCAAGGGGTGAAGAAGGGTGTGGAGCTAGGGTTTGATCAATAAGTAAAGAGAGATATCATGTGTCCCTGATATGAATACCTCAATATAAAGGTGACATAAAACCTATAAAAATTGATATGGTTTCATATATATCCAATAATTATTTTTTATTGGATACCTACATCACAATCAAACACTAGCATTAATGGTAGTGTCTAGATTCGATGAAAGTGTCCACAACCACATAAGTAAAATTTTTAGAATTATGTAATTGATCTAGAATATTGATCCTACATAATTTAAACCTATTTATAGTATATATATTATTTTGCATATTAAACCAACTAATAACATTACTTCTTATTTATTACAATATATTTCAAGAGTTGTATTTTACTATTTTTAGTAATCTCAATTGTATAAATTCAAAATATTGTTTATTTGAGTTTTCTATTAATTTTCCTATTATAGATTAATTTATCACTCATGTGATTAAAATATTTATATATTATTAACCTTATACAAAACCAATACAAATTTTAGGGTTATACATTTTTTGAACTCGACTTCTTTATCTCTTTATGCAAACCCTAACTTGCCCTAGGGTATTCAGTGTCAAGAGGTTTTTCCTTGATGTTTTTTTCATATCTATTAAATTATTTATATGAAACCTATACATATCCTAATATTAGGTGATGCTTATATTTAACACTTGGATCTTCCTCTTTTACCACCTAAGATGGATCAAACCAATGAAGTATCAAATCCTATGCATAATGAAAGTGTCAATAATGAAAATGAATAAAATGATGGAATGGTTATCATAAAAGATGATTATGTTCATGAAAACAATGAATATAATGAACATAAAGAACATTAATAAATAGATAAAGACTAATTATAAGATATTTCTATGTTTCATGAGTGTATCCATCAAAAATCTAAAGATCTTGATGAGTTCCTCAAAATCATATGGGAAACTAAAACAAAAAAACATAGATGAACAACCATGTGAATTTATTGATAACATTATTAGAGATATGAGACATCCCCATATTCAAGTTTATCTCCCATTGAGTACATAATCACTTCATAATCTAATAGGGGCACATATTATGTGTTTATAACATTGTTCCTAAAAAAAATACTACTATTACTACATCCTCCATGGTAACTATTATCACTAAAACCCAATTACTAGTTTCCATGCCAATATCAACTTCAACCATGTTTACATCCCATTTGATGACTTATCAAAATTCAAATATTATAAATAAAAATGTGCAAGATATTGTCAAAACTATAAAACTTTTCAAGCTAAGGTTACTAAAATTTATCAAAATTCTATGAAGTCACCTTATGATATTGATTAACAAGATGTGTTACATAATCCTCTTGCACCTAAAATATATTTTTATCCCTTACTAACTAGTTTTGTTTCAACTAAGTTCAGATTTTATGATGGAAATGGTGATCTTAAATAGAATCTCCAAAATTTCTATGCAACATGTCTTGATTATGCCTCCAATGATAAACTTTTGACCAAATTATTTCCAAGGAGTTTCAAGGAATATGATTTATAATGGTTCTATGATTTACCACTCCAATCAGTGACAACATTTAAAACTCTATATGATCAATTATTAATACATTTATATATCAAAATCACTAAAAATATGTTGCATGCTCATATTTTAAAGATCAAATAAGGAACTAATGACCTATCAATGAATATGTTTAATATATAAAATAATGATAGATAAAATGATAAATCCAATAGCAGATAAATAAATTCATAATATCTTCAAGAAAATCTTACTTTTCCCATTACATGAGTCCAATGTTTTCAAAAAGTTTAAATATTTTGATGATTTATGCTATTTTGTTCAAGATCATTAAATGAAACTTATTTACTTGAACAAATTAAAGTATGTAGAAAACACACTGATTACATATAATACAATGTTTCATATCAAATCAATCTATAAGGTAAAACCTACATAATGTAAAAAATAAACAACCACAATGGTTAACATAGTGTCACAATAACCTAATTGACTCATATTATTCAATGCACCTAAGAAAAAATTTACATGCATACCTAAGTCTCAAACTTCTTTACTTAAAATGCTTGTGAAGTGTCTCCTCATATCTCCCCCTCCTCCTATATAGGTTGATATGATTTGAAATCTACCCAAAGGATATGATGATAATGCATATTATGACTACCACCAAGGCCCTATACATTCTATGAGTATATGTTATACCTTGAAGCATAATATCTAATACCTCATTGATGACCAAAATATTACCTTCAATGATGTTACAAAGGATTAAAATTAACAACTTGATGATCACCATAAGTAGAATATATTTAAAAATAATTTTGAATATCATTCTAAGAAAGATCCAAAAGTTAAAATGGGATACATTGCACATCCTCCTCCACCACATTATGGGCACACATGAGATGGGATTAAAATTATTATAACTTATACATACACAATACCTTATATGGTTGAGAGGCATTCTATTACATTGATGATAGTGAAATAGTGGATGATAACTTAGTTATTAATTCATTATTTATTCAATAATACATTGACCATCAACCTATATATAGTCTTATTATTGATAATTTTATTAGTGAGAACATATGTACCCTAACACTACTTACACATTTGGGATATACACACAATGATTTATACCCTTTGACCAAAATGGTTAGAAAATTTGATGGGACATCATAACATGTTATTGGTGATAATGATTTACCTTTACATGTTGGTCCAATAGATGTGGTTACCACATATCTTAATCATACCATATATAAGAGTCTTTTATATGTTATTGGAATGACCTTGGATATATAAAATCTATGTAGTACCTTCCATAGTTCATGGGTGTATTAAAGACATTCATACCAATAGGGTAGTCATAGTTCTTGGAATTCTATATGAACATCCACTTGAATAAAATAAACTTATACCAAGACACATAATTATCAAACCTACTAAGGTTAATCCTTTAAAAAGGGGTAATAAATAAGAAATCACATTTTACAGGTAGCACATACTTGAGAGGCCTTTACACCAGAGACACAGAATGGATTCCATAGAATCTTCATCTATGACTGCACAACATACTCAGTTACCTAGAGAAACTAAGCAAGTTACAATTATAGATACTCTAGAGAAAACACAAATCACTTAATGATGGGTTCCATGAATCCCTATTCCTATTTTTTATTCATGACCACATAGTCCTATTACAAATACATAAGATACCATATATTCTATAGATACATATATGATAAATATGCATGCTCCTTGTCATAGCACTAGTTTCACACAATATATTCTAATAGGATACCCCATTCCTTTAAACTATTCAATAAATTCAAAACTTAAATAAAATAAAATATTCAATAAAATACAAAAACATTAAAAAATATATAAATTCAAAAATATTAACCATTCATAGATTTTATTATATTATTGGAACCTATGTTGTTTGATTTATTTTATATATAGCATATCATTTCATTCATATATGCACATATGATTCACAAATATTTGAGTGTGATACATACATATCCAAACACATGATCTAGTCACTTTAAGATGTTAGAGATTTCCTATGATTATATATTATAATATGTTAGGGGTATCTTCTTATTTTATAATGATTGATATAGGTTACATATCTTTTATGATAATTTATACATTATCAAGTTTAATCATATATGCTAACTCTTACACATGTCTATATCCATGGTCATATCTTTCATAGTGTACTTGATATGTTATGTTAAATGTTGTTACATAACATTTTTTGCTAACACATATATGGAGGGACTAGTATAATATAATTATGATAGTTTATTATGCTTAATATATTTTTTACTTACTTGAGTGTGCTACATTATTTTCTATTTTATTGTTTGTGGAATATTTGAGTATGTTCCTTGCTTATTATCCCCTATACCATTGTAAATTTTTTGGAAATTTGAATATGTCATTCTATGTTGATTATAAATTGAGGTATATCACCTCATTTTATTATGAATAATTTGAAAATGAACTTTATATGAGGTCTCCTTGGACCATTCCTTTGCATTACATTAAGTGTTCTTGTGTGTGTGCTTGATTTCTTATTGATATTATACTTTTACTCTCTATAAATTGCCATGATTTATATCATGCATCTTAGAGATTGATGTGATCATATATTGTGAGCCTAATTTAATATATATTCTTTGGCATGATATCCATATATGGTATATGATTCCTACATAAATTATATATCTACTTTATTCTTTTAAGGTAAGGTGCCTACCAATTTATATTTACCTCAACTAAATAGAGGGGATATTAGTAGGGGCATGCCATAAAATCATGACCTCCACACTTATATATTTAATTATTATCTAACATTTTTAGTGGGGGAATGTCATAAACACATGACAGCCACACTTACACAAAATTTAGTTCAGTTCCCTAATTCAAATATATACTTGGGTAAATTTTTTTATACATTGTACTGATTTTACATAGATTTGAAACATTTTTTTTTCAAATTTATGACACATATAATCCATATAATACATATTATAGGTTCATATTACATGGTATTGCACCAAAAATTACAAAACTTATAAATTATACTACTCACCAAGATGCACTGATTACATCATGATGTACTATTACCAAGCCTTTTCTACTATAACAATTAGTTCATTTTATAGGTTTAAGTGATTAAATCATTCAACCTATCTATATTTATGTATTGGAGTGATTAAATCATCCAATATCAATAGATTTTTTGGATGAGATGATTAAATCATCACCCTCACTAGATTACACACACACACGCACGCATGCGCCCACACGCATGCATGCACGCACGTGTGCATGCACACACATGTACATGCACACACAAACACACACACACACACGCACGTGCACACACACACACACACACACACACACACACACACTCACTCACTTACACACTTGATGTCACATCCTGATTTCTCTCTAAGATAAATAACCTATTTGATCCATGGATTATTATGGTTTTTAGTTGATTAATTATTATTTAATTAATATTTATATCATATGCTGATTATGGAGAAGTTATATGTTGTTTAATTTACATGATTGATTTGCTATGAGATAGTTATACTTTTATATTATGTATATTATGATCATGTTTGTTAGTTATAAAATAGTATTTTATGGATATAATTATGTTTTGGGCTACCTACCTTCATTTTTATGAGGTGCATGTAGGACAAATCCAACCCTCAGAGTATAATGGAGGGAGAGTATCATCAAAGAGGATGGTGTCGATGGAAGCATTGGGGGATAATAGAGAGAAAAACTAGAAACCCACGCACACACCATAGTATAATAACATGTTTAGTGAATATTTTTTGAGTTAGATAGTTGTAGTATGTTTTGATTTATTGTTATGCATGTATATTGTGTTCTTTTGTTGTTATATGATCAAGTTATTTGTTTACATAATTTCCCTAATCTAGTTGTTACTACATTATTAACTATTAATGTTATTGTTGGGTTGATTGAATGAATTTGTTCATGTTTAAATGTGACTTATCACTTTTTTTAATAATAAATGCATGGATGTATTGTACATAGTTGTGTGTTTGGATTATTTATTATATTAATAAGATATATTCTATTACTTAGCTTGATCAGTTTATTTAAGTGATTACTTATGCTATAAAGTTATTATTATCATTATAATAGTTGTTAACCTATAATAAGATATTAATGAGTTAAAAGTTCTTCGTTAGGCATTAACAGTTGATTTCAGTTGGCATGATAAAATGAAATTAATGTTATTGAATTATGAGTAATGCTCAAGAAATAAACATAATGTTATACAAAGTAATTATATAACGTCATTTTTTAACAATTATTTAGACATAATTGTGTTTGTCAAATCTTTTCTAAAGTCTATGTTTATTTGTTTAACCTAGGAAGTTAACCTCTAGTTCAAAGGTCTAATGCATAGTGTTTGGTTTTTGGATGACTTGGTAATGTTGATGGTATTTTAATGTCATATGATATATTACCTTGTCATATAGTCATTATGTTATATATATTATCATTTAGTTTACATTACATGGAATTATTTTGTTGGAAGGTTTTGTATAAAGTTGACATACATAAACATTTATCTGAGTCAAAAGGCATGCATATTTTGAAAGATTATTTAAATGGTTATTGAGAATTTTTGAGATCATTAAGTTTTCTAATCTCTCATTGAATTTAGTTAAAAATAAATTTTATCAAACCATTATGGGAATTGGAAGGATTTTGCATGAAAAATGGTGGCAGACTATAACTTCATTGATTTTTGCTGAGTTATTCTCACTGTAAATTGTTATAGTCATTTTATCTATCGAGTAAAGGGGAGAAATAGGTGGAAAGTAAGGTCATGGAGAAGTATAAAGGAGGGGGAGGGAGGCTTGTGAGGAAATGTCATACATGGGCATAGAAGATAGAAGGAGAACAATGGGTATTTGAGCTAAGGAGTGAAGGAAAAATTTAGTTCCCTTGGAATTATAATCATCATTTATAGGTTAGTGAAGTACTTTAATTTATTATTTTGTGTTTGATGGATTTTTAGAATGGAATTGATAAAGGGTTTATTAGGTATAATTTTTTTTGAAATTATAAAAAAGGATTATATATAAGGCCCTATGGATGGATCAGACATCCACATAACCCTATATCCAATTCAAAGTAACCCTAAATGGAATGGTTAGATCTATTTATGTTTCACCAAGTTTATAGTGAAAACCTTAGAAACTTGTGCTGATATATATTTTAGATTTGTAAACCCTACATTTAAATTGTATGGTTATTTTGTAAACTTTGTGTTGACATCAAACAATTAAGGGGATATATTCCTTAAGGCACTAAATGTAGATTAAATGTTATTGTGTGTATACATAATTCTACTATGTATAAACCTAAATGGGAATTTGGATAAAGACGTTAGACATTTTTATAAAAAATTGACTTTGTATGAAAACACACACACACACAAAGATATATATATATATATATATATATATATATATATGTATGTATGTATATATATATGTATGTAGGTATGTATATATGTATGTATGTACTTGGATTGATGGCCGATGATACATACATACATACATACATGCATACATACATACATATATTTGTATATATAAGGATATACCTTAAGGTTGGGACTTTTAGAAATGGGTTTGTATGCATTGGTTTTATAACTAATGTATATGTATAAATATATTTAAATGTTATGGTTTTTGAATGAATTATATTTTCATTGATATTAAATGGATTTACAAACTATGGGTATGGATATATATACTTGTCTTTGTTTTAAAAACATGTAGCTTGCATAATTATACATATATGGAATTGGGGTTTATTTCTAGTCAAGTCATAAACATATTAAGTCTTGAACCTGATAAGGATGTCAAGAGTAGATAATTAGTTGAGTAAAAAATATATTGATTTGGATAAGTTATACAATTATAAATTTAACCTATTATATATGGATTGTGTAAGTGTTAAGGTTGAGTTTATTAATGGAATGAATATCTAGTTTTGTATGTGTATTATAAAAACCTCATTTTAGTATTTTGTATTGTTTGTGTATTTTATATATTTAGTTTAGTCTTTAAGATTATGAATAATACCATCTCACTAATTATAAAAGGTTTGGGTAATCAAATTTAATAGAATATTATCATAAAATTCTCAAGTTTTGGACATACTTGATTGAGTATATAGTCTTTGATCATTTTATATGTTAGTAATTCAAAAAGTGCAATGAATTGATTAATATTTGTATTTATAAATAATGGGTTAGTAAATCATTGTTTGGTTGTGTTTGAATTGTAAATCACACACACACACACACACACACACACACACACACATTGTGATTTTTTATTCAAACCAATAAATTGGGAATTAATTGGTATATTTAAGGTATTAGGATAATTTTACTTGTATCCTAAATGTATATGAAGAGTATAAGACATACTCTAAGACCATAGACAATGGATGTATACTTAGAGTATAACATATACATTATCTTAATTGTGACTGTATAAAAATTTATGTGAGAGTTTAAAAATTAGTGTATATATATACATGGTATAAAACATATGATTGTTTATATATATATATATATATATATATATATATATATATATATATATATATATATATATATATATATATATATATATATATATATATATATATATATATATATATACGCATCTTGTATGCTGGTAATCATTATTATGTAGTAGGGTATTATGGGTGCTTTGTTATGTATTTAATATGAATATAATATTAAAATAAGGTATTTAATTATTTAAATACATATATTATTGAGTTGTTTTATGACTAGATTTTGTTATATATGTAAAATATAAACAAATAAATAAATTTTGATTAATAATTATTTCATGGATGAAATAACATTATAAATTACTTTGTGATATTAGATAACTTGTAGTCTAGATATAATTCTTACCTAGATGGTATGTTTATATTAAGGACTATTTATGATTTTGTATATTATTCTATAATAAACTAGATGAAATTAGATTCATTGCATTACATTTGATGGACTAAATGTATGTATTTGATATTTCTATACTTAGCATATTTATATCTGTTAATAGGAAATATTCTAATTGAATGTATGAGTTTTATTATATTATTATACATTTTAACCAAATCTCATATTTATGATACTAAATAAGTAGTTGATGGATTCCACTGGCATAATTATCACCATAAATACAAGATGAAGTGTAATCAAATTGAGTTATGTGTATGAAATTGACTAATCCTAGAGATCATTAATTATTTTAAAAATTTGTCCAAAGTAATGTTCGTAGTTAAACATTGTCATTTCATGTGTTGATATAGATTTTATGTTTGTATGATATCGCGTTAGAATAAATTTGTTTAAGGTACACATCATGTATTAGATATCTTACAACACATAGGTTTTAGTTTATCACTATGTATTTTTGTACCATCATTATCTACCCATCCATGAAGGGAGGGCCATTTATTTTTTAAGAGATAGTGTAGGGGATCTATAGTCTATGGTTGGTGTGTAAAATTATGTGAATGATGCTCTCCCTCCCTGTAGGAGTACTACACTAGAGACTACACTTGAGATTATAGATTTATACTTGAGTTTTGGAGACTCTTGATTAATAGAGACTCATGCTCTATGAGGATTTGTATCATGTATTATTATTTGAGATATTATTTGTTTCTAAAACTATAATATTTATTCATTGTACTTTTATAGTAGTGGTTGTAATGTTATATCAGTTATGGCTGAAATTATATTCTTACTTTAATGAATTAAATGTAGTTTTTATTATTTATTTATCATTATTCATGATTTGTTATATCTTTTCATCATGATCATTAGCTAAGTGGATTAGATATAAAACTTGCATGGTTAACTAAAATAATTCATTTATTTAAATATCACTTAATTAGACTTCTCATGGTGAAATCTGTAAGATGAATATGTGTAATTAATTTAAAAAAATATTACTCTATTTTGGTAAATTTTAGTGGGTTTATTACATTGTGGTATCAGAGCTAAGGATCAAACTATAGTAATTAATGTGTCTACTAATACAAACTATATCTCATGTTAGACATGAAGAACAATGGTGCATGATAGAATAGGGGGTGAGGGTAATTTGAATACCAATTACCTTGTTGATCCAAATTAGTTTGTTACTGAGAAAAATGTGAAGTTGGATCAAATTCTCACAACCATCCAAGAGAATAGGGATGAAATTATGGCCCTATAACAAGAACTGCATGTCTATGAAGGGTTTAATGCTTAGGAGGAACCTAAAGAACATCCTAATGAGTAGGAATATCTTGAAGAGCAGAGGCATGAGGAAGTGCCATAGGATGTGAGAGCTCGAGTAGATGCAAAGTTGGCATAAGATATGACAAATGTAAATCCACCCAAGTTTGATGGAATTGTATTGGGAGATGGAGCTAAATAATGGATAAAAGAGATTGAAAAATATTTAGAGATTTGGAATTACTTTAAAGTCATGAAGGTAGTCTAGGGAGCTTATCAACTTGTTGGTGAAGCAATAACTTGGTAGGCAAACAAGAATACCAAGATGAACCTTGACTCTACCACCAATTGGGAATATTCTATGACACTATTTAGGTAATGATGGCTTCCACATCTATAATTCAATCAAAATCTTATATATTTTTAGAATCTTAAGCTAGGAGACCTATTGGTGAATGAATATTAGGAGAAATTTACCAAGATCTATAAGTATGTACCTTAGTATTAGGTGGATGAGAGGTTTAAGATTAGGAAATTCATCATGGGATTAAAACCTCAAATTATTGTGAAGTAGATGTGCATGGTCAATCTACCATGGATCAAGTTTTTGACAAGGCAGTCAAGAAGGAACATAAACATAAATCCCTTTCCCAAGTCATAAATAAGTTTAAAAATAAGTTTATAAGTTATGAAATAATTTAAAAAAAGAAGAACTAGAAGCAAAGGAGTGGAGACTCCAAGAGCTAGTTCAAGAATTAGAATGCCAAGTTCAATAGTGGTTCAAGGAATAGGAAACCTAGTAATGGTTTCAAGGGAAACCAATACTCTAACAAGAAAGGACTAGTTAGAGGTTGCTTCATTTGTGTAGCTAACATTATTATTGAGAATTTCATAAAGACAAGTCAAAGACCAAGGGTTCTACTCCTTAGCAGGGTACATTCTAGTAGCAGATTCATGTAGATGTTGACAATCATTAGGCTAAGTATCAAGCTTCACCCATAGAACTATCAAGTATTTTGTCTATTCATCTAGTTTCTATTTTGATTTACATGGGAGCTAAAAAATGTTTCATTTCTCCTAAAATTTTAGTAAATTATCTATAAAAGTTCAAGTTATAGAAAATTCATGGTTGGTATAATATGGGAAAGAGTCTAAGGTCAAGATTGACAAGTGTTTCATAAAAATAGAGATTAGGTTACTTGAATTCACTACAATAGTGGATTTTTTATGAACTATTGGGTCATATGATGTGATCCTAGGAGTAAATTATATTATGAAGAATAATTCCAAGGTTGAATGCTATCTAAAAAAGGTTGAGTGTCAAGATGACTTTGGAAATCAGACACAACTTTAGGGAGAGAGAAGGGAGTTGAAGATAAGGTAGATTTATGAAATTCAACTCAAGAAAGATCAGAGGAAGGGATGGCAAGAATTTATCATTAATATAAATAAAATGGAGGAATTTAAAGAACCTCCATTGATAATTATCATTTTTTAATAATATTTACCAGGATTGCCACCCAAATGCAAGTTTGATTTCTAAATTGATATCATACTTGGATCAAAAACATAATATAAGACACCATATAAGATGAAAACCACCAAATTATTTTAATTAAAGCCACAAATTTATGAGTTGTTTTCAAAAAATTTGATTTGACCAACTATGTCACCATGCGGTGCACCAATTGTCTTCATCAAGAAGAAAGATGGTACTCTTCACCTATGTATAGATTACAGGATGTTCAACAAAGTAATGATCAAGAATAGATATATATTTCCATGCATTGATGATAGATTTGTTCAAATGTGAGGGGTAACATTGTTTTTTAAGATTTATTTTAATGTAGAGTATCTTCAGTTAAGAATTCATGATGAGGATATTCCAAAACCAACATCCAAAACTTGATATGGGCACTATGAGTTCATAGTGTTACCATTTAGTTTGATAAATTCTCCTAAAACATTTATGAATCTTATGAATGATGTATTTATATATTATCTTGATCATTTTATTTTGGTTTTTATAGATGATATCCTAATTTATTCCAAGGATGAGGAAGAACATCTGCAACATCTAGAATTCATTTTGCAACATTTGTGAAAGCACAAGTTATATGACAAGTTATCCAAGTGTGAATTTTTATAAAAGAAAGGGTAGTATTTGGGACATATTATCTTTTAATATAGTATTTTATTAGATCCAATGAAGATACAAGCCATAATGGAGTGGTCAAAACTAAAGAGTGTGCATAAGGTAAGGAGTGTTATGGGATTAACATGATATTACAAGAATTTTGTTATGAATTTATCTAACATAGCTAATCCAATTAACTAACTTAAATAGAAGAATCAAATTTTTGTCTACTTAGACAAGTGTGAGATATAATTTTAATATATGAAAGGGAGGCTTACTTCAACACCAATGCTAAGAGTTACCAATCCTAATGGTCAATTCTCAATTATCACAAATACATTTGGGGATGGACTTGGGGGAGTTCTTATGTAGGATGGTTTAATTGTAGCCTATGAGTCAAATAAAATGAAGACATATGAGGTGAATTATGCCTCTCATTATTTAAAACTTGTGGTAATTATGCATGGCTTACAATTTTGGAGGAATTATTTGTTAGGGAAACCATTTGAGCTCAAGACTGATAAATTAGGACTCAAGTACATCTTCACCCAACCAAACCTAACTTCTCATTAGAGATGATGGTTAGAGTTATTATATTATTATGATTTTGATATTAATTATATTAAAGGTAAGGAGAATAGAGTAGTTGATGCTCTAAGTCATAGGAGGTACACAGTAGTCGTGGATACTATTAAGAGTAATTTTTGAGATCATGTAATCAAATTATCACCAAGAGATGAATTATAAAATTAGGTCAAGAAATAATTGTCTAAGAATGATCAAAATCCTGGGTACAAGGGATTCAAAATAGATAATGATGGTCTTTTGTGGTACAAAAATAAGATATATGTGCATGATAGAGAGAATTAGATGAGACAATGCTAAAGGAACTACATAATGCCCCATATTCAAGACATCCACATGAAACCAAGATCATGGTTGATCTCAAACCACTCTATTTATATAAATGAATCAAGAAAGGTGCAATGGATTTTGTGTCTCATTGTTTAGAATGTTAACATGTGAAATCTTAACATGTGTATCCAATTGGATTGTTATATCCACATGATATACCTCAATGGAAGTAGTAGGTGATTAAAATGGACTTCATCCAAGGGTTTTCATTATCATAAAACTGAAATGATATAATCTTGGTTTTAGTTGAGAAACTAACCAAGGTATCCCACTTAATATCAGGAAATTTGACAAATGAGGCACCTATACTTGTGAAGAAATTCATGAAATAGGTTTAAAGATTGCATAATTTTATAAAGAAGATCATTTTGTATTAAAATATAAGGATGAATTATATATTTTTTTTACTCTAAATTCATCTCTAGGTATGCAGTTAAATTTTAACACTAATCACCCAAAAAGTGATGAATAAATAGAGTGAGTTAACCAGATTTTATAAGATCTCTTTTGTATGTATTTCATAGATCATCAATAAAAATGGGAGGGGTACCTTATATTGGTTGAGTTTACTTACAATAAATAATACCAATCAAAATTGACTATGGATCTATTTAAGGCATTATATGGAAGGAGGTGTAGAACACCAATCAGTTGGGACATGTTAGAAGACATGGTAGTCTTTGGACCTGATATGCTTTTAGAAATGGAGAAGCAAGTTAGGATAGTTAGGTAGAGGTTGGATGAGGCCAATGATAGATAGAAAAGTTATGTTGATCTGAAGAGAATAATAAGGTAGTTTTATGTTGGTGATAAAGTATTTTTATGGGTTAAGCCTAAAAAATCTTGATTAAATTTAGGAAGTCACCAAAACTTTCACTAAGATATGTGGGAGCCTTCAAGGTTTTCAAAGTTGTCAATATTATATCATATAGGATTTCATTTCCACCATCTATAACTATTTTTCATAATGTCTTCCATGCATATTATCTTAAAAATAATGTTATTGATAATTCACATGTGTTGGATTTGAATGCTTTGCAGGTTCTGGTTCCCTGGGTGGTCATGGTATATCCAATCAGAATAATTGACACTCATAAACTCAGTTTGTGTAATAGATAAGTGTCATAGAATAAGGTATAATGGGACCAATATTATAAAGATAGTGACACTTGGGAGGACTATGATTAGTTTTATAGGTTGTTTCCACATTTTTTTGTTTGATTTACTACTGCATATTATATTATTTTATATTGAATAATGTTTTAAATTTAGAACTTGTGTTTGAATAAATGTCATTGAGATGATGACCATATTTAGGGGGAAATATGTCATCCTAATTTCTCTCTAAGTTAAATAATCCATTTTATTCATGTATTATAATTGTTATTAGTTGATTAACTACTATTTAATTGAGTTTTATGTCATATGTTGATTATTAGGCAGTTATATGTTACTTAATTTACATGATTGATTTGCTATGAGATAGTGTACTTTTATATTTTGTACATGATGATCATATTTTTTAGTTATAAAATATTATTTTATAGATATAATTGTGTTTTGGCCTACCAACCTTCATTGTTGTGTGGTAGATGTAGGATAGATCCATCCCTAAAAGTATGATGGAGGGAGATCATCATCAGAGAGGATGGTGTAGATGGAGACATTGGAGGGTGATAGAGATAAAAACTAGAAACCCACACACACACCATAGTAAAAGAACATGTTTAGTGATTATTATTTGAGTTATATTTGTTTTTATATATGTCTATTGTGATATTTTACTATTATATGATCATGTTGTTTGTTTACATAATTTCATTAATCTAGTTGTTACTACATTATTAACTATTAATGTTATTATCAGGTTGATTAAATGAATTAATTGACATTTTAATGTGACTTACCACTATTTTGATAATAAATGTATGGTTGTATTCTACATAGCTGAGTGTTTGTATAAACAATACCTTGTTTAGATTCTTTGTTGTAGTAATAAGACATATTATATTACTTAGATTGATCAATTTATTTAAGTGATTACTTATTCTATAAATTTAATATTATAATTATAATAGTTTCATAACCTATAATAAGATATTAATGAGTTATAAGTTCTTTGTTAGGCACTAACAAATGATTTCAATTGGCATGATAAAATGCAATTAATGTTATTGACTTACAAATAGTGTCTAGTCAATAAACATAATGTTATAAAATTTATTTTAGATACTATCATTGCTTAAAAATTATTTATACATCATTATGTTTGTCTAATATTTTCTAAATTCCATGGTTATTTGTTTAACCTAGGAAGTTAACTTCTAGTTTGAAGGTCAAATGCATAGTGTTTAATTTTTGGATGACTTGGTAACATTATCGATGGTATTTTAATGTCATATGATATATGATCTTGTCATATAGTCATTATGTTATATACAATTTCATTTAGTTGAAATTTCATGGAATTATTATGTTAGAAGATTTTTTATAAAGTCAATATACATAGACATTTATCAGAGTCAAAAGGCATGCATATTTTGAAGGATTATTTAATGATTATTTAAATGGTTATTGAGAAGTTTTGAGATCATAAAGGTTTATAATCTCTCATTGACTCAAGTTAACAATTTTTTTAATCAAAAAATTATGGGAATTGAAAAGAGTGTGCATGAAATATGGTGGTAGACTGTAGCTTAGTTGATTTTTGTTGAGTTATTCTCACCATGCATTATTATAATCATTTAGTCTTTTGAGTAAAGGGGAGAAATTGGTGGAAAGGGAATGGAGAATAATAAAGGAGGGGGAAGGAGGCATATAAGGAAATAACATACATGGATGTAGCAGATAGAAGGAGAATAAAAAGTTTTCAAGCCACGGAGTGAGGGGAAAATTTGGTTTCCTTGGCATTATAATCATCATTTATATGTCAATGATGTAATTTAATTTCCCATGTTATGTTTGATGGATTTTTTAAATGGAATTAATAAAGGGTTTATTGGGTTTCATTTTAAAAAAATTATTAAAAATGTCTATATGTAGGGCCCTATGGATGGCTCATCCATCCACAAAACTCTATGTCTAACCCAAGGTAATCCTAAATGGAGTGGTTAGATTTTTTTATGTTCTACCAAGTCTATAGTGAGAAATTTGAAAAATCTATGTTGATATCTATTTTAGATTTGTAAACCCTACATTTATATTATATGTTTAGTTTGTAAACTCTATGTTAACATTGAACCAATAAGGGGATATATATCTTAAAGCACTAAATGTAGATTAAATGTTGTTGTGTGTATGTATAATTCTACTATGTATAAACCTAACTAGGAATTTGGGTAAAGACATTAGATGTTTTTATAAAAAATTGATAGTGTATGAATACACACACACATACACAAATTAATGGATGATAATTTACACACACACACACACACACACACACACACACACACACACACACACACACACACACACACACACACACACACACACACACACACACACACACACACACACACACCCTATGGTTGGGGTTTTAGAATGAATCTATGTGCATTGGTTTTATAAACTCTTTATGATATATGTATAAATATATTAGAAGGTTATGGTTTTTGAATGAATTCTATTTGCATTGATATTAAAAAGATTTAAAAACTATGGTTGTAGATATATATACTTGTCTCTATTTTAAAATCCTATAGCATGCATAATTATAAATATATGGAATTGGGGTTTATTTCAAATCAAGTCATAAACATATGAAGTCTTGAACCTAGTAAGGATGCCAACAATAGATAATTAATTGAGTAAATAAAATATTGGTTTGTCTAAGATATACAATTATCAATTGAACTTATTATATATGGTTTGTGTAAGCATTAAAGATGAGTTTATAAATGGAACAAATATCTAGTTCTATATGTGTATTATAAAAGCTTAGTTTTAGTATTTTATTCTATTTGTGTATTTTATATATTCAATCTAGTTTTTAAGATTATGAATAAGACACTCTCACTGATTATAAAAGGCTTGGGTAATTAAATTTAACAATATATTATTTATGGTGTATTTAGGTGGTCAAGGATGGAGTTTATTATCACAAAATTCTCAAGTTTAGGATATACCTGGTTGAGTATATAGTCTTTGATCATTTTATATGCTAGTAATTTGAAAATTACAATGAATTTATTGATGTTTGTATTTAGAAATAATGGGTTAGTAAATCATTGTTTGGCTATGTTTGAATTTTAAATCACATATATATTGTGCATTTTTAGTCAAACCAGTAAACTAGTAATTAATTGGTATATTTAAAGTATTGGGACAATTTTAATTATAGCCTGAATGTGTATCAAGAGTATATGAGATACTCTAAGACCATAGATAATGTATGCCTAATTATGTATATATTATCTTAATTATAACTGTATACAAATTTATGTGAGAGTTTAAAAATTAGTATATATACACACACACAAACATATGGTACAAAACATATGATTGTTGATAGTGTTATAAAACTAAATATAGTTATACCATATATATAGATGTATGCATCTTGTATTCTAGTAATGATTATTATGTAACAGGGTATTATGGGTGATTTATTATGTATTTAATGTGAATACAATAGTAAAATAAGGTATTTAATTGTTTAAATACAAATCTTATTGAGTTGTTTTATGACTATATATTTTTTATGTATGTGGAATATAAACAAATAAGTTATGATTAATGTTTGTTTCATAGATGAAATAAAATTATAAGTTGATTTGTGATATAGGGTAACTTTCAATCTAGATATAGTTTTTACCTAGATGGTATGTTTATATTAAGGTCTATTTATTATTCTATAGTAAATTAGATGAAATTAGATTCATTACATTATATTTGATGGACTAAATGTATGTGTTTGATATTTTCTTAACATATTTATATCTACTAATAGAGAATATTTATATTGAATCTATTGGATTTTTACATTATTACATATTTTAACCAAATATCACATTTATGACACTAAGTAAGTAGTGGATAGATTCTACTAGTTTAATTAGCACCATCAATGCAAGATGAGGTGTAATTTGATTCTTTTATCTTAAAACACATGGGTTCTAGTTTATCACTCTAGATTATTACACTATCATTATCTACCCATCCATGAAAGGAGGGCCATTTAATTATTAGAAGATAGTGTAGGGGATATATGGTCCATGGTTGGTGTGGAAAATCACTCAGATGATGTTATCCCTCCCTGCATGAGTACTACACTAGAGACTACACTTGAGATTATAGATTGATACTTGAGTCATGGAGAGTCTTGAGTTGTGGAGACTCATGTTCCATGGATCTTTGTATCATGTATTATTATTTGAGATATTATTTATTTCTAAAATTGTAATATTTATTCATTATACTTATACAATAATGGTCTTAATGTTTTATCAGTCATGGCTAAAATTGTATTATCAGTTTAATGAATTAAATGCAATCTTTAATGTTTATTCAATATTGTTCATGATTTGTTATATCTTTTCATGGTGATCATTAGATAAGTGGATTAGATATAAAACTTATGTGGTTAAATAAAATAATGCATTTAGTTAAATATCACTTAATTAGACTTCTTATGGTGAAATCTATAAGATGAACATGTGTAATTAATTTTTTTAAAAACATTACTCTACTCTAGTAAAACCTAGTAGGGTTGTTACATTTTAATTGTGTGATTAAGATATAATGATCTCAATGGCCATGTCACAACTCATCCTTACACTAGATTAGGAGAATAATACATTCCAATATCCCTCTTCAAATATCAAAGGTTCAAGTTTGAACCTTTTCCATCTCCAATGCTTCATAAGGAAGGTTCTTTACCAAGTCAAAGCATCAAGAGGCAACATGGTTACACCGATACAAGGTGCGCTCCTTCCTTGCTCTCTTTCTAAGCATTGAAATTATTTAAAATTTTATATTATATGCATCGATTTATAATGTAACATGATATTGGTTATAGGCCATACACCAATAAAACACTCAAAATGGGCTCAATAAAAGGAAAGGAGTATTATACATACACATGTATGCATTTATTTATTTTAACCTAGTAATTTCATCCTTATGCATTACTAGATTAAAAGGGTGAAAATTTAGATATTAAAACCAAAAATTTATAGCATTTTAGTCTTTTACATTTTAAAAATATCAATCATGGCTCTACCTTTTAGTTATAGACCTCATTTATAATGAAGGCTTGCATTTGACATCTTAATGTGACTAAATGTTTATATCTTAGTCTGATCCATATAATTTTAATGACTAGGTGTCTTGTACTGTAAAATAATCTTAGGACCTGATAAACATCCTTCACTATCAGTTTCATATTTATACCTATTTTCTATCTCTTTGGACACTATTAACCATAGAGGAACACTATCATTGATGGTAGTTCTAGATCCTTATCTAGTGTCTAGTAGCCAAAATATATCCAAATTTAAAATTATTTGAAACTTATGTGTTATTCTATTTGTCATATTAAACCCTACCATGAGATATTTAAAAAAGGTGTGGTACTAACACAATTTTAAGACTTCTCATTCATCATATGACAAATAAAAATAAAACACCTACTAAATCAAAATGAATCAATTACACAAGCACTCTATTTTACTATATCATTCCTATTTTCATATCAAGCATAACAAAAATCATATTACATATATTAAGATTCAAATAGTACCCCATGAGTGACAATTTTAAAATGACAAGATAGATCACTACATGTATCATCATATAAAATATTTCATCCTTATACATACACTTTTCCACACATAGGGTATAAATATATAAGTATGAGGTCCTCCATGAAGTATAGCATATGTAGGTAATGCCCATTGATATAGGGTTATTTAGGGTAGCTTGGCACCATGATAACACTAATTTATTTTTCAATGAACTCATTTTAAAGTGAATATCTAGGGTTTGATCAATCAATGAATAATGATAGCCTATGTCTCTGATCTGAATACATTATAAATTGGCAATAAAAACCTAGAGCAATAAAATTGTTTAAATCTAGATCTAGTCATTATTTTGTATTAGACACAAATGCCATAATTAGACACTAGAATTGATGGTAGGGTTTAAACCTGATGGTAGTGTCTACATCCATAAAAGTGAAATTTATAGAATCAAGTGACTAATCCAAAATACTAATGTTGCATATTTTACACCTATTTCTAGTCTAGATCCAACTATGAACAATAAAACAAGTACCATTATTTCTTATTTATTACTATATATTTTAATAGATGTAATTTAATATTATAACAATCTCAATTGAATAAATTTAGAATATTGATTATTTTATTTTTATATTAATTGGATAATATATCTTAGTTTATCACCCTTGTGCTTTAACTATTTCTATATTCTTAACCTTATACAACGCCAATCTAAATTTTAGGGTTAAACACTCTTCAATATTTTGAGGGTTCAATTTAGTAGGCTGAGGTAATAATTATGTTGGCATAATGTGATCTCTGGCAATAATGAATGCACATTATGTGAATCTATCTATTTATTTTTTATTACATGAAAATACTATGGATTAAGATAATAAAATTATATTAAACATTCAAACATCGAATTGGATATTAACCTTGAGCCCACCCAATAACATTTCATGTAGGTTTTCTTATGTGATGTTATATATGTGTTAGGATATGCTATATAATTATTAAATATAATCCTAGATAGACCTTATTTAGTATAATGTTGATAAATGATTAAATTAGTTATTTGTTTCACTATTTTGGTAGTGCATCTAAAGTTCCTCAATAAACACTATCTAGGTAATAGTAAGGCCCTTATTTTTATTTTGAGCACATACAAATCCATACCAAATGAACTACTCCACTTATAAATATAGAGATGGAATTACCACCTTATTTTCACATTTTTGGGTGTAAATTATGCACAATAAAATGATTTAGATGAAAAATATATTTTGAAAAAATTACATATACAAAGAAAAATAAAAACATAAATATACATACAATTTCACTTGAAGAACCCATTTGGGTAAACATACAACATAATAACCTTCTTGATTATAACACAAATTGAATTGTCTTATAATGTTAAACCAAGTTTCAAGATTATTTCACCTTTCATACAATGATTTATTATATATTAAAATACACACACTTGATTGTGTGTATTCAAAATTCAACCACACTCTCTATAATGTTCATTTTTAAAAATAATTTTACCTTTAGCTGACACTCACTTTGTAATACCTATTTAGTATGAGAATATTAATTCATTTCCAATTGATAAAAGTGATAAATATGTAATTATTTCCAATATCTCCATGTAAAATCACCACCAAGACATTGCTAACTAGTTTAACCTTTAAGGACTTAGCAAGTGTAAATCATATGTTAAAGAGATTAGTAAACTAAATTAGGGAAACAATATGAAATAAATATAACCAATGATTTGTTATATAATTTATTATATTTTACATTTCTAAAAATAGTAATAAATAGTGTAAATAATGATTTATTTAGAAAACACTTGATACAGATGATATGGGTGATAAAAACTAAGATGGAAACTAGTATGAGTATCTTAAACTAGATCATAATGTTAGAACCCATCTTGGATAATAAAACCATAATTAGATAGTAGCACCATTATTGGTAAAGTAACAATAATGTCCTAATATCAATAGTAGTGTCCTCTATATAGGATTATTCTGAGCTTCTAGGTGTAGTTTTGTTTTGATTCCTAGGGTCCATTCCTATGTGCATGAGTTTTATAACCTTTTATTTTTATTGTAATGATTAGTTTATTGTGTAAACCCTAATATTCCATGTAACTAGGGCATGAGTTGAAAAATGTGTTTATTATCAAGGTAAGTTAGACATCCTCAACACCCTATTGTGAAGAGAGTTTCTTACATACCAATACTCTAAGGAGAGATTAAACTTGATGTAGTTCTCACCATCTAAGTGTTGGTGCAAGTGAAAGTGGTACTAGTATGAGGGTGGTCTTTAGTTCCTTGAATGTGCTCAAGACTAGAAATATACAAAAATTGAGCTTAGGGATAATGTAGATGATAGTATATAGAAGTAGGGTAGACTAGGGATTGATAACCTTAATTATGATCAACTTGTTCTATGTTTGAATGTGTATTTTGCATCTAATTTACATCTAGAGGCTAGAGGGATAGAATTCATGTATTTATACTATTTTTTTATTTTATAGATGATAAAAGATGTCTATTCCAACCTTAGAAGGCTTTAGTTTTGAAAATATATTTATTTAATAAAAGATAAGGAAAAGTACATTAGTGCCATTTTGGGGATAGTAGCACCATGTGGTGCTAGTGTCTAATTGATAGAACACTACACATGAAGGGCTAAGATTGGGAAATTGGTGTTTTGGACTACTTTGGGGATAACTAAGGACATTAATGGCCTACATAAAGGCTAGATAAGTGTGTTAATTGGTTATAGGATAATTTTATGGATATGCTAGGGATAATTAGTCTAAAGTAGCACTCTTAAAACTCAAATAACACTTTTGGGTGATCACATTTGCCCCCATTTATTATATAAAAAAACAAAGTGAAATGAATAAGATAAAGGAAAAATAAGCATACCTAGACTTACCTAGGAGATGAAGCCCATGAAGTTTGGTTTTAGTATGTGAATCATGCTCTAATACATGTCCTACAATTGAAACATGCATAAATATGTCTTTACTTAAGAGATATCAAAAGTAAAGACTATACAAAGTAAGTAAAGTTGAATAAAATTAAGTAAAGAGATAGGAAAGAGGAAAGGAATGAATACACCTCACTAGGTATGCAAACCAATACATGAACCTGGTGATAACCTATGTGTGCATATGTATATAGTGATCAGTCAATGAATAGCTTGGACTGAGCTAATAGCTTGCTCAATCCTCCTATGTGGGTGGCTTAATAAATCAATCCATTTTTAACTGCATCATTTAAAACCCATACTTGGTGGATAATGATCTATGAGTATCTTGGATTAAACTGATATTGTATCCAACCCTCTCATGTAGGTGTCCCAAAAACTCAATTAGGATATGAATCCATCATTTCCCACCCATGTGTAGTAGATGTATCTAAAACTCAACTACATAAAGTGATTTAAATTTCTAACTAGGTATATCTAATTATTTATGTCAAATCTATAACCACTTGGGTATATTAGGTAGCTTTAGGTCACTCAAGAATGCCAACCAATGTAGATAGAGTAAGGCATAAAACTAGTGTGAAACTTAGAATATGATGTTGGGTGTATACACTATAGAGAATGACATGGAATTTATCATTCCATTTGATCAACTGATATGAAAGTGAGCATATAGAAATAATGTGTTGTGTACATGCCCCCAAATCTGATATCTAAGTATATGGATTCTAGATTGAGTTGTAATAAATTATATCTAGATATCTAAATTGAATATGGGAGTGGTCATGTCACACATGATGCCCCCAATATGAGAAAATGGACATGAATCTGAGTTGAACTAGTATGAATCTAATCAAAATTGAGTATAACTAATAAGTCTATAAATGAATCTATGCAAACATGTATTATACCTAATGTACTATTCTAGCCAATCTACATTTTTCTAAAATTGAGGTTATTAGATAGTAGTGCCATATATTGGACAATAGTGCCATGTGGTGCTAATGTCCCCATTTGGGTGTTAGTGTCCTTTTGGTATAATTTCTATGAAATTTTACTACTTTTTGTGTCACTATTTTCCCATTGTGTTTAACCATGTTTGATTTTCTATAACTGAGTGTTAGGCTATGGAGCTAAAAGCTTCACCTTAGGCAAACAAGAGGTTTTCTACGCATGATAGTCACCAGTGTTGGTAGGCCACAATCGACATCAGTTAGGGGACAATGCAAGGGAAATCGACATTGGCAAGAGATCAGCCAGCATTAGTCACCTCCAAGAAGGCAAGGACTGATGTCAATCACCTGTGGTGGTCAGAAATATTGTTGATAGACAATCAATTAAGTGAACACGGAGTTTACATGTTAAAGACCAGTTCGAGTCTTTGAGCCACTTGTCTAATTAGTTATGCATGAGATCTATATAATAGACTCATGGGCTATATTGTTAGGTGTTAAACTTGTAGAACCCAAGTGTGGAGCTTAAAGAGTTCTTCCCATGGTGGAATCAAGTAGGATTCCCCATGTATGTAAGATCAGGTTTGATATGCAAGGTGTTGCAGGATCATGGTGGAGATCTACATGTGATAAGTAAGATCAGGGATGTTTGTAGGGATGTGTGTATGCGAGGGTCAGAATAGGATCACCGGGGGAGCAAGATCAAGGTGACAACAATACATCAGGAGCAAGATCATGGTGAGATCTACTTTGAGTACCGGTTCGTACTCGGTTGTACTAGATGTATAATGAGGTGAACAACAACTTGTGTTAGTTGTTAGTTGTGATCTATGAGAGAAGATTACTTAGGTGGGAAGATTACTTGGAGCCCTTAAGGAGGAAGCCTCAAAGAGGTGAAAGAAGAGTGTGATCTCTTTATTGTAATTTCCTTTGTAATGAGTTGAATACAATTATGTGTTGCCTCTCATATTCTATGTGTTTTCTCATTGATAGTTATTTGTTCTTCTGGTTATTTCCACATGTTTAAGTTGCTTATACAAAGATAATCATGTGTGCTCTTAAATCTGACAAGTTATGTCAGAGCTTTGGGGAGTTTCAGTCCTATCAAATGGTATCAGAGCCTTGGTTGTAGGTTCAAGATCTGATACCATCAAATGGTATCAGAGCAAGGTTGGATGTTCTCAGAGTGAGTTTGACTAACATATGGCCTAGATCTATTAAGTGTTGTTGATTACAAGTTACTCATAGGGGTTACTATTTGAGTGGGAGTATAGCAATGGTAGAAGAAGGTAAGCTGAGGATGAAGAAATTCAGGCACAAGATTAACACCACAAGGAGTGTGGTGGGTTGTCTTCAAGTGGGAGCTTGAAGAGGAATACAAGCAAGGATGCAGATTAGATAGAGTACTAGTTTAGGTACAAGTGCAGCTATTTATCTCCAAGTGGGAGATTGTTAGGGTGTGGAGCTAAAAGCTTCACCTTAGGCAAATAGGAGGTTTTCTATGCATGATAGTCACCAGTGTCGGTAGGCCACAACTGACGTCGATCAAGGGACAGTGCAAGGGAAACTGACATCGGTAGGAGATCGACTAGCGTCGGTCACCTCCAGGAAGGTAGGGACTGACGTCAGTCACCTGTGGTGGTCAGAACTACTATTGACAGATAATCAATTAAGTGAATGCAAAGTTTGCATGTTAAAGACCAATTTGAGTCTTTGAGCTGCTTATCTAATTAGTGTATGCATGAGATCTATATAATAGACTCATGGGATATATTTTTAGGTGTTGAACTTGTAGAACCCAAGTGTGGAGCTTGGAGAGTTCTTCCCATGGTGGAATCAAGTAGGATTCCCCATGTATGTAAGATCGGGTTTGATATGCAGGGTGTTACAGGATCATGGTGGAGATCTACATGTGATAAGTAAGATCAGGGATGTTTGCAGGGATGTGTGTATACGAGGGTCAGAATAGGATTAGCAGGGGAGTAGGATCAAGGTGACAGCAATACATCAGGATCAAGATCATGGTGAGATCTACTTTGAGTACTGGTTCATACTCGATTGTACTGGATGTACAATGAGGTGAATAATAGCTTGTGTTAGTTGTTAGTTGTGAATTATGAGAGAAGATTACTTAGGTGCGAAGATTACTTGGAGCCCTTGAGGAGGAAGCCTCATAGAGGTGGAAGAAGAGTGTGATCTCTTTATTGTAATTTCCTTTGTAATGAGTTGAATACAATTGTGTGTTGCCTCTCATATTCTATGTGTTTTCTCATTGATAGTTATTTTTTCTTCTAGTTATTTCCACATGTTTAAGTTGCTTATACAAAAGTAATCATGTGTGCTCTTAAATCTGACAAGTTGTGTCAGAGCTTTGGGGAGTTTCGGTCCTATCACTGAGCCTATGTGCTAAAAAATGTACTTTAAGTGAAATATAAGATCTTGATATCTATGAAAAACCCTTGTGAATTCCCCTATTTTGAAGGGAGTTTTTGAACATGTGTAATAACTATCCTCAAAATAAAAATTTCTATAAATTATGTGTTAGTCAGATCATATATGATATCTACATGATAATCCTATATAACGTGCATGCATAATATCAAAATGTAAGATAATATAAGCATGATTATGTAATGTAATATATATTTCATGTCTAGCATTCACAAGGGTGTCAAGATATATGTAGTAATATATATATATAAACAAATTGAAGTAATAACTTGGTAACTACCTAGGGGGATGGGTCATGATGTCTATCATGGAACCTAAGTAGGAAGGGTAGATGAATGAAGTCCCTCATGGCATCAAAAATTTGTGTGTGTAAAAATAAAATAAAAATGTCATGGCCACGATGCATATAATAAGACATACATATAAAATACATGAGGCACACAAATTAGGACAAGGGGCCATAATACAAGGGACATGGGCACATGCCACTAAATCTAAGAAAAATAAGACATATAAGGACATGTTTAAATGTCCACATATGCAAGAAACAAGTAAATTGGCTTAGAGCCACATATAAGGAAATGTTTAAATGTCCACATACATAATTAGGATGGAACATAAAAGGGCATAGGAAAAAACCAAAGCATACATACTATGAATAGAAGTTGCTTAGAGCCAAATAACAATGACATATTAAAATATAATCAAATAGAAGAAGAAGCTATAAACAAGATGAATAAGATGGGGATGAATTAATCTTTAAAAATTTTCATTCAATTACACTTAACCATACATGAACTATTCTAACAAGCATGTACATCTTAATAATCATAAGCATAAAATCATAAGATCATGAAACACATGAACATAACATATATGTGGGAAACCCTTAAGGGGAATAAAACCCACTGATAAATAAAATGTAATAAATTCATATTATACAAACATAAATATTTAGTGAAACACCCACTTCACATGGAACACCAACCCCAACTATCTCAACACCAACTCAACTAGGATTTAGCAAACACCCACTTGCAAAGAAGAATCAACCCCCTAGATGACTCAAAACTAAATAAACCACCTAATTTTTTGATCACCTTATGAAATGATTTTTTATCACACAATATATGATGATATTCTCCTTCATCTCTTTTCTCACTTTTATTCCTCTCAAACTGGCCTTCAACCTTCTTCACTCACCTAACCCTCTTCATGGTTTGATTAGGTATTCTAACCTTGATCCTCCTATGTATAACTTATGTTAGATATTCATGACATATATATAATGGTCCACATGACATTATTTTACTCACTAATGATATATATGATTCACTTATCCTCTTATTCTCTCACTTTCTAGGCATACTAAAATTGGCCTAAACTACCTTACTTTTATACAAGTCATTTGATCATATATTTCTTAGTCAGATACATACTTAAATAACTTAGGTCATCCATAAATAGGTCTTATAATATTTAAATAACATGCATTAATCATGAATCAATCAATAAAATGTGTCATCCCTACATCAATTATCCCTTACTCCTCTTTTAGGCTTATGGAGACCTATTAGGCCTTCTTAACAACACATTATCCTTTGATCTTTATTGAAGCATATCTAAACACATAAATTAGTAGGAACATAACATATGACACTATAATATAACTTATAAAAAATTAATTTAGGTCCACAACACCTTTTAGGTCTAACCACCACTTAAACCCTTTCTCAAATCATTGTTCATAAAAGCCTTGTGCATATACATGAACTCTTACTTGAATAATTGAGGCATACACTCAATTTTTATAGATAAATATGACAAAAAATAACATATTTAGAAATCTCATGAATTTAGAGTCATCACCAAATTTATAAAATGTTTCAACTTAAGGTATATAGGCTAAAACTCTTCTCTATAAGATGTTCACTTAGAACTGCCAATGGACTCCAAAACATATTCAAGAAAACATGAAATTCTAACATCTCATTAAATGTATTCAAGGGATTTTAATGCATGAAAAAAATATTATATCAACCTCAAATAAACATCCAATAATTAGATCATGATATCTAATGAAAACTATTAGTTTTATAGACCAATCTATTGATCTTCTTTCTCATAGACTCTACTCAACCAAATAATCCATTTTGGCTTCAATGTTTCAAATTATTACACTAAATTCCATGCTTATGAAAAACATGGATAGATCATTCAAGACCCAAAAAACATCATCATGAATTTCAATTCATCACTCTTACATGAAAACACATCATAAATCATTTTCTCACTTCTATTTAATTTCTTTATTGTCTATGCCATTAGGTCTATTAGTGACTACCTAACTTAGATCACCAAATTTACATACCTCAGATATGGAAGGTGTCTAGAAACCTCCATGAAAAATAACTAAAAGTATCACACTTTGATCTTCATCCACTTAGAAAATTTTAATTAGTGAAATTTGTCTATTATATCAAATCTTTGAAAGACAAGCACTTTCTTGTAGGACATGCTCACTCACCTTAGAAACCAATCACACCTAGAGATGCTTGAGAGAGTTGAATTCAACCTCCAATCACTTAACTAGCCATATCATGTTGAGAGTTGTCATTGGTGTCATGTGTTTGTGTACTATCATTGATGTCAAGAAGCATAATTAAGGTGAGAATTTTCTTTGATGTCATATGCCTAAGGTCATTTATGTCAAAGGAAGTTTGAGGTCAAGGGTTGATTCAAAATAAGGTGGCTCTAGTCATTAGTATGAGGTTTTTTGTTTGAGCTTGCTAGTGTGGATTTGAGTGATCTAATGGAGTGTCTTGTGAAGCATAGTGAGGTATGGTGAAATGAATGGATACAGGTATGTGGAGTTATTTGAGGTAGTATAAGTTTCATATATTTTATGAATATATTTAGATCTTCATGAGTTCAGAGAGATAATATCTTCATGTCTTGTGTGTTTAAAAAGGATAGTTTAGTCTTAGGTAGTGACCTATATGCTATAATGACAATTGGTAAAAAGATAATGATGAGAGGTGCTATGGGTCCTATCTTATATGTATGGAGGTTATTAGTGAGCTACATAAGTTTTATTGAAGATCTCAAAGTGGTATTATGCCTAGTAGGTCTGTGTGATGGACTAGTTCTTGAGCATGAATATGCCTTGTAGAGGCATGATGGTGGTGATATATATGTGTATGAGATTAAAATTATGTAATGAAGTGTTATATATTTTAATAAAGGTTTTAATTTAGTCAAATGACTCTTAGAGTTAGCCAAAGGGGTAAGTTCTTTTTTAGTGGTCTTCTTATAAACCTTATCTTAAGACCCTAGGTGGTAAAATGAGATATCATGATTAGGTTTGAAGGATTATGAGCTCATTTGAGAATGTATTGAGGTTTGAAATTATGTTTCAAGTATGTTTGTGTTTTTTTAGGTCTTGAGTTGAAGGAGAAAACATTAAAATGAGGTTAAAGGTCTCTTGTATGTGAAGAATGAAGAGATGAAGACCTAATAAGGATTTTCTCATGCTTGTTGGCACGTGTGACTATTGCATGGGAAGCTAAGATATTAGTGAGATATGGAAAAGGGTCTTAGAAATTTTTCCAATCATTATAAATTAGTTTTAGGGGCAAAGATTTATGAATAAATGTTAAGAATGAAAACTGATCTAAAACCCTCATAGTGACCTGATATGGAAGATATTGATGGAAATGGCTAATAATGGATTGGATGACCTATTTTTATGATTATAAAATGTATAAGACTCTCCAAAGTACATCAAATTGGAACTATTTTGATAGATGAGTGAGTTAAAGCTATAGGAAATACCTTATTTCTTAGAATTTTTGTATAATAGGCAAGGTTGATTGAGTCAAAGTTGGAAAATGGACAAAGGTTAAATATTTAAAATTATAATTCATTCTCATGGTTGTTTTAAATTAGTTTATATACTTAAAATACACTACATTTGTCATGGAAGTTGTCCTATCGCTAAAAAATCTAATAGTGAAGACAGTGAGAAAAACTAGGCAGAAGTGAGAATCAGATTAGGGATGAGTTGTCATATATTAGGAATGGATCCAAATTCATGTGGTAATTATTAAATAACTATATATATATATATATATATATATATATATATATATAGACCCTTTAATATAATATTTGGAGATGCTCATTTACTAGCAAAAATTTGCTCTCAAGATGACCTATCTAGTGAAGATGAGACAATGAAGGTGTAAGGTTCAAAAATTGGTCTATATATTCCATATTTGTAATGATATATATATATATATATATATATATATATTTGAATATGTTATAAATATATATAAGTATCATATTCATGCATAAAAATTTATTTATTATATCTACACATGTGTTGGATTGCAAGTTCACCATGACTGGTTCTCAAGACAGAATGAGAGTTCTGGGTGTGCACGATGGAGTGATGAGTCTGAAATTTTATATCATGAGTTGATGATTAAAATGAAAATGTTGATTATTTTTGGGATTTATATTACCTATATATTATTTATTTAATGTTGAGAGTCACTTTAATAGGTTGTAATATGGAAGCCAAAATGGCTTATCTAGCTGTGTAAGGATTATGAGAGAGAAGCTCAATAAATTGGTCTATAAAACCAATAGTTGACAATATATCTTGTGATATATCTGATGTATAATTTTTTATATATAAAATTTATACTATTCATGTGCATAAAAATTATTTTAAGTGTCCTTATAGGAGTTGAAAATAACATTCATCATGACTACATTTTCAGGGTCTTTGGTAGTTTTCTATGTGCTAGTGAGATTGATGTTCCTATGTCATTATTACCAGTTTAGAAATGTAAAAATAATGTGGTGATTTATTATAGATGATATGGGATATTATACATGCACTTTTAGTGTTTGAAATATCCTATACTTATGTTTTAGGTTAAATTTCTAATGATTGGGTTTTGAGCAGATTGGTAGTTATGAGTGAGCTTTTTGATGAAGTGTTCCTGAGTCTTTAGATATTGAGTGATGGAGTATAATGAGTTTTATGATGAACATGATTTCATGAAGTTTATATTCATATGTGATTGTTCCTATAATTTTTTCTATAGGTTTTTTGAGATTCATCTTTGAGGACAATATTTTTGGGGTAATTAGGCCTAATGATGATTTCAAGGTATGAGAGAAGGATGTGTGACTTATTGAGAATGAAGAATTTTATTTTAGTTTTATATATAAGTATTTAAAATTTTATATTTATTTTGTGAGGGCCATCTAGGCCATACTGGTTCAATTTATTCTGTGGAGAGGATAAACCTAATGCATTAGGTCTCTAAGTAGGCCTAAAAGAAGAAAGAGGTATAAGTGAGTTTGGATGACCTAAGGGTGATATTATTTTGATTTATTATTATTTTTCATGTTTCCTAAGACATTTTTTTGGGTCTTACCCTAATGGATTAGTGCTTTGGCCTACCAAGAGATGTTGTAAGTGATGTGTATTTATACAAGTCCTAATTAGGCTAATTGTATATGCAACAGAGATGAGACTAATGAGAGAATAAGAGGGAATTTTGTGAAGGATAATGAGGTCTTTAATATAAGTATAATAGGGGATAAATATTATGATCAATGTATAAAAAAATTGATAGATATGGATGTTAATGTTAGTTGACCTAATAAGCTTAGTAAGAGGCATGAATAAGAGAATAAGCCTAGAGGTTATTTTGAGAGGGGTAAAAGGGTGATAAGATCTAAATGAGTTGATTATATTTTGACAAAAAATCAGAGATACATCATATATGTGTTATTGATGTATGATAGTAAGTGAAATTTAGATAGAGTAGATAGAGAGATGAAGAAGAGGTTACCATCTATTGGTTAAAAAATAAGGTGTCTTGAGGTGATCAAGTTGGTCTTGGATGAGTTGGTGATTTGTAAAGAAGGAGTGAGATATAACTTAAATTTTGGTGTTTTCGTAAGTGTTCTTAAAGTGGCTAAGTTAATGCTACGTCACTTAAGGGGTTGGTACCTCCTTGCAAGTTGGTATTTGTTAAAGACTACTTGAGTGGGTGCTTGATTAGGTATGGGTTGGTGCTCCTTATGGAGTTGGTGATCCAATAAATTTGGATATTATAATTATATGAATTTATTCAATTTTTAGGGTTAAGTGGGTTTTATTTCCTTTGAATATTTCCCACATATATGATGTGTTATGAGCTTCATGCTCTTGTGTATGCTTGTTTATTCATTGGTTGATCTATGTGTTTAGATTAATGCTTCATGAATGATAAGTGAAATTGAATTATTGTTTTAATGTTAATAATTCACCCCTCCCTCTTATTAGCTATGATTACAACATATCAAACCTTTATTATCTCTTTAAAAAAATATCTTCAACATCGGGTCATTATTATGGTTCTATGAGGGTTTCAACCATGTTCTATTCTTAATGATCATTCATAAAACTTGTTCCTCTTTCCAAAAACCAATGATTGTAAATTTTATCTAGAAGCCTTCCTAATATACCATTAATAAATTATATTGTAATGAATATGCTACACATTTCAATGCACACTGTAAAAACCTTCTCAGGGAAACAATTCTTCATTTTGTGCACTTGAGAAACCTTGAAACACCTTTCAAACGTTTTCTTGTAAACCATGACCTAAAACTTCATGCATGTACTTAAAAAAAATTTAATCACCTCTATCAATGTTCATTTTATCATCCATGTATTGGAAACTAATTTTGATACCTCATCTGGCCACCATCTCTCTTTTGCTTGCTAAGCCTTGACCTACATATTTCATTAGGTCTTAAATTTGAAATTATAACCACCCTACATACATCACATTTAAAATATCCTATGTTCCAATGCCTCTTGTGTATTCTCAAGCAAACTTATACAATCACTCTTATTCAAAGCTTCAACTAAGCATCTTCAAAACTTCTTATAGATCTTCAAAGCTTGAGTAAGTATATTCTAGCATCTTCAAAGTTATATGCATAGATCTTCAGAGCTGATATTTTAATCATTTTCACATCCTCAACACCTAATGTATAAATTCAAACAACCTATATCATGATCAAACATTATCAAGTGTTCTTTAGATAATTCACATATTCATGGCTCATTTGGATCATCTTCAAAATTACTTACATAGATCTTCAAAGGACATAATTTTTTCTTAAAAACTCACTCATTTCATCATGCTACCTGTACATACCTTCTCACAAGGTCTAGACAAAGCATTACAAGATGATTTACATTAGAAATATTGAACTTTAATCATTCATGCTTATCTCAATGATATCTCACAAGATGATATTAGAACATTCTTGAAATAATACTCTTCATATCACTACTCTTCATATAACAACAACACTCACTGTGCTTGCAAAAAAACTCATCATACACATACCTCAAGAATTAATTAACCAAGAATATTCACAAGAATCTTTGAAATCAATGATATTAGATTGACATTAATTAAACAACCATGCATCTTCAAAATAACCTTTGACATCAATGATAACATTAAACACTAAAGCTCAAAACTCAATGACAATTCTCAACAGACTCTACCTTAATCAATGACAATGTTCAACAATCTCCCCCTATCATTGATGGGAACACACTAGAAAAACTATTTCAACCACTCTTGATGGTAATCACCCATTAGACCTAGTTCTTGCCTTTTCTTTCTCCCTTTCTAATCTTTCCCATTTTCTCATATTTTTTTATCTTTATCCCCCTTTGACATTAATGAAAAATGTCTTCCATAACTAAAATCTCCTTTAGAATGGACTCAGATTACAAGATCACTTCAACATAGATCAATATTAGTTAATCAACATGAATAACTCCCCCTCAAATCAATCATCCACCATGCTTCTATTAGTAGTAGACATCAAGGGTAACCTGAAGCTACTAGAATCATACTTTCTATTTTTAAGCTGATATAATCTCTCAAAGACACTACGTGGCACATAGTCTTCAGAAACTATGGTAGCCACGTATGACAACCATACTTAGAAAACTTCTCTCAATCAGGTCATTTTCCTAGCTTCCTTGATGTGACTAAAGAAGATCAAAATTTTCACCATACACAAGGCTATCCCATACTTGATACTAACTATATAATTATGGACTCCCCCTTTATCTTTATATATCAAGATCAACTACTCAAATAAATAGATATTAAAAACTTACCTCTTATATACCAATTAGTTGTATAGCCTTATATATTTGATCATGATGCCTTCTATACTTTAAAACACATAGATACCAATACCAAAATGGATAATATCTATATTCATAGCCTTGATTATAACATATACAACCTAGAATATTCTCAAAAAAAAACCTTCCTTGACTGAAACCTCATGCTTCTACTGATAGAAGAATGGCTCTATGAAGATTAATAGATCTACCCCTTTTCATAGGGCACTAGAACAACATGAACTTAGGAGATTCCCAAATCTCCATATTCTTATATAGTTTAATATTATTCAATATCTTTCTAGACTTGATTAGCACTTTAGGCTTGATCTCATCATCAACTATTTATTCATCAATGTAAGCTAACAACAAACATTGCCTACTTGGTTTCTCACTTGAGGTATGTTATATCTTAGCAAGTAGTCCACTTGAGCTTGTAGTCTGATCATGACTTATTTTTACTATCTTTGGTTTTCATACATTCATTTTCTTTCTTTGTTTCACTTTAGGAGCTTTAATCTTCTTTTTTTGACTTGATGACCTTCTAACTCTATTAGGATACAATATTGTAATGTGTCTTACATTATGATAGATATAACATATGACCTTATAAATATCATTTTTATAATGTAAATTATGACTCCTTCCATAGTTTTATGAGTATTAATTCTTGGAGGGTCTTATTGTCATTTGAAACATGCACCCATGGAATGCTCTATAACACAATAGTGCTTTATGATGGGGTGCCAGATTTAAGTCACTAGGTGTAGAAGTATTATCACTCAACTATGCATGTGAGCATCAATTGTCTCATTATAATGATGGAAACATCCCCAAGGCATAGGACTCTTATATTCCTTGGGATGAGCCTCTAGAGTAGGTCAAACTCTTTTTATTCTAAGTGTACCTAGTTTAAAACTAGCATGCAAGCCTAAAGAGTAGAAATGTAAATCTACCACCAGTCTAAACCTAGGATCTTGAGGGAAAATGGAGGGAAAAGGTAATAGATGCTAAAATTAAAAGGTAATGCACCTAGAATAGAGTGAGTAATCATACCACTGTAAATATAACACAAACCTTTAAAAAAAGATAATATCACATAGCTTCCACCAAGGATACTCCAAGTGCATAAGTGTTTCACATGGAAGCATGAGAAGGTAGTAAAAAACTAAAGGGGATGATGAATGGTCCTTTGACAATATCAACACAGACCCAAGTACATATAGAATACAACATGCAAGTGAGTTTCAAGTTTGATGTGGAGGTGTAGGAAATAAACAATGATGAGAGGGATGAACATTACCCATAGTCAAAGATCAACAAACATAAATATCACATAGATCATCATAATAGAAGAAGGAGATGAACTTAATTCTCATTAGTCTATAATATTTAGCCAATACAAGTGCTCATAGAGGGAAAATTTTAGTAGTGTGATGCTATTAAAATTGTGTTGACCCCTTTTATGATTAGTAACTAGGATTTTATAGTAAATCAAGCCCATTTTACAATAAATTCACCACTTGGGTAGTATTTATAGAATTTAGTTCTCTTGCATTACTTCATCACTAATTCCTAAATTCTAGTAGGGTGATTGGATCTAGAATTGGTGTAAAGATCCTCTTGGGATACACATGCATAGGGGAATGGAATATATTTATGACAAGGTTAGTGGGTGGAATGAATACACATTTCAATGACCAATAATTTTTTATGAATTTAATCACTCTGACAACACCTTGAACTCTACTCAATTACCTCCAACAAACTTACTCATATCTAGATACCACTTAGCACATGGTGATTTTTGATTGATCCTAAATGTGGCACTACAAAAGTGACATGTGTTGTCTTGATGGGTTATTAGAGGAGTATTTTTGGGCTTCTAGATAGAATTAACATAGTCATGACACATGGAGTGTTGGCACTCATCTTAGATGAATAAAGAATTTATTTGTGTAGAGAAAGTATTAGAATACCATGTGGCAGTGGTGAAAGAAAGAGTTATACCTTGTGTAATAAAAGGGTGTAGATGTAGTATCCTATGTACAAGATAAGACCACATTGGATGGGCATGGGGAGATCCTTAAATAATATTGTGCATGAAAGTTAAAGGTATTCGATGTATTATTCCTAATTTATGATAAATTTATGCATGATTCTTATACTTAGCCATTGAAAACCTAGGCCTTATACTCTTGAACTCATACACCCCTTGAATTGTGCACCACATAAACTTACACACAAGAATGCATTGAAATATTTATGTAGGTGTGAGTCATCACTATACTACTACATAGACTTGTGTTTTTATCTTAGGCTTAGGCACATGTGTGTAACACCTATACACTTTATGCTTAAAATTCTTAGGCATTCAAAGGTGAATTCTCTCTTTATAAGCCTTGGGAGGCCTTGCGCCGATCAGGGGGTGACTTAGAAAGTCAACACTTCTATCAAACTCTATGGGCTACTTGCTTGTTAAGTGGGAATCTAGTAACCTTTAAAGTGATCCATTGGTCACAGAGTCATTAACATTGTAGCCTACTTGACCTATGCCTAAATATATTGAATTGAGTTCTACCCTCAATAAAACAAAAAGGAAAAGGACAAGTGATAGATGTGTAAAATGCACTTAGAGGAAAACAAATCTAAACTAAAACTATATAATGTACATGTAGGCACTTAGGGAAATGTCACATGGGATAATATAATATACTATATATAACCTATAAACATAGGCCTTTATCCTCTTAGATCAAAACATAAACCTCTTAGGTCCTTTGTGTTGTGCACCTTTTTATGTTGATATGTGATGGGTGGAGGCATGATGAAATTTGTTTATTATGAAGGAGGTAATCAAAGATACTAATTTTATTAGACCCTCATTTGATAAATGTTTCCATAATTCTACATAGAATCTTTCCTCTTATATGGTTGATGTCTTCAAAGTTGAACCAATCCTTCCCAAATCTCTCAGTGCTTAGCTATGCTCTTTTCTTAGACTGGTCCTTCTAAAGCATGGGAGTCCTATGCTCAATTTTTGGGAAGATCATGGATCTATTAGGTTACCTTTGCATTTCTCATAGCTACTACTCTAAGTCTAACATGCCTCTTGAAAACCCTTTTGATATGTGCTTAGGTGTGCAAAGATTGATAATGCTTATTGTCATAGCTTCTACATTTTCACATGGATCCTTAGGCTTGACTAACTAACATTACTCCCTTAGTTATAATTAGTATTAAGATGACTCATCTAAAATTAGGTGTACATCCATATCATTACAGGCCTCTACCATCTATGTGGTTGTGACCTCTTTCACGTGCATACCTTATTTGCATGTAGAAGTGGCCTTTTTCAACAAGGCACACATATGAAAGAGGTCACAACCATAGAGATGGTAGAGGACCATAGGGATTTGGATGTACACTTAGGTTTGAATGAGTCATCACATGACTCATTCAAATTGATGGATAAATGTCATTTAGTTGAGCCTAAGGAGCTACATGAAAATGTAAAAGAAGTTTTGGTAATAAGCGCTATCAATCCTTGCACACCCAAGAACATATCATAAGGGTTTTCAAGAGGAATTTTATACTTAGAATAATAGTTTTGATAAGCACAAAATCAAAAATTTTCATCCATGAGATTCTCAAACATCAATCATAGGCCTCTCATGCTTTAGAGGGACGAGTATGAGAAAAGAGTGTAGCTATGCACAAGAGATCTAGGAAGAATTGGTTCAAATTCAAAAACATCAGCCATATAGGAGGAAAGCTTCTATGTAGCATGGTATAAACATTCATTAAAGGAGGGCCCAAGAAAATAAGCATCCTTGAGTGCCTCTTTCATAATAAATAGATGTCATCACACCTCCACCAATCACATATCAATAATAAGAAGGTGCACAACACAAAGGACCTAAGAGGTTTATATTTTGATCCAAGAGGATGAAGGCCCATGTTTTTAGGTTGTATATAGTAGATTAGATTATCCCACATTACATTTCCCTAAGTGCCTATGTGAATATTAAATAGTATTAGTTTAGATTTTTTTCCTCTAAGTACATTTAACACATCTATCACTTGTCCTTTTCCCTTTTGTTTTGTTGAGGGTAGAACTCAATTCAATCTATTTAGGCATGGGCCAAGTAGGTTATAGCTTTAACAACTCTATTCCAAATGGATCACTTCAAAGGCTACTAGATTCTTTCTTAGTAGGCAAGCAACCTATAGAGGTCACTAAAAGTGTTGAATTTCTAAGTCATCTCTTGATCGAGAAAGGGCCTCCCAAGGCTTACAAAGAGAGAACAAACCTATGAGGGCCCAATAACTCTAAGAATAAAGTGTGCACATGTTTCTCACCTGAACTTGTTCCTCAGATAAAATCACAAGTTTGCATAATAGTATAGTGATGAATCATGCCTACATAAATATTTTAATGCATACCTACACATAGGTTTTTATGGTGGACAAGTCAAGGGAAGAATGAGTTCAAAAGTATAGGGCCCAGGCTCTGAATGGCCAAGTACAAGAAGTATGCGAAGAGCTATCACAAATCAAGAAGAAAACACTGAAGACCTTCAGCCTTCATATGTAATCATATTCAAAGATATCCCCACACCCATCCAATATAGTCTTGCACTAATGCATAATATCTTACATCTGCTCCCTTATATTTCATAGGGTGAAAATATTTCTTCCACCATTGCTATGTGATAGTACAGTGCTTGGTCTACACAAAGAAGTTCTTGGTTCACCCAAGATGAGTACCAACACTCCACATGTCATGACCATACTGCTTCTATCCAAAATCCAAAAAAGACTTCTCTAAGAGGTCATCAAGATAACATGTGTCAATATTGTAATGCCACATTTAGGATCAATTAGAAAGTGTCATGTGTTGAGTGGCTACTAAATATGAAGAAGGTTGTTGGAGGTAATTAAGTAGAGTTTAAGGTGATATCAAAGATATTAAATGCATACACATCTATTAATTATCATGATGTGGATTCACACCACCCTCTGACCTTGTTAAAAATAAATTCTATTACCCTATGCACATGTATCCCAAGAGGATCTTTCCACCAACTCCAAATCTAATCAGCGTACTAGAATTTAGGAATTAGTGGTGAAGCACCACAAGAGAATTAAAATATTAAATTTACTACTCAAGTGATGTATTTATTGTAAAATAAGATTAATTCCCTATAAAATCCTAATTCTTCATTGTAAAAAGGGTTGACATATTTTTAATAGCCTCACACTACAAAAAAATTCCCTTCATGAGCACTTATATTGGCTAAATATTGTATACTAATGAGAATTAAATTCACCTCCTTATGTTATTCTGATGATCTATGTGTTATTTGCATTTTTTGATCTTTAAATGTGGGTATTGTTTGTCCCTCACATCATTGTCCATTCCCTTCACCTCTACATCAAACTTGAAACTCACTTATAGGTCATATTTTGTACCATTTATAGACCATTCATCATCTATCTTGAGTCTATCTTGATATTATCTATAGACCATTCATCATCCCTCTTAATGTTGTACTACATTTCCATGCCTCTATGTGAAACACTTATGCACTTAGAGTATCCTTGGTGGTAGCTTTGTGATATTGTCTTGTTCTTAAAAAAATTTATTGTGTTTACAAAAGTAGGAGCATTTTATTTATTCTAGGTGCATTACCTTTTTACTTTCAACATCTCTTACCTTTTCCCTCCCTTTTCCCTCAAGATCTTAGGTTTAAACTAGCGGTAAATTTACCTTTCTACTCTTTAGGCCTAAAAACTATTCTTAAAATAGGTGTGATTATAATAGAAGGACTCTAGACTATTCCAAAGGCTCATCCAAAGGAGCAAAAGGGTCCTACACCTTGGGGACATTCCCATCATTACAATGAGACAACTAATACTTGTATACATAGTTGAGTGATAATACTTATGTGCTTAGTTCCTTAAAGCTCAATGGTCCAACACAAATCACTCCCATCCTACATAACATTCCATGGGTATAAATTTTGAATGATAATAGTTTCTAGCATGTCTGATGGGACCAGCTCAAAATATAAATCTAAGGAATCAGTGCCATCCTTAGCTATCAAGTGTTGAATACACTCTATAGATCACCTAGTGACTCTAAATGTCTAAATCTAATGGTTTAAGTAGTCGAAGCACTTAAAATATTTTTTTCCACCCCCATTCCATGAAAATGCTATAGTCATGCCTCTCCATTTCTCATATCAACCTCATGTGAGTGATTTTAGTCTTTCCCCAGTTTAGAGCCTATGGTAACCCATTTTTACTTATAATTAGCCTTATGAAAGCTACCTTATTCTCAATTAGCATTACTATTCCCCTAATATACCTCAAAAGTGATTTAGTGACATACATATTGATTTATAGAGATAACTAAGGGAGATCAAAAGAGAGAAGGGGTATGATAGGAAACAAGAGGAAATTTATCATCAAGATCACACTTAACATCGAGATATGATGGAATAACACAAATTTGATGAGGAGTGTTGGTAATCACAACCAAAAATGAGTAGATTTGTTAGTTTCTTGAGTAGATGTAGAGAACTAAATCACATCCAACCAACCCTACTCCTTTTCCTAGATTTAAGTAGGCTCCCCCTACACCTAAAATCCAACCTATAATACATAAAGCTTTCATGCCCAAATTCCATAGATTTAGGTAGGATAACTCTATTTTACCTTCAAGTGAATCCCATACTTTCAAAGTACCAAGCTTTAGAAAGCCTATGCCTATGCCAACTTAAGAATCCATCCTTCTTTAAGAGCCTGAAGTGTAGTCATGGTAGCCTTCTTGGACCATGTGTCCCAACTTTACAATGTCCAACCTTATAAATCCCCATTCTTCTATGCCAATTAAAGTCTCTTGCCCTCCCACCATCTCCCTTTTCAAAGGAGGACTAGTTGTATGGAAGGCAAGCAAAGACCATTCCTATGAGGAGGATATTTCAAGTGAATATGATGAGGAGATCATCATTAACATCTCCCTCTATGATAACACTCCAAAAAAATCAACCTCAATACAAGAAGATAGATACAATCTGATAGCATAATAGGTTGATGAGCTAATGAATTAAGTAGTGGTAGAAGGAGAAGACATTAATGAGCAATATCTGATTTGTTCCACTCTAGAGTGCATTCAAAGGCTTGAGCCCAACCTCTCTTAGGTGAATGAGCAGTCATTTGGTACTATGGAAGAAAAAGAAAAGGCTAACCTTTAAAAGGAGTGTGTGCTCAAAGATAATTATTGTGATCACCCCAAGGTGAGCCCATACCTACAATCACAGGTGTAGGAGGAGGGCTCTTTTTGGGATGAGCTGGAGGAATTATACACAATCCTGGAAAATAATTTGACATCATTTTAGGAGTGTTCTTATGACCAATTCTATGCTAGTTGACTTTTTCAACAAGGTGTTCATGTGGAAGAGGTCACAACCATGTTAGGTTGTGGAGCTAAAAGCTTCACCAGGATGCAAACAGGAGAAGTTACGGAGGATGCAAATTTATGGGGAGTTGCAAAATCAATTGTAGGGAAATCAGCATCGATTTGATCAACTGACATTAGTCAGATAGCAAAGAGGAAGCAACCAGCATCGATCACCAGTCGGCTAACATCGATCATGGAGGGGCCGACGTCGACAGCCTGTGTGAGAATAGGTAGTTTGCATGTTGATCCAAGAGAGTCTATTTTTAGACTATTTGTTTGCATGTCAAAGGCTAGTCTTAGTCTTGAGTTGCGCATCTAATTATTGTAATTAGGTTAGTCTAATTATTGTAAGCATGAGATCTATATATGGACTCATGGGTTGTATTGTAAACTTGTAGCTAGTGAGTTAGAGAGCAATAAGCTCCTTCAGAGAGAAGAGAGTAATGGTGCATTCCTCTTAGTGCCACAGTACCAAGGTGGGTACTGGTTTGGAGAATCAACAGGGCTCTTTATGTGTGTATGATCTTGGTCAACATGTGTGCATGAATTTCTATAAGAGATCTATAATGGTGAGTAAGGTCTAGTGATTTGCAGGTAGCAGCAGAGAGTAGGAGATCTACTTGGAGTATAGTTGTGTACTTGGTGAACTGGCAGCGTGTTACTGACTGGTTGGAGAGGTGAACATCAATTTTATATTTGGAGTTGATTGTTGTGACCAAGAGAGAGAGGGAAGAAGGTCTTGAGGTGTGGCGAACCTTTGAGGTGGAATAAGAAGTGGCATCTTCTTTATTGTATATTCTTCTGAGTGATTATTAATACAATTGTGTATTGTCTCTCAATTCCTGTGTTGTTTCATATTTCTAGTTACTTATTGATTCTGGTTAAATTCTGTGTTTAGTTGCTAACATAAGAAGTAATCATATGTGCTCTAATTGGTAGAGCAAGATCCTGACTAAGTAGGGATCAGAGCATGTTTATTGTTCTAGGTTTCCTGACAAGTGGTATCAGAGCTTTTGGTTGGGTTGACTAACAGGTGGTTTCAGATCTGCTAGTGTTTTTGATTATAGGTCACTCAAAGGGGTTTCAGATTGAGTGGGAGTATAGCAATGGCAGAAGATAGTAAGCTATGAATGGAGAAACTGAATAGCATGAATGGTCTGATTGATGGAAAGAAAGAGCAGGTAAAAAGAGATTGTTGGTCGGTAGAAGATCAACATGTAGAAGCATATGTTGCATGTAATATTGCACAGGATGTTCAAGATAAAGTAGAATATTTGTTTACAGATTCTTTTGCCTCTTTCCATGCAGCCCGAAATAGAGCATCTTTTCATGGGTATGTCTTTAGAGACTTTGGAGAGATTTATTTAGGGGTTGGAGAGCCTTGTCAGATGATTGACGAAGGGGAAGTGAAGCTGAAATTGTAGACAAATGACACACAGTGGTTGAAGGAAGTCATGCAGGTACCAGTCTTGGAGATGAGTCTAATTTCTTCAAGAAATTTGGGTGATGAGAGATGCACTATAACTCTCACAACAGATACACTTGAATTAGATGGTGGTAAGAAAGTAGGTATCCTTTATCTGTCTACTCATATTGCTGATTCACCTTCTATTGTAGAGATGTGGCTTCATAGGCTTAGTCACATATGTAGAAGGAGAATGCAGGTTTTGAAGCAGAAGTCAGATGTCTTTGACAAGTAAAGAACTGGAAAGCCTTGGTGTTCATGGAGGAGATGATGGATAGAGATTAAGTGAGGAGATTGATTTATTCTGAGCAGAGCAGGGTTGATTTGATTAAGATTTTGATCCATGGAGAGCTCGTGGGTAAAAAGTTATCACTCACAGATGAACACAGGTACCAGCATTAGTTAGACAATAACAAACATTGATAGAATAAAGACTGACGTCGGTCATGAAGGAATCGATGTCGGTAGGAAGGACATCGGCGTCAGCCAGGGAAATGATGTTAGTAGTCAGGGTCAGTATAGGGAGCTGACATCGGTCGAAAACAGACTGGGAGATGGCCGAGATCAGTCAATGGTATGGATGGTGGGCGGACAACAAGCTATCAACAAGTCTCAGATGCTCATGTTGAGGTTAGAAAGGGTAAGTGAACCTCATATTCATTGTTCACCTTCTTTATATTGCTTACTAATGGTCAAGAACTAGGAAGATGGAAGAGGCAATGCAGGTAGAATCCAGATACAGTGGGAGCTTGGCATGGATGAGGAGTATGAGTCCTTAGAGAAGAACCAAACAGGTATTTGTTGGTAGAGTTGTCAGCTGGAAGTAAGCACTAAGAGATGGAATGGATTCCCAAGTTAAAGAAGAGAGTGGATGGATACAAGAGACAAAAGGCCAAGGCATATGGTCTTGAGGAAGCTACAGGATAGTGGTATAGGTTTGACAGGTGGATGACTAAGCATGGCTTCAGTCAATGTCAGTGTAACTATTGTGGTTTTGTCTTACCAGGTGGATGATGAGTTGCGACATTATCCAGTTACTATATGTGGGTAATTTGCTAGCAAGTTTTGTACATACAGGGATTTGCTGAGCTAAAGGTAAGGTTAGTTCAGAGGTGTGTCAGGAAGAATTTAGAGCAGTGAAATTCTTTGGCATAAGAGACATGGAGATTTTATCTCCAGTGGGAGCTGATGTGAAGATGGTGTTGGTGGGGTTCATGATGCAGGATGTAGAATCAGAAAGCACACTAAGCGATGGATAGTTCAAGCTTAGCTTGAAACAGGGTTTGAAATCACATGAGGTCTAGTGTAGACCTAAGTTTTTCCCAAGCAGTGGGGGTTGTTAGAAAGTATGGAGCCAATTCAGGGAAGGAGTACTGGAGGGCAGTTCAGTGGGACTAGCAGTAGGGATTCTTGTTATGTAGGGTCAAGTTCTTTACTACATGGATGTGTAGGTTCGGATGTGGTAGGTTACTTGAATGACAGGTGTAGACATCACAAGTTGTGTGGTGGTTTAGTCTTTAGGGTTGATCTTGAAGAGGAATACAAGCCAAGGAATAATTTAGACAGTGTACGGGTACAGGTATAGGTGTAGCTATTTATCTCTAAGTGGGAGATTGTTAGGTTGTGGAGCTAAAAGCTTCACCAGGATGCAAACAGGAGAAGTTATAGAGGATGCAGAGTTGCTAGGAGTTGCATAATCAATTGCAGTGAAATCAGTGTCGGTCTGATCAATCGACGTTGGTTAGATAGCAAAGAGGAAGCAACTGGTGTCGGTCACTAGTCGGCTGACATCGGTCATGGAGGGGCCAATGTCAGCAGCCTGTGTGAGAACAGGTAGTTTGCATGTTGATCCGAGAGAGTCTATTTTTAGACTGTTTGTTTGCATTTCAAAGGCTAGTCTTAGTCTTGAGTTGCGCATCTAATTATTGTAATTAGGTTAGTCTAATTATTTTAAGCATGAGATCTATATATGGACTCATGGGCTGTATTGTAAACTTGTAGCTAGTGAGTTAGAGAGCAATAAGCTCCTTCTCAGAGAAGAGAGTAATGGTGCGTTCCTCCTAGTGTCGCAGTACCAAGGTGGGTACTGGTTTGGAGAATCAGCAGGGTTCTTTGTGTGTGTATGATCTTGGTCAGCATGTGTGCATGACTTTCTATAGGAGATCTACAATGGTGAGTAAGGTCTAGTGATTTACAGGTAGCAATAGAGAGTAGGAGATCTACTTGGAGTATAGTTGTGTACTTGGCGAACTGGTAGCGTGTTACTGACTAGTTGGAGAGGTGAACATCAATTCTGTATTTGGAGTTGATTGTTGTGACCAAGAGAGAGAGGGAAGAAGGTCTTGAGGTGTGGCAAACCTTTGAGGTGGAATAAGAAGTGACATCTTCTTTATTGTATATTCTTTTGAATGATTATTAATACAATTGTGTATTGTCTCTCAATTCCTGTGTTGTTTCATATTTCTAGTTACTTATTGATTCTAGTTAAATTCTGTGTTTAGTTGCTAATATAAGAAGTAATCATATGTGCTCTAATTGGTAGAGCAAGATCCTGACTAAGTAGGGATCAAAGCATGTTTATTGTTCTGGGTTCCCTGACAAACCATGCATATGGTGGAGACCTCTAGGGATCTATATGCACACCTAGATTTAAATGAGTCATCATAAGACTCATTTTAATTAAGGGAGTAATGTTATCCATTCAAGCCCAAGGAGGCATGTGAAAACATAGAAGAAGCTATGATAAGAAGTGTTATCAATCCTTGCATGCCTAGGCACATATCAAAAGGGTTTTCAAAAGGCATGTTAGAATTATATTAGCAACTATGAGAAGCATGAAGTCAATTTAATAGATCCATGAACTTCCCAAACACTAAGCATAGGCTCCAATTCTTTAGATGGACCGGTTTGATAAAAGAGCATAACTAGGTATCGATAGATCTTAGAAGGATTGGTTCAACTTTGAAGACATCAGCCATCTAGGAGAAAAGTTTAGACACATCATGGTGGAAACATTCATTAAAGGAGGTTATAAGCAAATGAGCATCCTTGACTACCTCCTTAGCAGTAAACATATGTCATCATACCTCCACCCATCACATATCAACAATAAAAAGGTGCACAACACAAAGTATCTAAGAGATTTTTTTTATCTAGGAGGATGAAGGCCTATGTTTGTAGGTTATACATATTAAATTATATTAGCCTACATTACATTTCCCTAAGTTCCCACATGAACATTGCATAGTTTTAGTTTAGATTTGTTTTCCTCTAAGTGAGTTTTTCACATCTGTCACTTGTCCTTTTCCCTTTTATTTTATTAAGGGTAAAACTCAATTCAATATATTTAATCATAGGCTAATTAGGTTAAAAATTTAATGACTCTATGCTTAATGGATCACTTCAAAGGCTATTGGATTCATAATTAATAGGCAAATGACTCACAAAGATTACCAAAAGTGTTGAATTTTTAAGTCACCCCCTGATTGGTAAAGGGCCTCCCAAGGCTTACAAAGAGAGAACACACCTACAAAATACCAAGCACTCTAAGCATAAAGTGAATAGGTGTTTCTTTCTTATGCTTGAGCCTAAGAAGCACTAGTTTGTGCAAAAATTGATAACTCATGACTTCATAAATATTTAAATGCATGCCTACACATAGGTTTGTATGGTGCACAAGTCAAGGGTGTTGTAGACACTAAAAATCCACACATGATGGTTCTAAATGTCATAATTCCCCTGGACCACTTCAAGACCCCCTAGGGTCTCAACTTGACCTTTTGAATGGTAACCAGACCAAACCCTAGTCAAATTGACTTACTTATTAAAACCATCCTTTTAACCCAACATTACCTTGACCCTCAATCATCAATGGTCATCCTAACCATCGATGATCACCTTGACCATCGACAGTCAGGCTACACTATCTAAACCAACTTAACTGACCCTTCACTCCACCTTGTTTTTTTATAATTAGTTCATCTAATTCATGTGAAAGCCAATGCATGGATGAGTTAAAATTAGATAGAAAGTTGGACCCCTTGTTAACATCTTGTTGCACCTCTCCTTCCTTCTTATAAGAAGAGAGGAGTAGGAGGTGAAAAATGACCATGAATTCAAGAGATTTTACATCTAGAGTTTCTTTATAGGTCACTTCTTCTAGCAATCTATCAATCCAACCATCATGTTAGAGAGATGACTTTCCATTACCTCTCAGCCAATAGCCATGTACCATTATCTATCAAAATTTCCTCAAGCTCCACCACCTCAAACATTTGTCTGATAAACCATTAGAAAGCTAAGTATCTATTTCAATTATTCAATCACTTTGTTTCCATTTTTTAATTAGCTCAACATAAACCAAATCCTACAATTTCCTTTTGTGATCCTATCAATATGACCTTTTTATCATCTAAACCTAACACACATTAACCACCAATGGTCATTCTGACCATTAATGGTCTATCCAACTATCGATGGTTACGTCAACCATCAATGGTCACCTCAACCATCAATGGTCACACTATCTACCAATGATCACTATGGTAGAAAATAACATCAAGCTATGTTCACCCATTTACCCTCAACAAAATCCAAATTTATTTTCCTCAGCTTATTCACAAATCCCCACCCTATTTTCTAAATCACACCCAACTTATTTAACATTAATATTGATCTACTTATTTCTTTAATTAGTCAACTTCATTATCAAGCATTTATTGTACTTAATTTCATTATCTTCTATGATTTATGCAAGTACTTTATATTTTGTTTTATAAACTTAATTGTCTAAAAAACATGGATCGATAGCCCCTGCAGAAGCTCTTTCTTCTAAGATCTAGCTAGCACTAGGAAATACACCTAAATATATATCTAACAAACAATTTGATTTAGTGTTGTCTTATTTTCAAGTCATTCCTCCCAAGATAAAGAGGATCTCTCTATAGTAATCTAATTCAATGCATGCACATTTGACTAGGTTTTTATACTAGATCCATATCTAGTTTCTTTCTTCTTCCTCTCTTGGAATATAATCTAAAATTATCTAAAACATTTTGGCATTCTTGGTGGGACCTTTGAGTCTCTACTTGGGTTTATTTTTTTCATCTACATGCTCTTCTCCTTATTCTATGCTCATAAATGAAATTAAAATTTCTTTTGGGTTTAAAATCAACTGCATACATTGGTTGCTGGCAAGTTTAGCTCACTTAGTTAAATTAAAATAAAGTAATTCAATCATATCAATACTTCTATCACACACAAAACCAAACCTCATACATCAATTAAAAAACTTAACATAAGGCCCTACTAGGATTTCATTAGCTAATATCCACCTTACTCTTTCCTAGTAATCCTACTTAGAGGTCATTACCAAGGGGAGAACCAACTCATGTCTCTAGCTGAGTATAAAATCTAAAAATCAATATATATTGGATAAACACCTGACACCCTTATCACTATGGTTTTTGAAGTGAGGGGTTAGGCCCTCATACGAAGCCATGTATTGATCTCTAATATAGATCTTTTTGAGAGCATAAACACAACCTCAAACTAACCATATACTTCTTTTCTAGTACCCACTCCACAAGCCAATTTTAGTCACACATTTTTTTACAAAGCTTAAGGCATAAGACAGAAGAAAGACTAAAAATAAATTTAGGACTTAACATAATTTTTAGTGTGTATTTGATTTCCTTTCTCATTTCTTGTCTTCTCTTTGTTTGAGTGGTGAGATTGTATTTATATTCTCTCCCTTATCTTGTATGGTTATAACTCATAAGTAATGAAAGAATCTAACATAATAGAACCCATCACCAGACCAATCAATGTCTTTTACCTCTTCATCCATGGAGTATGTATCTAAACCAAAAGATTATCCTCACCCTTTGCAAATCCCTTATTTACCTTGGGTAGTTCCCTAAGGAGATACAAACTTTTCCACCTTCTTAGATAACAACCTTATGGCCCATCAATATTATCTCAACACTATGCCTCATCATACCCCTACTTTGGTTCCACCTATGGACCCACCTTATGGCATGCCTTCCCACCTTATGTGGAACACTTTTATTTCCATAGTCACCACCTAACCATTGACCACCCAAGCATCTTCATCTAAAAATAATCCCTTTGAAAATAATGTGGAAAACTAACCTACCCAAAAAACTAATACCCTTATGCCTTCCACCCCCACCAACAACTCTACCCTAGTAGAAAACCAACCATTAACCACTTATACTTCCATCACCATGTGATAAGCTATTACTAGAATTTACAACCTTCCTTTGGCTACCCCTAATCCATTAGTCACTACTCCACTTCAAATAATTGTGGTTTCTATACCTTCTATCTTACCACTGATTAGTACAAAGGTCACCACCTTTCCTTTAGTTACAAACCCAACCAAAGCTCATACCTAACCTACCTTAACCTCTAAAAAGGTGCCCATTTCACCTAACTTGGATTACATCCATAACCCACAAGGTCATGCACTTCTACCCACTACCCAACCACCTACATCTACCTACCCCTACATAGCATCTACCTAACCACCTATGCTCGTATATCAATACATGGTGGATCCTCAAACTCCTACCAATTATCAATATGTCACACAACCATAACAATAACATGAACATTAAAAAATATAAGGTGTACAACCCCAAATGGATCTAATGAAAATGCTCATGGATAAAATTACTACCTTAGAGTCATCCATCTCTAGTGATCACAACATCTTATCTTATGACCACATCTATAATGAGCCTATTCACCCATCTATCCCTATCAGACCATATCTTCCTTAGTGGGAACTTCCCAAGTTTTCTAAATTTCAAAGTAAGGAGGATCCCTAATAAAATCTCAAGGAATTTAGGCATGCATGTTATTTGATTGCCTATGATGATTACCTCCTTCTTCATACCTTCCCCATGTCCCTATCTAGTCCAAAATTAGACTGGTATAGTACCATAACTAAACACTCTCTCTTCTCCTTCAACTAGATGGCCCAAACTTTTATTGGATCACTTCTAAATACACATCTCTAAGAAATTTTCCATCATTGACCTTTAATATTTTTGGCAATTTGATGATGAATCTATTACTAAATTTGTATCTCATTATAGGATCCAACTCAATCAGCTTTCCTTCTCTTTACCCCAACTCAAAATGATAAATGTTTTTTCTCAAACATGTACCAAGCACATCTCTTCTACGTTTCATGTGTAGAGCTTTAGAACCTTTGACAAATATTTTACCATGGTGCGTAAGCTAGAAAATAGATCCATTGTGAAGTAAAGTTTAATTTGAAAAACAAGAACTCTACCTACAAACTAATGAGGCCTCTTCCTCTAAACTAAGTAACCAAACCAACATCAAGGCAAAGAATAAGGGAACTAAAAATGTGGTTGTCCTTAAGACTTCTCTTCCACCATCTATCAATCAACCAAACTCTTCTAACTCCTTAAAACAAAACATGAGAAAACAAAACCAAAATAATCAGAAGAAATTTACCCCACTTGGAGAATATTATGCTTTGGTCTTGGAAAAGTTTCTAAAATATAAAATCATACAACTTCCTCCCATAAAACTCCATTAATAATTCAATTCTTCTCATCTTGCACCTATTTGGTACAATGAAAATCACCTATGTGTTTTCCATTGAGAGTTGGGCATGATGTTCATAGGTGTAATACCTTCAAAAACATTGTCCAAACCATCATTGACAAGGGGGAGCTTGTGTTGGATAAAATCAATGCACCTATAAACCAAGCCCTTGACATTTTTAGATAACCTTTTCCATATCATGCACCTACCAAAAATGAGAGCAACAAATCTGAGTGTCCTCATGATGCCCATATAGTCAATATGGTTCTTGACACACTTGTTGAGGAGCCTATCACCCAATCTACATATTATTCACCCTCTCCACAAATTGAGATAGAAGAATTAACTTCTTTTCCTTTGGAGACCCAAACCATGAAAGAAACCTTTACACCTCCTCCACTTATTGAGGTAGTGGAGTCATCAACCCCTCCTTTAATTGATATATCCAAGCAAGTGACCATCACCACTGTAACTCCTTCAACCACCAAACAATTCATTTCCTCTTTGGAGACCATTCCCAAGGAGTAAACAACCATATTTTCACCTCCCATAGAGTAACAACCCATCCAAACCTTTCATCCTTTGATTGATGAAAAGGATGAGGTCACCATTCCCATTTCTCAACCTATGGGTTTATCTTTCGAGCCCACTGCATAGGGAATAAGACCAGTCTATAAACCATTCTCTAAACTAGTTTAGATATTAGAGTTTATATCTAAACCTAAATTATATTAGGCTAAATTTTGGTAGAAACTAGGGTTCACTTTTATAACCAAACATGAACCTCCAACCACACCTTTGGTAGACCAACCCATAACTTCTATTATCTAACCCACCATCATATCAATTAAAATAATGAAAACCTCTACCAACCCAACCATTTATCAACCATCCAAAGAAACCAAATCCTAAATAACCAAATCATATTCTATCACTTCAACCAAACCAACCAAAAACCTTGGCATCTTCCCTATGAAGATCTTTAATCATCCATCCTTGAAATTATAGTTAACCTCACCAAACCCACGAACCAATCACCAAACCAAATCAAGTAAGGAGGTAAAACCAACAAAAGGCTAGAAGGCTAGAGTTCCCCCACCTCAACCTTCCCATATAAATTAGGGAATCATTCTTATACTTTGATTAAGAAGCCAACTATTTTAACCAAAACCCAACCACCACTATTGGTTACCCCATCACTCTTGCTTTCTAACATGCCCATCTTTCTTGAACCATTAATAACCAACATAGATACCTTGGCATATCCTACCTCCAAATCATCAGATCCTTTACCTAAACCAAAAAATAAATTAAGAACAACACCTTACCCAAACCTTCTATCATTAATCTTGTTTCTAAAAAGACTTCCATCTCACCAACCAAAGATAAAACCTCTAAACCCTCACCACCTTTAGCTGAGTCTTACTCAACTATTTTCCAAAGGTTAATACAAGCCTATTTCTTGACCTTATCCCTTATAAAACCATTTGACCTTGTAGGTCCAAAACCCATCTAGTGTAATGACTACCAAGTATGCACCTATCATAAGGCACCCAGACATGACAAGAGAATTGTAAATCTCTCCAAACCATAATCCATTGAATCTATGATGAGGCAATCCAAAAAAACATATCTACTACCCAACTCCTACCTACTCCCCCACCCTCACCTTAGAGTGATAGGGAATCAAACCAATCTCCTACCCCAACTCTTCCCTCTATCCATACTATCCATGTGGTCACATGATCACATGTTCAAAAAAAGGATAAGGGGAAGGTGAAAGTGTCCATCCCATGGACATACCTATCTACCACCTCCCAACCAAGTTAAAATTAGGCACTTTCACCTTCAGCCAAACCCAAGGTATTATCTTGGGTACCTCTCAATCCAACCCCTCATAATCAATCAAGAGAGTGGTGCTCAAATAACTTCACCAAACCCAAATAAAGATTAGTCTATATGAATTAATTTATAATTCACCTCATCATCACCAAGTAATTATAGAGGCATTGCAATTAATAGAGGTCTACATGAAGATGCTCAACCTTTGGTAGCCTTTATTGGTGCTCTATAAATTTCCAACCTTGTCAGCTTCAAGGATTCAAAAATACCTTTTATCTACCTTGATGACCCATATTACCCTCTTTTCATTACTACCTACATCACCCAAACCTGCATCAAATGGGTCATGATTGATGGGGGAACTAGTATTAATATCATCTCCTCCCATGCCTATGATCAACTTAAACTACCCAATAATGTCATGTCTAAAACCTTGGCTATCCTTTGATCCTTTAATGACACCATGGCCACTACTCTAGGAACTATTATCCTTCATATCTATTTAGGGCCTTACACACTCCTTGAGCTCTTTTATGTAGTAGAAGGTGAATTCTAGTATACTTTTTTACTAAGATGACCTTGGATCCACTCTATGGGTTGTGTACCCTCTATCCTTCATCATTGCATCAAATTAGAGAATGAAGTTTAAGTTGTCACTATATAAATTGACCCAAGTCCCTTTTCTTCATAAAACATGACTTATCAACCCAATGACATCCTCCTACCTCCATCTATCACACCTTCATCAACCAAAGATAAACCCTCAACCATAAATGAGGGAGTCATATCTTCTTCTACCCATAAGGCATCTATTAGTTCATCAATCCCATTGGATCAAATCACCACCATAGACCACTTAAAATAAACATTATAATGTCTTTCAATTGGGGAATATTACCTCTTGACCCTTGATGCCTTCCCTAATCCCTATGAGTATGGTCAACTTAATAATCAGCCCAAGTATGACCCTAATATTAGAACCATTATCACTTTCAAGCCTTAAAACTATCAAACCCATTTCATCTATGGAGGACTTGAAAAATCCCTTGACACTTCCATCACCTCTTTTTCACCTCAACCATTCACTTCTAGCTTCTCCTATCTTGATAAACCATAGTTTTCTAAGACATACCTCCACTAGTGTGCTTAGAATGGATTTGGTCTCAGATGATATGAACATGGGTTGCATGAGTTGATTTCAATTGAGACAAAAAATCCTCATGATAAACATGACCTTGGATTCATTCCACACATAAAGAAAACCAAATTACCTATTGCCACCATTATTGAGGAAGACACCCCTTCCTCACCAACCTCTTCTCCACCTAAGTGTGAGGATGATGACATCATATCACCCAATTTTTTCATCAACATGATCAGTCTTAGACCCCTAAATTATCAAAAGTAAGGGGTCATCATAACCATCCCCATGAACCATCCTAAGATGATAGGAGATGACTCTCCTACCATTAACACCTTTTAGTATTAGGATGATGATTCCATCCTTACCTATCTTGGTGCCCTAGATTATTGCATCTAAAAATCCATGTTTTTAAATACTTCAACCATGTTTAATGAATCCATCATGGATATCAACTTGGGCACTCTATATAACCTCCATATTATCAAAATTTGCTAATTTCTAAGTTTTGAAGAACTTTGGGACTTCCCCTCCTTGCAATATCATATCATAGCCTTCACTTGGTCTTATAGTGACATGCCTAGAATTGACCCCTCTATCACTACCCATAACATAGTTACAAATCATGATTTCAAACCCATTAGATATAAAATTTGATAAATGCACCCTCACATAACCCTTCTCATAAAAGAAGAGATTTAATGTCTATTATCTATCAAATTAATTCAACCCAATGATTACCCCTAATGGGTCTCAAATGTCATACCTATCACCAAATACATAGGGGGACTATAAATCTATGTGGACTTTTGTGACCTCAGCCTCACTTTCCCAAAAGATGACTTTACTCTACCAACCATCAACTAAGTAGTTGATCTTACATCCAACCACAAGATGTTCTCTCATGGATGGATTCTTGAGTTATAATCAGATCCTAATTGCCCCCAAATATCAACACAATACTACCTTTATCACCCCATGGGGGACCTTTTACTATAGGGTCATTCCTTTAGGACTAAAAACTGTTAGTGAAACCTACTAACATGCCATGAATTATATCTTCAATGACCTTATCCATAAAATTATCAAGGACTACATGGATGACCTTCTTGGGAAATCAAAATATCATAAGAATCATTTAGTCATTCTCAAAATCTACTTTGAGTGACTCATCTATTACCATGTTCACCTTAACCCCAAGAAGTGCATTTTTGGGGTCTTATTAGGAAATCTCCTTAGCTTTATTGTTTCCCTTTAAGGATTTAAAGTCAATCCTTATAAAATCAAATAAATCCTTTCCATGATTTTTCCAATCAACCTAAATCAAATCTTTAGTTTGTAATGGAAGCTCCAATCCATTCATCACTTTATCTCTCAGTTCTTGGACTGATGCCAACCCTTCCATCACCTTATAAAGAAGGATGTATCTTTCAAGTGGAATAATGACTATGGAATAATGACTATTAAAAGGCCTTTTATTCACTCAAATAGTACCTTTATTATCCACCTATCCTCACCCTTTCCAAGGACAATCAACCCATCTACCTTTATATCTCTACCACTAATCACTCCTTAAGAGTAATGCTTGCTCATCAAGATGAACAACACAAAGAATAATCTATCTACTACATTATCCATATGCTTGTAGAGTACAAGACTTGGTACACCCATACCAATAAACTTTACCTATCCTTAGTCTTCATGGCCACCAAAATTTACCAATACCTTCTTAACCATAAAACATATGTCATAACCAATACTGACCCACTCAAGTATATGCACTCCAAGCTATATAAGGACCAATTTATGGACAAGTGGCTCATGTTTTTAATTAACTTTGACCTTGAGTTCCTTTAGAAACAATCAATTAAAGGGAAAGTGAATTCTAACCAATTGGCTAAAGAACCTTTGGCAAACAACCAACCTCCTCTCGAGTTCCCTGATGAGTCCATCATGACCCTTTCTCAGGTTGACTTCACCTATTAGGTGACCATGTCCTTTGATGGATCAAAGTGTCAACATGGTGGGGGAACTATCATTATCATTATTCTCCTTCATGGTGACCCTCTTCATTTATCCTTCTAGATATATTATGTATGTACCAACAATATGGTTGAGTATGAATCCCTAATCATAGGCCTTCAAACTGTGTAAGCCTTGGGAGTCAAAATGATCAATATCTTTGGTGACTCCCAACTTGTGGTCAATCAAATCAATGACTCTTATTAGTATAAGAATGATGTTTTTAAAAAATACAAACAACTATTTGACAAGTTGTTAACATCATTTAAACACTATCATATCCAATCCACCCCATGATCTACTAACAAGTTTACCAACACAATGGCTTCCCTTACTTATTAGATCCCATATTCACCCTTTGACTCTAAGCTATCTATTATTATCCATAGAATTATCCAACCCTCTTATGTCAAACTAGCTTTTCTCACCATATTTAATGCATAAGAGACCCAAACTAATCTTTGGTATCAACAAACCTTAAACTATCTCAGCCTTACCATCATTCCTTCTGGTGTTTCTAGGAATGATCAAAGATAATTTATCTAGAGTACCTCACATTATACCATTATGGGGGGAATCCTTTATTAACAAGGTTTTGATAGTCTCCTCTTTCATTGCCTATGTAGCCATGAATCCTCTCATGCTATCAAGAAAATTCATGATGGAATATATGGGGGACACTTTAGTGTCCTCACCATGGCTAAGCTCATCTTTTTACTTGGCTATTACTGGCCTATCCTTAGCCAAAAATGTTTTGATTATGTGAAAAACTATGTTAAGTGTTAACAACATGCCAATTTACATCATAAACTTAGCCATAATATTTGTGTATCCATGGATTTATGGACCTTCTTATAATGGGGTCTAGACCTTATTAGTGAAATTAACCCCCATTCTTCATAAAAACACCATTATGTCATCATGACGACCAAATATTTTACCAAATGGGTAGAGGATATTCCTCTAGTCTTAATCAAAGTAGAAAATATTATTGACTTCATCAATCATCACATCATCTATCATTTCAGTGTTCCTCACAAAATCATCACCAATAATGGCAAATATTTTAAAAATAAAAAATTCTAGGGTCTTTTGTGACACATCAGTATTAAGTTAAGTTTCTCATCACCTTATCACCCTCAAGTGAATACATAGGTATAAGTCTCTAACAAAACTCTTAATAACATGATCACTAAAATGGTTAATGCATCTAGTTGGGATTATCATTTACACATCCCCTTTGCTTTATGGGCATATCATACTAGCATTCAAAACCCTATAGGTGGTACACTATTTTATCTTGTGTTTGAAGAAGAGGTCATCTTGCTTTTTGAGGTCCAAATTCCTTCTCTTCACATATCCCTATAGGATATCATTTATGAATATGATTATCATTAGCACCATTTAGCCCAACTTTAGCTACTTGACGAGCATCACTTAGCCACCATTACCCATCTTCATGTTTATCAAGAGAGAATTAAATGTGACTATAGCAAACACCTTAGAGTACAATAATTCAACATCAAAGACCTGATCTTAAAAGAAAACCAACATGTCACCAATATGGAGAAAATCAAGTGTGGTAGGTTTGATTTCAATTGGCTTGGACCTTATATCATAAGCCACAAGTATGGTTTACCAAATGGGGAGAAGATATTACTCTAGTCTCAATCAAAGTAGAAAATATTATTGATCTCATCAATCATCACATCATCTATCATTTTAGTGTTCCTCACAAAATCATCACCAATAATGGAAAATATTTTAAAAATAAAAAATTTTAGGGTCTTTTGTGACACATTAGTATTAAATTAAGTTTTTCATCACCTTATCACCCTCAAGTGAATGGATAGGTAGGAGTCTCTAACAAAACTCTTAATAACATGATCACTAAAATGGTTAATGCATCTAGTTGGGATTATCATTTACACATCCCCTTTGCTTTATGGGCATATCATACTAGCATTCAAAACCTTATAGGTGGTACACTATTTTCTCTTGTGTTTGAAGAAGAGGTCATCTTGCTTCTCAAGGTCCAAATTACTTCTCTTCAAATGTCCATATGGGATATCATTTATGAAGATTATTATCATCAACACCATTTAGCCCAACCTGAGCTACTTGATGAGCATCACTTAGCCACCCTTACCCATCTTCATGTTTATCAAGAGAGAATTAAATGTGATTATAGCAAACACCTTAGAGTATAATAATTCAACATCAAAGACTCGATCTTAAAAGAAAACTAATGTGTCACCAATATGGAGAAAATCAAGTGTGGTAAGTTTGATTTCAATTGGCTTGGACCTTATATCATAAGCCATAAGTATGGATTAGGATATTATTAGTTATCTTCTCTTAAAGACAACCTAGAACTGGAGCCCCTCAATGCTCCACATTTTTACCCTTTATTTTGTTGAAAAGGATCAAATTCACCTTTTATCTAACTTAATATGATCCCTTGATTAAAAAACACATTCATCTCCCTATTTTAGGAGCAATCAACTAAAACTGAATCATGTGATTATCTATCACAATCATAGCCTAATCTTGAATAATGGGTACCATGGCTCTACCCATGGCATGATTCTCATGGTACTTTTTGCCCCTTTTCATAGGATGGATTCCCATGGTCATTTTCACCTAAGCCTCTTTTAACCTTCTTGTGTTTTTAGTTTTACCTTCATAAAGTTGAACCCTTAATCTTATATAAACTAATCTATGTGAAGAAAAATCGAACAAAAAAAATCAAATTCATAACCAAAAACAATCATGGGTCATTCCTAGCATTAAAAAACTATTCCCTTAAAGGATAACTATTGGAAACATGTGAAAATTGATACAAGTAAGGTGGCCTACTCCATTGAAGGATAGATATCAAAAGGCATTAAACAAAGCACACAAACTTAGACCACTCCATTAAAGGATGGTTGAGTAAAGCATTTTTTAAAGTAGTCAATTTAGTGGAAGCTTCTTGCATTGATTAGCTTCCCAAACTCTCCCAAGTAATAATAAAATAAGCAAAAGACCCATTATCAAGCAAAAGTAAAAAACTAAATAATTTTGAAATCCACAATTGGCTCTCATGAGTAGACTTCCTGTATTGATTAGTCTACACTTTGTATGACATAGAATTGTTTATATTTACTCTTTGGTAACCTCCAAAAGAGGCATGTTAGTCTCATAATAATGTTCTATTTTCATCCATCTCCCCTTTGTATACTACAAACAAGGGATTTCAATCTCACTTGACATAATGTGATTATGACACCTTTTAACCAACTAACAAATGATAATACAAATCATTTTAAGGGATTATATTCCTTAAACCAATCCCACTTTGCATTTTCTATTAATCTTTTCCATAAAAGAAGCATCATGCCCTCTTCTTATACTATCATGACTAGTTGATATATTCACTGAGATGTTTGTCTCTTGATTATATTATTTTTCTCACATCTAGTGTTATTATTCAACTTACTTTATGTGTTTTATCTTAAACAAAATAACCATAATCATACCCACATACCACCATATCAACATGTATCATAAGAAAAAGCACACATTGTCAACATATCCATCATCATATCACAATCATAACATCCATGGGAAAATAATCAAAAAACCATTTTTGTCACATGTCTAAATATAAATAAGGAAGCATATACGCATTAAATTTTAGAATTAATATCATTATCACATCAATATCATATGAACATAAAATGAAATGCATCTCATCACATACATAGCTAGGTGAGTCTACATTAGTGTCCATATCCATAACATAATCATAATCAATATAACATCATTAATGATTAATATGAACATCATATCATAAGCCTCCAAATTATGAATGATAAACAATAAGCAAAGATCATATCTATAAATTATGAGTCTATCATCCATAACTTCATAGTGTGTACAACAATATACATGTTTCTCTCTCAAAATGTACATCTCATCGTATTATCTCATAGGCCAGTATTAATGTGATATTAAACAAAATAAGTATCCCATAACTATATCATGACTATGCCCTTGGGGCACCACTATCTCCTTGGGAATCATTGCCTCTTGGTACCTATTCTTATAAGGTCCTTGCTTATCCACCTAAAAAAGTAGCCGACTAACCTAGTGTTTCCATACTAACACCACCTACCAAACTATCTCTATAATTACCCCATCAAGGTTTATCAGGATAGTGTCTCAAGACTATGATCTCATAGTAGCATAGTTCCTCCACCGTGGTTATATATCATGCCATAAGGATAGTGCCTGATGGTCCTAAAGGTATTCCAGCTCCTCTAATTTGTCTCAAAGAGTCTCTCTCATATGTAACTAAGTTTAGTATAGCTCTATCTTGGTCTTTATCACCTATAACCATAGCTATTTGACCCAATTCTATAGCCAACTGACCTTATAAAGCTACCACCTATGCTTGTGCTATGAATAGTACCACTCTTACATATGCACCTAGGGTAACCCCATAAACTTATACCTACTAACCTTTACCAGCTAGGTCAACATCCATAAGCTACCTACCAATATAATCACCAACAAAATTGGCTATTGTATATAGTGCTTGGTACCACATAGGCTACCCATCTACAAACCCTACATTATTTATCTTGGCTATAACCAACAACTCCTTATGATCAAGTAAAGTCTACACAGGATGTGGCTCTGTGAGAAGAAGCTTTATATCCCCCCACTTATACCTTGAGAATAGACCTAGAACCCCCTATACCAAGCCAAAATATTATCATACCCTATCAAATGGAATGATATCTACCTCACCATCCTTCCTACTAAAGATCTACCTATAGCTCTATAGGGATAACGTATGTCTCTTATATCCATCCCAGTCTAGAAACCTATTATTGGCCTCTAAATCATGTCACCAACAACCAAAGCCTCTAGTGAACCTCTAATATAATTTGTATCATGTACCCCACCTCTTGATCCTATGAGGAAAAAAATCATCTCTCCACCTCATAAATCCAACTTTGAACTCCATCTAGGCATGACCCTCCCATGACAGCCCCATTGGTTGTAGAACTTAGTTGTCCTCATATGCCCAGTAGTGTAGAATGAACATGACACTGATGCCATATCTCTTATGAGATTTGAAACTACATATCTCCCTCATCTCAACTAGTACCCCCAAAAATAGATATGGGAACATCTTAATTCTCAAATTAGGTAAAACAAATCATGATACCACCACCACCATCATTATAAGCATCCTCTTATCATCCCTTGCCCTCTGATATAATGGAGTGTAGATAAATACTCTAGCATTCCATCTAACAAGATCATGGTCATGTCTATATAGCATTTCTAATATCTCATCCCTTTCTTACCACTTAATGTGATAAATTAGCTCACCTCGAATAGGTAACTGTGTGATCCTATGCACATCCTTTGTCAAGATCATCATCTCACTAGTGGGTAGAAGGAAGATGTTCATGGCTAGATCTCATCTCTCAATGAGGGCCATGATCATTACTACATCTCATGGCATGTGTTAGTAGTATAAAATTGCTTTAAGGCCCACCTCTTTCATGTGCACCTAGTCATTGGAAATCATCCCTTGGTAAATCTTAGGGAAAATATGAGGCACCTGATATCACATATGAATCTACTCTCATGCCTATAAGGTTTGTTAGCAAACATACTTAATTCACAACCACATTTTACCTATGTGAACTATATCACCCTCTTTTTAGCGTACCCTAATTTACTCATTTGACCATTAACTATTACCCCCTAACACTATCCTTTACCTCATTTATCAAACCTTAAAATCACATATTACCTATCAAACCCTTGAACAACCCATTTAACACACTACTTTCAACTTGAAATAAACACTTAAAATATCTAATCCCTTAATATCTTTAAAACATTAAAAAAAAATCTTTTCACCACTAGAGACCACCAATGGTCATGATGACCACTAATGGTCACTGTGCATGACTTCTAGTAGAACATACCTAAACCCTAACTTACCCACAACCCACCCCAATAGCTAAAAAATTACCAATTTCTACACATTCTTATCTCCTATCCACAACACTCTAATCCACCCCTCCTCATTTTGTAATTCATTAGTGAATTTCACCAAAACCAAGCAAAACCCACCTAACTAACCAACAAAAAATCATAGAACATACAATATTAATGCAACTTAAAAACTAATCTATCAAATTAATGTAACCCCTACTTTATTCCTCAACTATCATCAAGGAATCTAGGGATCAACTACCCAACCACATGCCCTTCCATGCCCACCCTATGTCCTTATCAATCTACTTGGTCAATCCAACTCAACAACCCACCCACTAATAGTATCTATTAGAGCATTTGCACAAAATTCCAAGCAAGTAATTCATAGTAGTCAAAATCAAAAATAAATGAAAATGACTCATTGAGTCACTTTTATTTTTAAAGTTTAGGGTTTGTACCCTAATTGTTAATGGTTAGGGTAACCACTGATGGTTAACCCTAAGGCCCCTAACTATTAATGGTCAGGATCCTATAAATTTTATAACCAACCAACCAACCAACTTTTCAAATTATTTTTAAAACCCACATCAAGTGTTTACCCAAGAGATTACCCTTTCTACTCACCTTGACAACCACCTCATCACCTCACTATTGGTCAATTTTGGTGTAGCTTATGTGTATTTTGTGATGATATTACCTAGTAATTTTAACCACAATGACAATAATTTCCATGTTGATCTATTTTTGAACTTATGATACCTTGTGCAAACCCCACCAATTAGTGTCTTCTTAGGAGCACTTCTTACTTTGTATACCTATGACTTCACTAGACAAATTTATGTTTTCCCCAAGAGAACTTCCTACCTTGGATACCCACAAAACCATAGACCTTTCCTAGGAGTCTTTTGATTTTGAGTGCTCCCAACTTCTATGCTTAAATATGATCGTGCGGTTTACTTGTCACTTATCCTTCTAGTGCCAACCCTTATTTTTACCAACTATGAAAACCTAGTCAATGCGTGATCTTGTATATCACACCTTTTTCACACCATGTACACATGTTTATGATTTAGTTCCTAACATATAATCCCTTTTTCTCACCACTTTCACCACTTATAAAACCTACACCTAATTTTTTTCTAACTCATCGACTCCTAGTTTGAGGGGGAACACCTCCTCCCACACTTAGGGAAACCTAACCTTTAACCCATAATCTATTTTTTTTGTAGCTTTTTTATCTAGATTGCATAAAAAAAATGGGTAAAATGTAGACACTAAAAATCTACACATGATGGTTTTTAATATTTCAACTCCCCTAGACCACTTTAAGACCCCCTAGGGCCTTGACTTAACTTTTTGACGAATAACCAAACCAAACCCTAGTTAGACTGACCTACTAGCTAAACCCATCCTTTTAACCCAAAATTACCTTTACCTTTAACCATTTAAAGTCATCTTAACTATTGAAAATCACCCTAACCATTGATGGTCAGGTTCCACCATCTAAACCAACTTAACTGACCCTTCACTCCACATTGTTTTTTTATAATTAGCTCATCTAATTCATGTGTGAGCTAATGCATGCACAAGTAAAAATTAGGCAACAAGTTTGACCCCTTGTTAATCTCTTGTTTCACCTCTCCTTCCTTTCTATAATAAGAGAGGAGAAAGAGGTGAAAAAGGACCACAACTTTAAGCGCTTTTACATCTAGAGTTTTTTTGTAGGTCACTTCTTCCACCAATCTAGTGACCCAACCATCATGTCAGAGAGTCAACTTGCCACCGACCATTAGCCAACATCCAATTAATATTAATATATTGTAATTTCCCTAGGATACACCATCTTAAACATTCATTTAATCAATCACCAACAATCTAAGTATCTATTTTAATTATTCAATTACTTTTTTCCATTTTGTAATCAACCTAACAAAAACTAATCTCTAAAAATTGCCTTTTATGATCCCAATAATCTAACCTTTTTATCACCCAAAACCAACACATATTAACCATTTATGGTCATTCTAACCAATCATAATCTATCCAACCATCTATGGTTACCTCACCCATTGATGGTCACCTCAACCATCGACAGTCACACTAACTATCGATGATCACTATGGTAGAAAATAATAACAAGCTATTTTTACCTATTTACTCTCAAAAAAATCCACCTTTATTTTTCTCAACCTATTCAAAAAGCCCCAAACTATTTTCTAAACCACACTCAACCTATTTAGCATTAGTATTGACCCACTTATTACTATAACTAGTCAATTTCTTTATCAAGCATTTCTTGTACTTAATTTTAGTATCTTTTATGATTTATGTAAGTAATTTAACTTATATTTTATAAACTTAATTGTTTAAAAAGAGTGCATTGATATCTCCCAAGGTATCTCTTAATTCCAAGATCTAGCTAGCACTAGGCAATCCACCCATTTATCTATCTAACCAATCATTTACTTTAGTGTTGTCTTATTTAGAGGTCATTCCTCCCAAGCTAAATAGGAGCTCTCTATAGTCATCTAATTCAACACACACACAACCAACTAGGTTTTTCAACCAAACCCATATCTAGTTTCTTTATTCTTCCTCTCTTAGAATATAATCTAACATTCTTTGAAATATTGGAATGAGTTCAAGAGTAAAGGGCCCAAGTTCTAAATGGCCAAGTAGAAGAAGCACGTAAAGAGATATCATAAATTAGGAAGAATACACCAAAGAAATTTAGAATTCATGTATAATATTATTCAAGGATTTCCCTACACCCATCCAATGAAATATCATTCTCATGCATATGATCCTATATCTATGCCATTCTATTTCATAGGGTATAATTATTTCTTTTACCATTACCACATGGTAGTCTAGCACTTGCTCTACACAAAGAAATTATTTTACGTTGGATGAGATCTTGAACTCCATGTGTCATGACCATGATAATTCCATATAAAATACCCAAAATACTCCTTTGATATCCCATTAAAACAGCATGTGTCACTCTTGTAATGCCACATTCAAGATCAATTAAAAAGTTCCATTTGCTGAGTGGCAGTCAAATATGAAGAAGGTTGTTGGAAGTAATTGACTAGAGTTTAAGGCAATATAAGAGTGATTAAATACATAAGTGGCTATTGGTAATTGGGATATGGATTCATGCCACCTTCTAACCTTATCAAAAATATATTCCATTCCCCTATGCACATGTATCCTAAGAGGATCCTGCCACTAACTCCAAATCCAATCAGCCTACTAGAATTTAGGAATTAGAGATAAAGTGATGTAAGAGAATTAAATGCTAAATCTATTTCTCAAGTGGAAAATTTATTATAAAATAGGCTTGATTCACTATAAAATCTTGGTTCTTCATTGTAAAAAGGGTTGACATATTTTTGGTAGCCTAATGCTATTGAAATTGTCCCTCCATGAGCACTTATATTGGCTAAATATTGCAGACTAATGAGAATTAAGTTCACCTCCTTATATTATTCTAATGATATATGTGTTATTTGTGTTTTTTTAAATCTTTTACTATGGGTAATTTTCACCCCTCTCATCATTGTACATTCCTTGCACCTCAACATCAAACTTGAAACTCACTTGTAGATCATATTCTATGCATACTCAGGTATATGTTGATACTATCTATGCATTATTTGTCATCCCTTTTAGTGTTTCACTGAGTTCTCATTCTTCCATGTGAAAAAATTATGCACTTGGAGTATCCTTGGTAGAATCTTTGTGATATTATCTTGTTCTCAAAGTTTTGTATTATCTTTATGATATTAGAAGTACTCACTCTATTTATGGTGCATCACCTTTTTACTTTTAACATCTCTTACCTTTTCCCTCCCTTTTCCCTCAAGATCCTAGGTTTAGACTAGTGGTAGATTTACCTTTCTACTCTTTAGGCCTATGCTTTATTTTTAAACTAGGTGCACTTAGAATATAAGAAATATGTCATACTCCAAAGGCTCATCACAGGGATCACAAGGGTCCCACACCTTGGGGATGCTCCCATCATTATGATAAAGCTCAACACCTCATCGTAAAGCACTCTCACACCATAAATCATTCCATAAGTGCTAGTTTCAAATGGTAATATTTATTTTACATTCTCTTACTATATGACCAAATTTAATTCATTCAAAACAATAACCATTAAAATAATTAACATACCTTATAATATTTGGCTATCTGATAGGTTGTTCATATTGATCTTCTTCTCTTCAACATTATTCTTCTTGACTTGAGGTGTCTTATTTTATTATTATATGAAACCAAGACTTTTCTTGTCACTTGCAAATTTTTAAATACTTAAGATATCATTTAGATCCATATTGGTCTTTTTAAAATTTAAAAATCTCTTCACCTTTATACATGTTTGATCTAACTCAGATTTTAGGGATTCTACTTTAATTTCATACTTGACGCATTCTTCCTCTTTAGCCTTTAGGATTGTTTTCATAATCTCCACATGGGTTTGTACTTGATGGATGATATCTTCATACTATTTTAAAGTGTTTCTCAACCTTCCCTCAAATAAATAGATCTATTCCTTATAGTCCTGAGCTAATAACTTTAGTTTCCTATTCTTCTTCATAATCTTTAGATCTTCTAGGACATTTATGAGCCCAAATTCGATATACACCTTAGCTTCTCCTTATTCACTATCATAATAGACTTATTCATCTGATTCTACATCAACCATAAGGCCCTTCCCATTTAAAAACCCTCATTATTTGATTCTATGCCTATGAACATAGTTTCATTATTGTCATATTTAGATTCATTATTTCCATCAACACTATCAAATGTGTCTAAATAACTTACATTAGATGAGTTTCCTTCTTTGGTATAGAAACTATTCTTATTTTTGAATTATCCTTTCCTTATATCAATCATCTTAAACTCTCTCTTATTCTTGTCAGACTTATAGGATGTTTTTATCATATCCATAGTGTTTATCATGATCTTAATTATGCCCAAATTTGTCCTTATTAGGACACTTGGTTGTAAAGTGACTAATCTTACCATATATAAAACATTTTAAGGGTAACTTACCTTTGTAATTACTTGAGACAAACCTTAAATTTATATCAAACATAGCCATTAATTCATCATCATCAATATCTAAACATACCTCATCATTTATCTTCTTAGCCTTTGACTTATTTTTATCTTTGAAAGTTTATTCCTTTGTGGGAGGTCTTCCTTAAGTCATTATCATCTCATAGGTAGTCAAGATGCCATGCAACCCATCGATCTCTAGCTTGTCCAAATCTTGCATCTTTTATACTATAGATACCTTAGAGTCAAACTTAGAAGTTAGTGATCTTAATACCTTTTGGATAATGATAGATTATTTCACTTCTTCTCCTAATCCTATAATTATATTGACAACTTCATCAACCCTTAAAAGGTAGGATGTAATGGTTTCATATTCACTCATTTTAAGGATTTAAAATTATCTTTTGTGGGTCTATAACTTAGATAACTTCAACTTGATGTCTCATTCATACATGATATTCAATTTTTTCCATATTTATTTGGATGAAACATAATGCATTACCTTTACAAGTTCTACTTTTGATAGGCCACAAAGAAGGGCATTTGCTGCCTTGGAGTTATTTTCACTTACCTTCTTAACTACTGCATATGTGGGTGGAATAGGAGTTGATATATAGCCATCCAAAAATGAATTTAAAATATCATTTCCTTGTAACATCAGATATATCTTCATTCTAACACTCCAAAAGGCATAATTATATCTATTTAACAATGGAACCTTACTCGTAGAGAAACCACCTTGAGCTTGCTGACTAGTCATCTTTGCTTCTTAGGATCTCCTTTAGGCTATCAAGATTGATTCAAAGGACATAATATGATACCAATTTTTTGAAATAATATTATTAAGATGGGGTGAATTATTATTAAAAAAATTTCATTCAATTCCACTTAACCATAAACGAACCATTCTAATAAGCATGTACATCTTAGCAAGCATAAGCATCAAACCATAAGAGCATGAAACATATGAACACAATGTATACATGGGAAACCCTCAATGGTAATAAAAATAATTTATCAATAAAATGGAGTACATTATTATAATATGAACGTAAATTTTTAGTGAATTACCCACTTTACAAGGAACACCAATCCCAATTAGCATAACACCAACTCAACTAGCTTTTAACAAGCACCTACTTGCAAGGAGGTACCAACCCCCTAGATGACTCAACACCAAATCAAATACCTAACTATTTTATCATTTTTATAAACCTTTGTTTCTCATATAATATATTACGATCTTATCCTTTATCTCTTCACTCTCTTTTATCCCTCTCAAACTAGCCTTTAGCCTTCTTCACTAAACTAACCCTCTTCATGGCTTGATTAGGTCTTCTGACCTTGATCTTCTTATGTATAACCTATGTTAGATATTAATGACATATATATGATGGTTCACATGACATTATTATTCTCACAAATTATCTATATCATTATATTATCATCTTCTGCTCTCACTCTCTAAGCATACTAAAATAGGCTTAGATTGCCTTGCTTTTATACAAGTCATTTGATCATATCTTTCTTAGTGAGATACATAATTAAATAAATTATATAAAAAATAAATAACTATTATAATATTTAAATAACATTCATTAATCATGAATCAATAAATACAATAGGTTTTCCATACATCAATTATCCCTTACTCCTCTTTTAGGTTTATGAAGACCTAATATGCCTTCTTAACAACACATTATCCTTTGATCTTTATTCAAGCATATAAAAAAACATCACATGTCAAAAAAACACCATATTAAACTCTAATATAAATTATATAGCTTTAATTTATGTCTACAACATCTTTTAGTTCCAACCACCACTTGAACCCTTTCTCAAATCATTGTTCATAAAAGGCTTGTGCATATTAAAAAACTCTGTATTCAACAACTAAGGCATACACTAAATTTTTATAAATAAATATGAAAAAAATAATATTAAAAAACCTCATGACCTCATGGTCATCAAAAATTTTATCATATGTTTCAACTCAGAGTATGTAAGCTTAAACTCTTCTCTACAAGATGTTCACTCAGAACTACTAACTGACTCCAAAACATAATCAAGGAAACATAAATTTTTGACATCTAATTAAATGAATTCAAGAGAATTAAATTATTGAAAAACATATTATATAAAAATTATATCAACCTCTAATAATTATATCATGATCTCTAATTAAAACTATTGGACTTACAGACCAATCTGTTGACCTTCTCTGTCACAAACTCTACTCAGCCAGATAAGCCATTTTGTCTTCAATTTTCAACTTCTTACACTAACTTCCAAGATTATTAAAATCATATATATATATATATATATATATATATATATATATATATATATATAAGAAACAAAAAATATCATAATGCATTTAAATTCATCACTCTTACATGAAAACACATCAAACATCATCTTTTGACTTTTATCTGATTTCTTTACTATTTGCACCACTAGGTCTATTAACAACTGGCTAACTTGGATCAGATAAAAGTCAGAAGATGATGTTTGATGTGTTTTCATGTAAGAGTGATGAATTTAAATGCATTATGATATTTTTTGTTTCTTATATATATATATATATATATATAAGAAACCAAAAATATCATAATGCATTTAAATTCATCACTCTTACATGAAAACACATCAAACATCATCTTCTGACTTTTATCTGATTTCTTTACTATTTGCACCACTAGGTCTATTAACAACTGGCTAACTTGGATCACCAAATTTTCACACCTAAAATTTTTAGCCTATCTATAAAACTCCATGGAAAAAAACTAAAAGTCTAAAACTTTCATCTTCATCCACTTAGTAACTTTGAATTGGTCAACTTTATCTGCTACAATAAATATTTAAAACACAAGCACTTTTTTGTAGGGTCTGCTCACTCACTTGAGAAACCAATCACACCTATATATGCCTAAGAGATTTGACATCAACATAAAATAAATTAATCAAACATATAAAACCTTTTTGAGCTATTTATAATAATATCTTCAACATTAAGTCATTTTTAGGATTCTATGAGGGTTTAGACCATCTTTCAGTCTTAATGAATATTCATAAATCTTAGCTCCTCTTTTCAAAAATCAATGCTTGGAAATTTTAGATAGAACACATACTCATCTACAATGAATACATTATATTTTCATGTAGATGATGCACATGCCATTGAGAACTATAAAAACCTTCTCGAGTAGACAATTCTTCATTCTATTCACTTAAAAAACCTTGAAACACATTTCAAACCTTTTCTTACAAGCCATGACATAAAAATTCATGCACATATTTAAAACAAATTAAATCACCTCTGATAGTGTTCACTTTCTCATCCATGTCTTAAAAAATAATCTTGATACCTCATCTATCCACCATCTCTCTTTTTCTTTTTGAGTCATAACCTATAAGTCCAATTAGGCCTTGAATTTGACCTTCTAGACACTCTAAAAACATCACCTTAAAACTCTCGTATGTTCCAATTCCTCTTATGTATGATAAATCAACCTTATACACTCAATCTTCTTTAGATCTTCAAATAATAATCTTTGGATCTTCTTACAAATCTTTAGAGCTTGACTAAGAATCTTTGTAACATATTCATAGCTACATACACATATCTTCAGAGCTAACCTTTTAATCATTTGCAAGGTCCTCAACACCTCATGTACAAAATCAAACAACCTATATTAGGCTCAAATGCTATCAATTTTTCTTTAGAGAATTTACATCTTCATATCTCATTTTTAACATTGTTATAACTTCTTATATAGATATTTAAAGCACATAGTTTCTTCTTTAAAGCTCACTCATTTCATCATGCTACCTACACATGCCTTCTCACAAGGTCTAGACAAAGAATTGTATATGCTTAACATTTGACATACTAACCTATACTCATTCACATTGATCTCAATGATATTTCACAAGTTAACATTATGACATTATTCAAATAATCCTCTTCATATCACTACTATTCATATAGCAACAACACTCACTATACTATCAATAGAATAAATTATACACATACCTCAAGGCTTACTTAACCAATCATATTCATAAGAAACTTTGACATCAATGATATTATATTGACATCAATGAAATAACCATGCATATTCATAATAATATTTGACATCAATGATAACATTAAATACCAAATCTCAACACTCAATGACTATGATCAACATACTCTCCCTTAATCAATGATAATGTTAAACATAAGAATACAAATAAAATCAAGTTTAAACTAGATAAGATAGAAATGAAAGCATGCATGAATATGTAATACAAATTTGTGTAATACCTAGGATGTATGTGTGTTGAGTCTAAAGTAGTAATTGTTGGCAAAAAATATGAGTAAGAATAACATGATCAATATCAATATATAACAATGCTAAAGCTATGATGTAGAATATACAAAGATAGAACTTGGGAATCAAAACTATGTATAAGATTCCCCCAAGTTGTAAAATGTGTCAAGTGAAGACCCATATATCAGTGTATATGCCCCCAATGGGTGGATAATAGCAAGTCTAGATTGATGTAGTGGACCTAAGTCCTATAGAAATATATAAGTACTTGACAAGAACAAGTGAAGCATGTGTGTATGATAAACTAGACTATATTAAGATAGTTAACATATGTAGTGTCTAGAAATTATAAGAAGTGTAAACATATAAATTGATAAAAATTATAAGCTTGTGTTTTTTGAGTAATTATGTGAATGTTTTTGTGTTTTTTGAAATATTGTTTTTGAATTTTTTGGATATGAGTTATATACAAGCAACATGAAAATGAACTATGTACAAGGAGAAATAAATAAGGAAAGTATACAAAACAAGTAATAAACAGTACTAACTGATGAGTATCATGGGATACTCACTATCAATGTGGCCTATGTTAAAAATAGGAATTATAATCTCTTATGCAATAGGATTGCTTTGCCAGAGTTGAATGGTGTTGTAGTAGAAATCTAAGTATTGTTAATCATAAAAATCATAATAACTTAGAATTCTAGAGGGAATTTACTCATATTATGGAGTTGAAATTTTTGAATTATGCTTTGGAATATTGATATTGTGCTAATTATATGTAGATGGTGCTCTAGAGGCTATTTTTATAAAAAGCCTTTTTTGAGAATGCTTGTTAGCTTAGCATGATTTTGACTTTGAATCTAAATTTTTGGATCTTTCTATAAAATTTATTATGTATCTAGACTTTTTTACTTGATAAACTTTATAAGTGAATGATGTGACTTAAGATGTGTAATAAATACTAACCTTATTGACCAACATTATCTATTGCTAGAATAGGAGTAGTGATGCCTTGGGCCTACTTGCCTAAACATTGACCATGATAAGCAAACTTTTGTAGATATTTTGACCAAACCCATACTGATTTAAAATTTGAGTATCATTTTAGGAGGTATATTTTCATCTTTTACTCGCTTTACCTATGTTTGTTGTATTGTTTCTTGCTATGATTGTGTCACGTGAACCTTTTGTTATTCTATGTTATGATTTGGTAACCAATTTTGTACTATTTATAAATTTGAACCTTTTTAAATATGTAGATGTGCCATTATATGTTGTTTAGAATATGTGTCACTGTTTGAGTCATTTGTATCCATTATCTATTGTGTTTTATTTTTTAATGCTAAACATGAATTGGTGTGGTGCCCATGTATTCTATGATATGCACAATAATATATGGATCTTCTCACTAGCTATAGAGGGGGTAAGTTGATCAAGTTAGATTTAATCATTTCCCTTAGTACCTCACTTGAACTCTTATTTGATCTTTGAATGGTTTTTGAATCACTAATTGTATATGTACTTTATTATGATTTATGATTTGTATATGAAAGAGTGTTAAGCACAACTTTGATAGGTGTAGATGCATATACATGATTTAGTCTAACATATTATGAAGACTATGTACATATAATGTGATTTGCCAATAATGTGACCTATTTCATTAATAATTGATTTTGATTATATAAATATGATATTAGCTTTCTCATAATAATAATTTGATACATTAGAGTGTCACAAGGTTGTTTATGATTGAACATGTAGGCACACACCTTATAGGGAGTCGATGTGAATAGGCTGAGTATGGGGATTTATGCCATTAGTATAGGTCACTTAATATTGTGGAAGAGTGATAGGATGGACCTAGTTAGAGTGAAAATTTATATCACCCTCATGGATATGAGGAGGAGAAGGAGACTCTTTCATGTGCATAAGATATGACATTAAAACTTGAAACCTAATGATTAGCTTATTCAATAGATCCTCTATGTGTGTAAGGGTTTACTTCTTAATGGAATTATACATAAGTAAAATATAACATGCTATGAGATATGACATACATTAAAATTGATATAAAACATCATCTATACATGTGTTTATCTTTTTAGATTTCATTCTGAATTAAAGGAAACAAGCATGCAAATAAAAGTATTAAACTTTTCCATAAAAAATGATAATTTTATTATATCATTATTATCATGATTATATCCTATAAAATAACAAATATATGGATCTAGAATTTAAATGTTGGAAATGTAAACCCTAGGATTATCTAGGGTTAGGGTTTGTGCAATATTTAAAGTAAGTAGGGTTCACCAAATATTTTAACCTTTTAAGACTTAGAAAGTGTAAATCCTATGTTTGTTAAAGAGACGAGTAAACTAAATTAGGGAAATAATATGCAATAAATACGACCATTTATTTGTTATATAATTGACTAGTTTTTTAATTTTCTAAAAATAATAATAAATAGTTTAAGTAATAACTTAGTTAGAAAACACCTGATACAGATGATCTAGGTACTATAAATTGAGATGAAAGCTAGTATGAGTGTCATAAACTAGATCAAAATGTCATAAAACCTCTTGTATATTATTTTCATAATTGGATAGTAGGACCATTATTAATAAAGTGGTGGTAGTGTCTTGATATTGGTTGTAGTGTCCTCTATGTAGGACTATTCTGAGTTTCTAGGTGCACCTATGTCTAGATTCCTAGGGTGTATTCCTATGTGCACTAGTTTTGGAACCTTGTATTTTTCTTGTAATGACTAATTTATTATTCAAAACCTAATCCTCTATGTAACAATGGCATGGGCTGAAAAGTGTGTACATTAGTAGGGTAGGATAAACATCCTCAACACCTTGCTATGAAGAGATTTACCTACATATAATACTCTAAGGATGGATCAATCCTATTGTAGTTCTCCCCATCTAAGTTTTAGTTAAATTTCAAGTTATACTAGGATTATAGTAGCCTTGAGTGCCTCAAGTGTGCTTGAAACTAGAAATCTAAAAAATCTAAGCTTAGGGTTGTTTTAGATGATATTATCTAGAAGTACAGTACAATAGGGATTGATAACCTTAATTTTTCTCAACTTGTTCTATGCTATAATGTATATTTTGTATATTATTTCCATATATTGGTTATAAGGATAAAAGTCATGTATTTATACTATTAGGTTGTTTGTGCAGATGATAAAAGATGTTTAGGCTGACTTTTGAAGGATTTAATTTTGAAAAGATATCCATTTGTGAAAATGTAAGATAAATGAAATTAACACAATTTTAGGGACACTAGCACTATGTGGTTCTAGTTTCCTTATTATGGCACTAGTTTTCATCTAGTATAACACTATGCATGAAGGGCATGGATTGAAAAATGAGGGTCTAGGGGTATTTTGGGCTGACTAGGGATACATGTGGTCTACATGAAATTAGGATAAGCATGACAATAGACTCTAGGATAAGTCTAGGGATAATCTAGGGATAGGTAGTCTAAAGTATAAATCTTAATACTCAAATACTAATTTTGGGAGATTACACTCACAAATCTTCATTCAAACATAGACAATCGTATAATTATATGAAACACCTTTGTTGCTTGTCATGTTTCATAACTCCTCACAATACCTTATTATGACTCAACCACTGTTTTCCACTTTAAAAAATTCCTTAATTCAATAAAACTATTCAAAGTGTCATGTGCATCCATAAAACCATTCCAACATACTTAAAACCCTAAAAAAATATTATAGGTAGTCACCATGTAAGTTTTCACAACCATCCATGCTTATGTATTTAACTTTCACAACATCCTATGCAACCATTACTTGATAAAACACCTAACTTGTGAAAAATTACCATTTCTAAGTCTATTTTAATGTTTATATATTTAAAAAAATATCCAATTTGTTGAACACTTTGCATAAGGGAGTACACTTTCATCCTTCAACAATTTTGGGAAGCTAGGCCCATATCCTTCCTACACCAAGAAAAATTCTTATTACTTAATGCCTTGGTTAATGAATCCAATATATTTTCCTTTATGTCCACCTTATAAAAATATATCTTTATATTTTCACCATTTTCCTTAAAAAATGATATCATACATATAATTTTTTTGTTTGAGAATGATACTTAGGGTTCTTTACAAAATAGATTGCACTTTGACTATTTCAAATTATCCTTACAACATTTTTATTTAAACCAAACTATAGAACACAACCTTTAAGTCCACACCAATTCATTTATTACATGACTAAATATGATATTTTCATATTTAGTTTTACATATCATAACAATAGCCTACTATTTTCTCATCTAAATTATAGATCCACTAAATAAGTTGAACACATATGTTGTAGAACTATGACAATCAATATCTCTAGTCTAATAAAAATCCACAAATTCCTATAAATTAAAAGCATTAATTTTATTAGGTGTGCCTTACGAAAAAATTTCATAATCATAAGTTATACCTAAATACCTGAAGATAGTATTCACCACCACTCAATGCTCTTTTCCTAGATTAAATATGAATCTGCTCACTATTCCCACTACTTATGTAATATTAGGTATTGTATACACAATTGAATACATCAAGTTTCCAACCACACTCATATATATATATATATATATATATATATATATATATATATATATAAAACATTACTCATGTATTATAACTCATCTCATGTTTTATGACATTAAATAGTTGATAACTTATGACAAACTCAAAAATGTGTACACACAAGTTTGTAGTCCTATGTCCATAACATTTTCAATGCCATTTCAAAATAATTCTTGTATTTTAGTCAAAGTGTATTTTAAAAAATATATATTTTGATTTGCATGCCTGAGATTAATGTTTTAGAACTAATATATTTAATGTCAAATTATGTAAATAGTTAATACTTTACCTAGTTGATCATGTACTTGTCATTTCCTATTAGAGACATGTCATCCACATAGATGACTATTGTATGAAATGAGATATGATTGACCTGTAAATTATCCTATTTAAGAGATCCATACTCAAATAAGGTAAATAAAATATATCCCATTTATACTTAATGTATAAATATAGGACCAAATGGATCCACTAAAATGAGAAAGAGGATTAGTTATCACACAACATCAATAGAGAGGGTTATAAAGCTTTTAGGTAGTCAATATAATGAAATAAACCTAACTAGATATTCTAATATATGAATTGATATAATCTATTATTTCCAAGATATCAACAAAAATAAGTGGGATAGTAAAAAATAAATTAAAAAGAATATGTTCATGTGGGTATTATACACACCCCTAGATCTAACAAGGTAGCCTATAACATTTTAGGATCTCAATGAAGGTAAAATCTACTCCAGAGCATGAGTTGTAAGTATAGGTTAAACAATCAAGTGGTGGAATACTAAGATAAGTATGCATTTTTTTAACTAAGTGTGCATGAATGAAAACTAAAAGAAATTCATAACCTAGTTGATTTGGATGGATGGACCTTATTTGAAAGTGGGTAGATCTCAAAAGAAACTTCAAAAAATGATGGGTAGAGTAGAAAAGAAATATTCATGGTCTCTAGGGATTACTTCTAGGGTAGGTTTCTTTGTGGAAAAGTGTTTTGGAGATAATAATTTTTTCTAGTAGCTATTTCACACTCATACAAATAAAAGTATCTAGTCTAGGAAGATATAATATAGGAAACTAAAATATCTCAGCTAAAGGTTACTCCTATTAGAGTAATTATTACACACTCTTAGGAGATTATAGCTTAGATTGTAAAGGTATATATCATAGTTATTACTCACACTTATAATAATATATCAAATAAAACACTTTTGTACACTCTAAAAATTGAAATAGTCAACCTATTTGCATATAATCAATAATAATTACTAATTATTCAATAGTTTTTTTAAATATTAAAATAATAGATATTAGTGATCAAAAAATAAATTCTCTATAGATATTGGACACTTTAAATTATTGAATCAATCAACCAAGGAAATAAGCACTTAAATACACAGAATTGGAATGAGAATGGATTTACATAGTTTCATGCCAATAAAAAATGACTTCTTCTTATATTGATAGTTTTCCAACCCTTTGAAATGAGGGTTTTAAAAGTATAAATATATTTGGGGATGGGTCACCTCATCCTCCAATTTCATACAAAACTCCAAGTTACATGTTAATAGTTAGAACCCTAGTTCTAATTTGATGCTAAAAACTACATGTACAATGATAGTTGATCACAACTTTGTCCAAAAATAGATTCACTTACATGATTACATGAAATGTGTACATGCTTAAAAAATTATTTAACTAAATACCACATGCACATGTAAATTATTAATAAACTATACTTAGAAAGACTAATCTTACATGTAAAATTACATACATAATTAACTTTAGATAACTAAGGTTTATTAAAAATTGGTGGTTGCATGACTAATATTTTTGTGGTAGGAGGTGCTGAAATTGATGGTGGACTTGAATTGGGAAGTAGATTCAAGCTAGAAGGTGGATTCAAGATAAAATCTACAACCTTAACCTCCTTTTTTGCCTTTAAATCTTAGTAATGTTTGTAACCCACAACATGTTGTAACCTAATGATATCCATATTCAAGAGGGATGGCCTATTCACTCTATTGAATTGCACCAACAATCATGCATGTTTGATCTTGGTGGATTTGAAATTGACCTGAAAGATTTCATATTTATTCAAAAATTTATCTCTACCTCAATTTATTATAATTTTATCCCTCAAAGATTTTATTTGAAATTGGTCAAAGTTTGCTGAAGGAACTAATCAAAACTAGCATTACTAATTAAATTTCTTATGGAGTCTTAGGCCTGAGATAATTTTAATTCATCTATAATCTAAAAAACATGTTTCTCATGTTCTGTGAATTTTGGGATTAGGCACTTTGCATTTCTAACCCAATATCTTACCTCCTACATCCATATGACCACCAAGTTAAGGGCATTGGCTATCTCTTGTGATGTCATAAAATTGATATGGATATAAGCCTTATTTTTAGTGTAGATAACAATAAAATTCATTTTTTCATCCTCTTTTAAATAATTAAATAATTTAGTTACTTCATTAATATGATAAGCTAATTCAACTCTCATTAAAATAATAGTGTCTAGGTTATTATATAATTGTAAGCCTATTTTTGGACATTTCCCTCAATTTCTAAAAGAACATGAAAAATTTATTGTTGTTATTGGACTTTCTCTAATTCTTTTTGTAACTCTATCCTAACTTACTCAGTACCCTCATGAAGTTATAGGAAATATTCTTTTTGTTCCTTTGAATAAGATATAAAATCTTCATTGTAATGAGACTGACCAATCCTCATGTTATTTATATTAGATAAAGAGAAGACTTCTTACCTCTCTTCCAAAATATCCCTCAACCTAAATCATCTCTACCTTCCTCTTCTTGACCTGTTTGATGGTCCCTATAGATTTTCCAAAGATTGAACTTATAGTGGGAATATTAGTTAATGCTATATTAAGCCTTTGGGAGGCTTGAACTTCTAACTCTATGGCCCACTATGGGATCACCAACTAAGTGGAGTCGATTAGCTAAGTGTCCTCAGCCATAGTCTCAATGATAAGGCCCCTTAAAGATTGCCTCAAAGCTTCTTCTTAAAGTGGGTCTAGTAATGGTTGCCAAAGTATCTTAGACCAATCTATACCACCAAACTAAGAAATTAAATGAATTGTGTATATATGCTTATTATTCTCATACTTATTAAATGAAACTATAACAATGGTCTAGATAGAACTAAAATAAGGCATTGGAAAGCCTAAGTGGGTGGAATACACATGTAATTATGCACTTTACAAGGCTCCCTTAGTATTATTAGTGTAAAATTTTAGACTTAGGTGAAGCTGAGGGAATAGTGATAGAGTTAACTATACTGGAAATGAAGACAATTCATGTTAAAGAAATAACCTCAATATTAGAAATAATTGGGGTTATATAGATAATAAGAATAAAAGAAACAAATTCAACTCTGGGAACCACTAGGGATGTTATAAAATTAGGACTAAGAAAGATAATATCAAATGAACCAATAGAAATGGGATAAATAATTAAAATAACTAGAATTAAAGAAACAATAGGAACTAAAAAATTAGATGGATCCATATCCTCACCTAATTTATCAATCCCTAGTGTTGTTTTTCCTTTTCTTGGAGGCTTAAGACCTTATCTCTTTTAAATTATTCCTCCCCATATTCATCAGTAGGTTCACTTATTATGGATAGTTGTTCATGCCCTATAGCTCTTTTTATATATGGTGCATCAATAGTTGTGCTCATAGGATGTCCATGGGACTTATTTTCCACTTGTAACAAAGAGTTACCTTTTTAGATGAGGATGGAGCCATTTGAGTGGTAGAAGTTGGGCCTTCCACACTTTCAATCATGGGTGATGAAAAAGAAGTAATAAGACTAGAGTCTTTTGAATTAGAAGAGTTAATACAAATTAGATCTTCTACTCTCCCAAGAGAGCCTAAAATATTAGGAACTTCTTCCACCTCAAGCTCTTGCTTCATATATTTAATTACAATTGGTGGCATTTGAGATGGTTTCCCTTTGTCCAAGGGTAGATGAGAAGGCCTAATATTCCAAATTTTTGTAGCATCCCATCCACCTATAGGTAAAATCCTAAATCATGACTCTACAATTATAATTTAAGGTTATTCTTTTATTATTTTCTATAGTTACTCAATTAGTCTAGCCATCTAAGCCCTATATTAAACTTGAGTATCATCCTTTGAATTTAAGAATAAAAAGTCATGGTCATAAGTTTCGTGCTAGTATGGGATACCTAGACCTTGAATATGCTTTTGAATCCAACCATGACGGTCTCAATCTCTATGTGGTAGGGTGGACAATGAATAGTAATCTCAAGTTTTGCCAACCTCTCCAAAATGCTTTTAGTTAGCATAACACATTTAGCTAATGATTAAATGAGAGCCTTGAACTACACTCTTCTTATTTTTTAAGTCATCATCAATCCACCACCATAACTAGTATGTGATATCCTATTTTTCTAGTTTAAATGACACATATTTTGGGAGATGTAATGGATCAAATTTTTTCCTTGTGACCATGCCTAGTATATAGTCTAGATAGAGCCAATAGTCTCCTCTTGGAATCAATGTATCAATAATTCTTTTTGATATTATAAGAAATGGTGATTCATGAATTAACCTCCATATCTATGGATACACATCCTATAAAATTATGATTATGTTCCTTGTAAGTGTAAATGTGGAGGAATGAATAGGAGTTACATACTCAATTTTTTATGTAATCTAGATCTAGGCTCAAGATAGATCCATTATGCATGTAGATTGTGCCTATGAATACATACAAAAGGTAAGACATGTATGAATAGCTTCCCATGTCCTCTTATCTTTATGTAACAATTGTTACTACAACCTAGTATTAATTATCTCTCCTAGGGTTAAGGCTAGCTCTGAGTTCATTAATAAATCTAGCAATGGTACCCACTTTAGGGGAGTAAAAATGATGCTAGGGTAGCCATATAATCTATTTAGTATATCAATTCTAATTCAGACTCCCATTTAAAACTTGGTGATAGTTACTAGTTATTTTTCCTTGAGGAAAATTGTTTCCTAAGGGATAATCCATTTTCTCAACACTTTTTCAATTGTGTTGTTCTTATTCCATGATACCACTCCATTTAAGTCAAATGAAGTTTTTACAAAAATAAAACATAGGTACCTCTAGAAAACATCTCCAAAAATGTAGGTAATTATAGTTTTATGGTCCATGTAGTGTAAAAAACCACCACTAATCACCTTCCTTGTAAAGAGAAATTCCTAAAAAGTATAATCCTTGTTGTTTGATTGGGATAAAATATACCACTAATTGACTTTTCATTAGTGTTATATTTTCTTCACATGTATGTGTATCTACTTTTATGATTACATCCCATAGAGTTGAATAGTTAGAATACTCACCATTGAACACCATCAAATAATAAACTATGTTCATGTATTCTATGGAATCTTTGATTGAAAACTTGGAAGGTGGTTAGAATCCCCTAAATATCCTATGTGAAGAATCCATTTTTATTTTTTTATGCCTATATAGTTCTAGTTATTCAATTTAATGGCTTGGATATTTTTGAAGTAATTAATAGTTTGGATGTAAGTAGATAGGGCTTCAATTTCTCTCAAGGATTTAAATTCACTTGGGCTCATTAGTAATCAATGTATATGCTATTCTATTTCAACTCAATGATATATATTTTAATATTCAATTCTAGCTTATGAGACATTAATGCCCAATACCTCTAATTTTTTTACTCATTCGAATCAAATTTTGACACTTTAATTTGGTGGGTATGCCACTGTTTCTATGCAAAATTGCTTTCTACATTCAAAGAAGAAATAAGAAACTGAAAGAAAATGGTTAAGGCTAGAAGTACCTGATAAAGTTGAGCGCACCGAAATCAGATGTTGGAAGATTCTCCTCTTTGGCTGTGGAGGAATGACACCTGCGAAGAAAAGAGACTAAAACACGGAAAGATGTTAGTCAAAGATATGGTGGGTTGTCAGGCGAACGCCCGATCCCAGAAGTACGAAGACTCCCTAGAAGGATATCAACCCACTGATAAAAAAAAGTAGAATATTGGACGAAAGTAGATAATAAAAGATGAAATGATAGAAATAAATGACAAAAAATTAAAAAAAGTGTACCTGATAAGCGGCACTATTCTGCACAGTCGCCGGCGTCGGTCTCTGTGGTGCCGGCGTCGGTCTGGGAAGGTGCCGACGTCGGTTAAAGTGCCGTCGTCGGTCGGGGTAGTGACCGGCATCGGTAGGGGCAGGTTCTGAATAGAGGTCTGGAAAAGTTGCAGAAGGTTTTGACAAGGTCGGGACAAGATTTTAGACAGAGTCGGAACGGGGTTTTTGGTCGAGTCTGGGGGTTTGAAGCTTCAAGATGGCAGAAATAGGGAATAAATAATCAGAAAGAAAATGAAATAAAACACAGAAGATACTTACCTGTGAGAAGTCATGATTGAAGCCATAGTCAAAGTTCTCGTGCAGTGCTGGAAGAACGAATGCTGGAGTTGGTGGATGCTGGAGTTGATGGATGCTGGAGTTCAAATGCTGGAGAGCCTGTAGATGTTAGAAAAATGGGAGCCTGTGTGACTGATCGGGGGGGGGGAGATTGAAGGGAGGCCCCGGGACGGTTTCAAGAGACGGTTCGATAACCGTTTTGAAAAACCGATCGGGAACCGAATGGTAACTGATAACGGGTAACGGGATGGTGACCGACGTCGGCAGGATTGCCGACGTCGGCCGATAAGTGATCGACGTCAGTGACATCGGCCGGGTAAAGACCGTCGTCGGCAGATGTACAATGGGGATGGAGTCTAGCTTTAGTCCTCTGCTCATTGTTACATGCTGCCAGGGTCAAGGTTGGTAGGACAAGTGATCGACAAGGGTTAAATAGGCGAAGAAGAATAAGACAGAGAATGACCAGGGGAGTCGACACGATTTCGGTGTCTACATTTGCCCCTTTTTGTCTTGTTGGTTGTTCTGACGAACTGCAAGACAAAAATAGGAGTGAGTGCCCCAGGTGAGGGATAAGGTTGATTTTGTCTTGTTGGTTGTTCGAATGAACTGCAAGACAAAAATAAGAAATGGATAGGTTGCCCCGATTAAGGATAAGGTATTCCCCCTCAAAGCAGGAGTCGAGGGAAGGGAATCGAGAATCGGGTGCTGATTTGACAAAGAGTGGATGAAAAAGGGGTGAGGGTGAACGCTGTAAAATTTGTGATTGCGTGCATACCACTGCACGAGATGGTCAGGTCAAAAGTGTCGCAGGTCAAGGGTCGAGGAGTGCCAAAATCAAAGTAACCGGGCCCCAGCATTTAGTCATCTGCTGATCGGGTCACTCAATCTAAGCTGAAGCTCCAAATGGTCGTCGTGTTCCAGGTATCTCGGGCTCAAGAAGTGCTCCTAGAAACACGAAAAAGCCACAAGTAGTGCGGATCAACCGGTTTGCGATCCTATACTTGTGAGGGTCCAAAAAAGGTCTGTGCACAATTCTGCTAACCAGTCATGAGGTAGCATACATGCAAAAACAACCAAGGCAACAGTGTCTTGGAAGTAGTCGAGGTCAGCAGAGATAGGCATGATCTCCAATGGTTGGTGGTCGAGGGGAGGAATGGACGAAAGGATGTGGCCGAGCTAACCCCAGAAGACCCCATGTCAACTGAGTGCTGCCTACATAGCCCTGGTGATAGGGCCTCAGGCCAATGTAGTTCTCCCTAAAAGGGAGGGAGGGTCAGAGGGATTGAATGGGTCATGGTCAAGGACAAGATTATGGTTAAAAGAAGAAAAGAAGGTTTATCCATCAGAGAGATGAACAAACGAGAATGGTCGAGCTAACCTCAGAAAACCCCATGTCAACTGAGTGCTGCCTACATAGCCTTGGTGATAGGGCCTCAGACCAATGTAGTTCAGACCAAGCGTCTGAGTGGTAGACAGGTGGTTAAAATGGTTGATAGATTGGTCGATGATTGGATGAAAGGATGAGGAAAAAAAAGATGTTGCAGCCTTTTCCAAATGGTGTATTCTGCAACATTGGTTGAGGGGTTTTTCATCCCTAGCAATATTCCATATTCGTGATGGATGTATGTTAAAAATGAATTGAGGTCTATTTATGCTTCAGCAAGTATTGGTTTATGCTGAACATAAATTGTGGCGGGTGGATAGTTTCCATGTGTATTGGTGTCCATAGAAACTAGGGTGAATAGGCTAGGTCAGGTTGATGGTTTGAAAAGAGAGTTGAGTTGAGTCGATTGACAAGTGATGAAGGTAAATGTGACCAAAGTGTAGAAGAAGTGAAAAGCATATTGCTCTTTCATTGACAAGGACCAAAAAGATAGCATAGATAGGGGTTATGAGAACCAAGAGCCCCATTCATGCGTGACGTCGTTGACCGTAGTTATGTTAGAGCGGTAATCGAATCACTTAGACATTAAAGTGAGCTCGAAGTCCCTTAAGCAGGTGATAGGAGGAGGAAGAAGGGTAACCCGTTTTAAGAGCAAAGATAACGATGCCCCTTTTTATAGGAAACCCTGAGACAACTATAAGTCAAGTCCATGACTCATTCAATATATATATATATATATATATATATATATATATATATATATATATATATATATATTTTGGCGCAGACTGATCAATGCGGGAAGCCTACATAGAGATGTCATTTGTTGTAGTGGTCAGGTTGTGAAGCTGATCAATGCAGGAAGCTTCTAAGAAAAGTGCTGTTTGATAGCCATCCTTCGAGGGAGTGGTCTATATTTTTGCTTAATAATGTTTGATAAGTTGGCCTAGCTGTCCTTCGAGGGATCAGTCTAGTAATACAGCAATGATAGTATAGCTGTCCTTTGAGGGAGCAGTCTGTCTTTTAATTTTGATATTGATATAGTGACCATGGATATGTTTTGACATCTTGATTTGTTTTTATAGAAATGTGAGTCATGGACAAGAGTATAGAAGGTCAAGGACTCCCTTTTATGAGGACAAAGTATCCATACCGCATAAAAAGGGTTATAGGAATTGTTAAGAGGAATAGGGTGGAAAGGAGGTAGGATTAAGAGGATGAGGATTGCTCAAGGGACGAGCTCAAGTTAAGTGTCAAGTGGATGAGTACTCGACTAGCAATAGAACGGTCGCAGATGCAACGCATTAAGAGGCTCAGGTTCTGGGCGTCCATCAAGAGAAGACAAACGATAAGTCCCTGATCCATACTTGTGCGTGATAATAAAAGGTCCGAGCCAATTAGGAGCAAACTTGCCTCGTTTACTTCACTCCATATTGGTCACGTGTTGATTCTCTTTGAGGACGAGGTCTCCAATGTTGAAATCTCGTTCTCGCAGATTTTTGTCATAGGTGTGTTTGATGCGACGTTGATAGACATGGAGATGATTAAGGGCAGCAAGACGGCGTTCGTCAAGTAATTCAAGTTGAGCTAAGCGATCTTGACGAAAGTCATCGTTGGAAAGGATATCATGTAGAGAAATGTGGAGAGACGGGATCTGTACTTTGAGAGGTAAGACAGCCTCTGTTCCGTACACGAGAGAAAAAGGAGTAGCACCCGTAGAGGTTCGGATGCTAGTGCGGTAAGCCCATAAAGCGAAGGGAATGTGAATGTGCCAATCCCTGCCGGTGTCACTGACCACTTTCATGAGAATTTTGGTGAGAATTTTGTTGGAAGCCTCAGCCTGCCCATTTGCTTGTGGGTAGTAAGGCGAAGAGAAACTGAGTTTGATGCCGAAGGAGTCGCATAGCTTTTGGACAGTTTTGTTTTTAAAGGACTTGCCGTTATCAGTGATGATTTTATGAGGGACACCGAAACGACAGATGATGTGGGTGTTGATGAAGTCGACGATCTTGTCGGCTTTTGTGGAAATGAGAGGAATGGCTTCCACCCACTTGTTGAAATATTCAGTGGCTGTGATGATGGATTGATGACGAAGAGATGAATGAGGATTAATCTCACCGATGAGATCTAAACCCCATTAAGAAAAAGGCCAAAAATCTTGAGCAATTTGTAAGGCGTGACTGGGGAGATGAAGCAAGTTAGAGTGCTGCTGACACTTGATGCAACGCCGAACATAATCGCTACAGTCTTGATGAAGGGTAGGCCAATAATAGCCCAGATGAAGGATGTGCTTGGCAACCGAATTTCCACTGAAATGTCCGCCACAAATCCCATCGTGGACTTGTTGAATGGCTTGAGATGCTTCAGTGGAGGTGAGATAGTGAAGAAGGAGGCCATTGAAGCCTCGCTTATAGAGAAGACCCCCTAGCATGGTATAGCGAGTAGTTCGCTTGATAAAAGCTCGTCGTGCATTACTAGAGAGGTTGGGAGGAATGATAGAGAGAGATAAGAAGTCCACAAGTTGCTTATACCAAGCATCTTGTGGGCTTGGGTCTATAGTGTTGACATGATGAATGTGAGGAGAGATATATGAAGGCAACGGCACACGACGCACCATGACAAAAAGTCTGGATGCAGATGAGGAAGATGGGATATGGGAAGCGAGAGAAGCCATAGTGTCAGCAAACTTATTCGTGGATCGAGGAACAGTCTGCAGGAGGAAATGGTCGAAAGATGCAAGGAGAATGTCAGCACGGTTTTTGTACCTTTGCAAAATTTCATTTTCATAGAGGTATGAACCGTTGACCTGATTGACGATGAGCTGTGAGTCACCGAAGATGTTGATGGACTTGATGCTGAGAGAGAGGGCGGTCTGAAGTCCCAAAATTAAGGCCTCGTATTCGGCCATATTATTGGTACAATCAAAGTCAAGCTTAAAAGACAGAGGCATGGGCTCTCCTTCGAATGGAATGAGAATAACCCCAGCACCCCCACCTAATTGACATTTGGAACCATCAAAGAACATAGTCATCTGATAGGTGGTGTCATTGGAGGAAAGCGCAGCGATAGACTCATCAGGGAATTCACACTGCGAAGGTTGATTGTCAGGAAGAGGGGCATCTGCTAATTGATCAGCGATGGTTTGCCCCTTGATAGATTTCTGCTAGATGAATTCGAGATCGAACTCAGCAAGCAGCATGAGCCACCGAGCCATACATTGATTCTGATATGGCTTGGAGTGCATATACTTGAGAGGGTCGGTATGGGTGATGACAAAGGTTTTGTGACTAAGAAGATAGTGGCAAAGCTTAGTAGCAGCAAAGACTAATGCCAAACAGAGTTTCTCGATATGGGTATACCGAGTTTCATAGTCGACCAGTGTTCAGCTGATGTAATAAATGGCTTGCTCACGGTGATGCTCATCTCGGTGCGCGATCATGGCACCTAACGAATGGTGAGTGGCTGAGATATAAAGGTAGAAGGGTTAGTCGTCTTTAGGTGGAATGAGGACTGGTGGAGAGACCAGATAGCGTTTTAAGGCTTCAAAAGCCTCTTAACAGTCCTTATCCCATGTAAAAATGACGTCCTTCTTAAGGAGATGATGAAAAGGTTGACAGCGGTCAGAAAGCTGCGAGATGAAGCGACGAATGGACTGGAGCTTGCCTTGTAAACTGCGAAGCTACTTGAGATTGGTCGGGGGAGGCATTTTGAGAATAGCGCGAATCTTTGCAGGATCTATCTCGATGCCACAGAAGGAAATGATGAAGCCGAGAAGCTTGCCAGAGAGGACCCCAAAAACACATTTCTTGGGGTTAAGACGAACATGGTACTGAAGAAGATGAGAAAAGATGATATTGAGAATGGTCAAATGGTCACGGCGAAGCTTGGATTTGCCGAGAAGGTCATCCACATAGTCCTCCATGATTTTGTGGAGGAGATCGTGGAAAATGTAGGTCATGGCACGCTGATAAGTGGCGCCTGCGTTCTTCAAGCCGAAAGGCATGACTCGATAGCAAAAAGTCCCCCATGGGGTGATGAAAGTAGTCTTGTGCTGATCTTTCAGAGCGATCAGGATTTGATTGTATCCTGAAAACCCGTCCATAAGAGATAACATCTCATGGCCGGCCGTAAGATCAACAAGCTGGTCGATGTTAGGAAGAGGAAAGTCATCTTTGGGACATGCTAGGTTGAGGTCATGATAGTCTGTGCAGATCTGAATCCCCCCAGTTGCCTTGGTGACTGGGATGATGTTAGAGACCCACTGTGGATAGTCGATGGGCTGGATGAAGGAGACAGAAAGGAGGCACTGAAGCTCCTCTTTAACAAGGAGGGCAACGCGAGGATGCATCTTTCGAAGCTTTTGCCTGACAGGCTTAGCCTCTGGTTTGGTGACAATGTTATGGGTAATGATGGTGGGGTCGATGCCAGGCATATCACTGTAAGTCTAGGCAAAGGCCTTGCTATGGTCAGAGAGGAAATGGGTATAGTCAAGCTGCTCCTGAGCGTCTAAAGATTAGCCAATCTTTAAGACATGAGGAACATCAGAAGAAGGAAGGTTGATGTCAATGGTTGATTCATTTAACATAACCTGGGTCTCAGAAGGGAGGGAGCGCTGGATAAAAGAATCGTCAGCACCCATGTAAGAAAGAATGGCGTCATCGTCAATGCAATGAACAGTGTGGATGGTTGCTGACTCATCTTCGATCATGTTGGGAAGAATGAGAGGGAGAGATTTGGACACCCCATTGAGCTAATAAGTCAAGGGGTCTAGGCAGATGGTGTTTATGGAAAAAAAAAAAAACTAGGAGGAATGGAAACCACTGACTCCGTAGGTGAAGGTGGTGAAATAGGCGAGTGTGGAGGAGATTGGTCAAGGATTGGTTTAGGATAAAGGTCTACAGGGTCTTGAGTGGGATCGTGATATCCCAGACCATACCGTTTCTTGGCGTCGTCATCATTGAGCGGTTGGATAGGCTGATGGGAGCCTTGCTCATAGCGTCTGAAACCAAAACCCTTCCATGCACACCTGTAAAGGTAAGTGTGTGCAAAGGCGGGGTTGCCAAGAAACGAGAAATCTGATGTGAAAGGTTGAGGTGAAGAAAGAGGATTACCGTCAGTAAGAGCTTGATTAAGCCCTCCATAGACGAGGTTGGTGCGGAGGTGAGGGGGACCATAAGGTATGATCATCCCTATCCGATGGTCGTAGGTGGGGCTGTGATGAAGGCGTCCATACTCTTGTGGAGTTTGGAACATGTCTAAAGCCAGCAAGTGATATTCTCCCAATGAAAGTCTTTGGAAGACGTCTTCCATGGGGTCTGTGGTTGTCGCTTGAAGGGGAGGTGTAAGGGCGACCGCCTGTTGCAAACTGGTCAAAGCTTCTGCAGATAGAGGCAGTGCCGGGGTTAACGGCTTGATAGGAATGAGGACATCGTTTGGACGATAGGTGGTGTTGCATGTTTTGAAAGGCGAAGGGTCAGCGGGAATGGTATGGACTTGTCCGTCATGCTCAAACTTCACACAACGGTGCAGGGTGGAGGGGACACAGGACATAGCGCGGATCCAAGGTCGACCCAATAAGATGTTGTATTGGAACTCTCCTTTGATGATGTAGAAGAGCTCTGGGACTGTGCATGGACCAACACGAATATGAAGGATGACAGTGCCAATGGTCATGGCAGTAGTGTCATTGAAAGAGCGCAAGATCGCGTCAGTTTTGGAGACGCAATTCTTGGGAAGGGCCAACTGATCAAAGGCATGGGTGGAGATGATGTTGATGCTAGTGCCCCCGTCGATCATAACACGTTTAATGCATGTCTGATCGATGTAGGCAGTGATGAAGAGGGCGGCGTCTTGATCTTCCGTGTTGGATGTGGGAATCTCAGAATCGCTGAATGTAATGGAGGCGATAGGGGCTAAGGAGTGGACAAGGGCAGCAAGTGGTTGGGGGTCCTCAGGTTGGACCTCCACTGCCTGCAGGGCTTGGATGAGGGCCTGATGATGTTGGGGCGAGGTTTGGATAAGATCATAGAGGGACATCTTCACAGGCGTCTGGTGAAGCTGTTTTAACATGGAGTCATGGATTGGTCTAGAAGAAGAAGAAGAAGAGGAGGGTTGAGGCACGCCAAGGATAGAAATCTTAGGCTTAGGCGGTTGAGGTGGATTGACAAAAGGGTAGGTCCAAGGAATGGCGGCTTTTTCTTTCACCTTGTCCTTTTGTGACCTAGTGGTGATGTGAATGGCATTGATTTCAAAGATGGGAGGTGAAGATGATGAAGGGGTTGTAACTGGTTGATGAGATGTGGATGGATTTGAAGAGGTGGAAGGTTTATGAGAAGGAGTCAGGGGGCGGTTGAAAGTGTCCTCAAAGAGAAGAGTGTCTTTCTCCAGATAACGGCGAATGACAGCCTTGAGGGCACAGCAAGTCTCAGTGTCATGTCCTGGTGTACGATGATATAAACAAATCTTTGTGTCGTCGAACCAGGAAGGTTTAGACCTGAGAGGTTGAAAGGGTTTGATGGGTGGAAGAGTTATGCTAGAAGTTTGCAAAAGTCATTGCAAGATTAAAGAGTATGAACCCACTAAAGGATCCGTGCTCATCGATGTATGCAATGTCGGTGACTTTTGCTTGGGCGAAGTTGGAGGGGGTTTTCGTACCACCTTCCGGGTTGATGGTGCGATGACAGGTTGAGACGGTACACTCTTCGTGAGAGGTATCGCCCTTTTGGGAGAGGGTAAGCTAGTGGTCGGTAAAGGAAGTAAAGGAGGCAATCGGTTTTGATTAAAGGTTGGAGTGGGAAGGACTCTGGTTAGGGTTGAAGGATGCGGGCCCAAAATGGAGGGCAATGGTGAAGGAAGAGGAGGCGTTCGCCTCTGTGGTTTGGCAGTCTTTTGAGATTTAGGTTGAAGATTACTATTAGTTGAAGTCTGGGTTAAGTCCACCTTCACTTGTGGATGAGTGAGGTTGGAGACGGGGTGAATGCCAAGCGATTTGATAGGTTTAGGCGGAGTAGATGAGGGTTTTGGTTTTGATGAAGTTGATGAAGATGTAGATGATTTGGAAGTGGAGATCGGATTTTTGTTAATAGTCTTAGGAGGTTCCGTCATGGGAGGATTAGCAGCATGAGATGAGAGGGCCCGGGCTTGTTGAAGAGCTGTGAGATGGTCCCACAATCCCTGATGTTCCACTCTCCTAGAAGGGAGAAGTTTGAGTCTCTCCACTAGTCGGGAAAATGGCTGAGAAGATGCGGGATGAAATTTAGGCTCTTGAGAAGATCCCGATGGTTGTGGGACTGAAGGTAAGACGGATGTAGTAGTCTCGGGTCCAAAGCATGGTGAAGTTGTGACAGGGTCATGTTTGGTTGGAGACGAAGGAGAGATAGGTTCTTCCCTGGGTGGAGAAGAAACTGGAGAATGAAGCTCCTCAAGCGGGTAAAGGGCAGGGATGATAGTGCCCTCCACTTATGGTCGAGGAGTAGGAAAGGTTGGGTCCTCCATGGGCAGCAAGAAGGAAGATGGTGAAACTGGCGGTGCTAGTAAGGTCGAGGCATCCTCCAAAATGAGAGAAGTTGAGGGAGAACTAGCCAGAGAAAGAGGTTCGTCCACATGTGATGGACTGATGGATGAACTCACCTCTTGGGGTTGGTTAGAAATGAGGGGCGAGACCGTATTGACTGTTCGAATATTATGTTCATGGGTATTGTCAGTCAAGGTCTGGACGTTGTTTTGGGTTGGTGGATGATTGGGAAACGGTTGTTTGAAAATATCGATACCCTGATTAGGAGGGGTGTTAGGATTGTCGAGGATGAGGTCACCCTTTTCTAACATGTCTTGGACTATGTTTTTAAGGGTTTTACAGTTACCCGTGTCATGACCTTTAACACGGTGGTAGTTACAGAAGTCATTCTCCCTATACCACGCAGGGATGGCACATGAGGGATCAAATTGTGGTGGAGGTCAGATCTGAGGGAGATTGATGGCCCCTTGTTTGACGAGTTTTTCCAGCACAGACGCGTATGATTCTCCAAGTGGAGTAAACTGTCGCTGTATGTATCTCTGCTGAAATTGACAAGTGGCGCTCATGGACGTGGATGGTTCAGATTGATTAGTTGAAGGTGAAGAAGAAGAAGATCTAATAACCATAGCATTTGCTAAAGCTTTAGATTTAGGATTGGACGAGGAGGGCTTAGAAGAGGGGTCACTGGTTTTGGAGTTGGAATTCTTACTCCACAACTTGACTTTATTCTCCTCAACGGCACGTAACTCAAGTTTACGAGCCATCGTGAAGGCTTCGTCAAAAGTGTGGAAGGTTTGAACCCTCAAGGTAGAAGAAATATGTTTAGCACAGGCTTGAGAGAAAAGTTCAATAAGCTTAGGCTGGGGTAAGGAAAATGAAAGTTGATTGATAAGGCCCCTCCACCGAGCGACGAAATCAGCAATGGATTCATCCTCAAACTGGCGGATAGAATAGAGGTCTGTGATGGAGACCTTCTTGGTGATATTGATGGAGAAATGATCGAGGAAGAGTTGGGCCAGCTGAGTGAACGTGAGGATGGAATGGCTGGGAAGAGAGCTGTACCAATCAAGTGTAGCACCCGAGAGAGACATGGGAAACGTGCATAAGAGTAACGCATCGTCGTGGGCGATAAGGTAGCAGGCATGTCTGAATGCCCATAAATGTTGTTGTGGGTCTTCCTTGCTCTGGAAAAGAGAAAACTTAGGAAGTTCCCACTGGCTGGGATATGGTCTGATGGGGACGAAAGGATGGATGGGCTCGTTGCAGATTTGTTCGTACGAGAGAGTGTTGCGCGAGCCGGTAACAGAGGTTTCTAGGTTGGACATTTTATCCATCAGCATCTTGATAATATCTACTGACGGATTGGCGGGTGGAGCGCCTCCTAGATTGTAAGGCACTTGAAAGAGGCTGGAAGAGGTATACGACGTAGTCGGTTGTACCAATAAGGGCGCAACGTACGGATGACTAGTCATAGGGACAGAAGAAGTGACTGAGGATGGTTGGATAGAAGACATGGCTAGGTTTGATGTGGTCATGGGAGGTTGATTAGAGGTAACATGGGCCAATGGATGGGTAGCCACCCTAGTGTTGATAGGAGTAAGAGTAGGCAGAATGGAGACGACCAGGTTTTGAAAGGGGGTAGAAAGTGGTTGAGTGGACTGAGATTGATTGGGGGCCGAAACCCCGGTGAAAGTGGGCCCAACGATGGAAGGAGAAGCCATACTTGGATGGTTGGTAAGAGGTGGGTCATTATTTGAGGTAACAGCCTGGGTATCTAAGGGTTGGACTATGGACGCCGTTGATACGGCTGCAGTTTCAAGGAGAGAAGTTGGCATTCCATATATTGGATTGCCTGAGGAGTCTCACGTTCAGCTATTCGCAAGATAGTATTGCAAGGCTGCGGTATTGAGGTCCAAGAATCGTGCAAAATCTTGGTCCCCTTCTGGGATAATAGGCGTTTGGGTCGGAGATGGTCTGGTAGGAGTTCTTTCAGTTTCCGAATTGAACTCCATTATAGGGTTGGTTGTAGGCAGGGTAGATGGAAGAGGATGATGCCTCGCGTGATCGATTAGAGCCTTGGCTTGGCTACGAGTCAGAACCATTCAAGGCAAGGAAGAACATCCTCACAAGCTCAAACAAGCAGATAAGAACCAAAAAGATGAAGACACAAGCAGATCCTAAAACCTTAGAAGTAAATTATTAGGATTACAGTGGCTTATGCCTTAGAATATGTGTAGAGGAAGATTGGCTTTGTGAGTCAGGTCCTAGAAGAAGCAGTCTATGGAAGGTTTCAGGTTTTGTTATGGTGCTCAAGAAGTCTGTGTTAGGGTCTGGTACGTGGCCTGGTGCTAAGGAGCAAGCTCCCCTCACTTCACGATTCCAGTGGTTAACTGGTTTCGCTTAGCCAAGATATACCTCGCCTAGAGATTATACTCCACCAGAGAACGGAGTGGGCTTCCCCCTTGGTGATGAAATCCAAGTAAGGTCACCGGGATGGGTAAGGTATCCGCTGGGGGATGAAATCCCAGTCGGGCCTTGTCTCAGGTAAGTTAAAATGTTTGTTTTGTGCAGGTGGTTTGGTCGTGTAACATGAAGTGATCTAGATTAATTCAATATGCGGTTTAATTACTATGTGTGGTCTTATAGATGCAGGTAAACAGAAATGAATGCAAAGTGTTTTAATGTCCAAGTCTAAATGTTTGTTCGTATGAAGACGAATGGAGAAAGAGTCGAAGAATATGAGTTTAGCTAGTCTAAAAGTGCAAGAAAGAAATGTTCGTTTTAGTTTTGCTTATGATGTCGTTTAAGAAGAGATGAAAGGAGGCGAAAAGGAAGAAACCTAATGTGCCTAAATGAACGAAAGAAAGAAAGAACCCAAGGAGGACCTAGGGTCCCACCGGGCGTGCCAAAATGTTTCTATGCAAAATTGCTTTCTACATTCAAAGAAGAAATAAGAAACTGAAAGAAAATGGTTAAGGCTAGAAGTACCTGATAAAGTTGAGCGCACCGAAATCAGACGTTGGAAGATTCTCCTCTTTGGCTGTGGAAGAATGACACCTGCGAAGAAAAGAGACTAAAACACGGAAAGACGTTAGTCAAAGATATGGTGGGTTGTCAGGCGAACGCCCGATCCCAGAAGTACGAAGACTCCCTAGAAGGATATCAACCCACTGATAAAAAAAGTAGAATATTGGACGAAAGTAGATAATAAAAGATGAAATGACAGAAATAAATGATAGAAAATAAAAAAAGCGTACCTGATAAGCGGCACTGTTCTGCACAGTCACCGGCATCGATCTCTGTGGTGCCGGCGTCGGTCTGGGAAGGTGCCGACGTCGGTCAAAGTGCCGTCATCGGTCGGGGTAGTGACCAATGTCGGTAGGGGCAGGTTCTGAACAGAGGTCTGGAAAAGTTGCAGAAGGTTTTGACAGGGTCGGGACAAGATTTTAGACAGAGTCAGAATGGGGTTTTTGGTCGAGTCTGGGGGTTTGAAGCTTCAATATGGCAGAAATAGGGAATAAATAATCAGAAAGAAAATGAAATAAAACACAGAAGATACTTACCTGTGAGAAGTCATGATTGAAGCCATAGTCGAAGTTCTCGTGTAGTGCTGGAAGAACGAACGCTGGAGTTGGTGGATGCTGGAGTTGATGGATGCTGGAGTTCAAATGCTGGAGAGCCTGTAGATGTCAAAAAAATGGGAGCCTGTGTGACTGATCGGGGGGGGGAGATTGAAGGGAGGCCCCGAGATGGTTTCGAGAGACGGTTCGATAACCGTTTCGAAAAACCGATCGAGAACCGAATGGTAACTGATAACGGGTAACGGGATGGTGACCGACGTCGGCAGGATTGCCGACGTCGGCCGATAAGTGACCGACGTCGGCGACATCGGCCGGGTAAAGACCGTCGTCGGCAGATGTACAATGGGGATGGAGTCTAGCTTTAGTCCTCTGCTCATTGTTACATGCTGCCAGGGTCAAGGTTGGTAGGACAAGTGATCGACAAGGGTTAAATAGGCGAAGAAGAATAAGACGGAGAATGACCAGGGGAGTCGACACGATTTCGGTGTCTACAGCCACATAAGACTTCTATATGTTTGTATTAATTATATGTCATTACATTATACAAGTTTCAACTTGTCACTTATTTTACTTGAATTTATTTATGCCACGTAAGCTTTTAGATCTGGGTGTTTGATGTTGTGTTGGAATAGGGTTAGCCCAAATTATTATAACATGAGAACAAATTAGGAACAAAAGTTTTGAATACCTATGGTGGACACATTTTATATATCCTATGAAGGACACTTTTTTTTTCTAGAGAATAAGTTCCAAACATAAGTTCTAAAATGTAATTTCTAGGTATTTTATCTAAAGACCAAAATTTGAATAAGATTTGAGAACAAAAGTTTGGAATCCCACTTCTAAACAATTTCTATGACTAATTTTGCCAAAAAATTTCTATGAAGACCTAATTATGAACATAAGAACCAACCATTTTTATCAAAGTGTAAATACTAAATGATTTTACTAAAGTGAAAAAGTTGTGAAGTACTAGAGTTTAGAATAAAATTTATGATAAACACAAATTCCTAAGACATGCTTAAATCATGGACAAAGTTATGAAGACCAAATACATGATCAAAAATTGTGAATAAAAGTTCTGAAGAACATTTCTTGTGAAGGGCAATGTCTGAATAAAATTTTGAAGACCTAAAATATATGAAGAACATAATTGGAAAAAGGAAAAATATGTGAAACCCAAAACTTTTTAATCACTACACATGCTCTATAAACCTATGTATAAGCAAAACTTCTTAAAATTATTAATAGGTTAGTTCAAATAAATTAAACATGTGAAAATGTCCCCTTGAATTTATACCAAACAATGAAGTTAGGTGCACATATAAATATATATGAAAGAATATTTTCAAAATAGACCTAGGCCTTTCAAAATATAATGGGTCCCTATTTGAAAAAAAAAATAGAGGATGGGGGTATGTTGAGTACAAAAAATGGTGATTCACAAGGGAGATATTCCCAAGTATTCAAGAACCCACAACCTTTTGTTACCAAATCTAAATCAAACTTAAACCATTTCATAAGATAATAATTGAATCATAAACATGAAAAAGACTCCAAATAAATGCATACAACATACTTGCCTTTCTCATACCCTAGATATGAGTGTGATAAAGTGTTTTTACTTTTACCCTTATCTTGAGGATTTTAGAAAAGACTTGGAATAACTATAGGTTTCATTCTAGTTTCTTTGAAAACATATTTAAACCTAGTTAAGCTATATAATTACTCTACTTCTAGCTAAGTGTCCATAGCCCTGATAGAGATACCTTTGATTCCTCCTCTTTTCTCCTCATGTATTCTTGTATGATTCATGATACATTGATTTCATCATGTGATTCTTTGATCACCTTTATATTTTATTTAGGCTTATTGATCACTTGTTTAGGATATATGGATCCTCATTTTCCTTCTTTTTTTGATAATATGGTTGGAATAAGAAGAGTAGAAACCACAGTGATATGGTGTATGTGAGGGAATAATTTTACTAGATTATCCTTACTAACTACATCCATATAAATGGTTATTAAATTAAACAAGAATTAACATGAGAAGTACATTTGATCTAGTGAAAATGAGAAATATTTCTAAATTTGTATGGAGTAATGAGAACAAATTTTATATAATTGATATAAGTATTCAATGGTAACATAACCATGATTAATTTTTTATTGCATACCTAAATTTTGAATATCTTAAACACAAGGGTGTAAAACCTATAAACAACTTAATTTGTGTGGTATATTATATGTCCTTCCCATACTATTTATTTATTTTGAAACATTCCTCATGGACTTAACTCTTAGCCACAAACATGAATAAGATGTCTAGTGGATTGGGTACTTTCTTGAGTATACTAGGAGAAATCAATCAGATTGTCACAAAATAAAAGACACCTAATATAGAAAGTAGGGAACTAAAATAAGGAAAGAAAAATGCTAAAAAAATAATAACCTAAAAAGTAGGAAAACCAACTATGAAAGCAATAAATCTATTCTACTCCTACTTATACCAATACATTTGTTATTAATTAGGGACATCTCCATATGGTACATCCATAGAGTAGTGCTTCAAAAACTATCAATTGACTAGATATGTCAATTCATTACCTTGGAATTACCTAAAATGAAATTCATTGTTACCCAAGATCTGTAAAATATGATAAAGTCTAATACATAGTTAGGAAAACGTGTCATGCTATCTTTTCTTTTCATGGGCTTTGTCCCATAGAAGCACCAAGTTAGATATTTTAAATTCTTTAAATTTTTCTCTTATTTCAGATGACATTATGATTTTTCCTAATGTTTGATTAAATTATACAAGGCTTTAGTCCTTGAATCTTCCATCTTTATTATGTCTAATAGTCGATATTCCACTTTCTTACTTGTTTCCATGTATTCTTGTATAAATTGATATGTTGGAAATTTGAGAATGATTGGGAAAAATGGATGTCATCCATATAAAAACAAGTAAGGTAAACCTTTGAGGGTCTTTTTGTATCTTGTTTGATCATCCCATAGTGCATATCTTAGTAGATGATGCCACTCTATGGGTTTATCTACTATTGACTTCTTAATGACATCAATTAGGTTCTTATTTATCAATTCAACTAATCCATTTACTTGTGATTAATGGTTAGAAAATGATGTGATTATGATTTGATTATCATGGGACCATTTAATAAATTTAACCAATTGGAATGTTGGCCCATTATCACAAACTAAGGAAATGAGAGTACCAAATGTACTTATGATGTGTTCTTCTATAAAGATGGTTACATCTTATGCTTTAGACTTCCATGTATCCATGAATTTATTCCATTTAGGGAAGTAATATATAGAATTTATTACAAATTTGTGATTGACTAAAGAATTCAAGTTAATGATAATGATGAAATCTAAGCCACACTAAACAAATGGTTTTCCTTCAATAATAGGATGTAAAAAAATTAATACATGTACTTATCTTTTTTCTAAGACCTAGCATTCATGGCATGTTATTATATGAACATGTGCATTCTTAACTAGTTTTGGCTAGTAATATCCCATTTTAAAGATCTTATGGTCTATGGTGTTTCTAGATGGATGACCACTATTTATCTTCTGGTGTAAATTATTCAAAATTTATTAAGCTTCTTCTTGTGATACACATCTCAAGTAGAAGCCTTCATAATTTATTATAAAGAGAATCTCATTTATAATCATGTAGTAAATTTTAGCCTTAAATATATCCTTTGTTATTTATTGTGTTCCATGGAAAAAGTACCTATGAGTAAATATTGAATGATGTCATTATACCAATATCCTCTAGATACCTAGGTTTTACAAACCTTCTCAATGGTGATGCATTGGCTAGGCTCAATCATAAGATGAATGATGACTTATCCTCTGACAATTTTGGTATACTTTATTTCTATGTCAAAATATTATAATTTTTCAATCCACTTTCCTATACACTCTCCCAATTAGTTCTACCCCAAAGTGAGCTTGATAGTAGGGTTTGACATAATATATATGGTCTTATTCCTCAAGATGTAGTGCCAAAATTTATTTACCATTTTGATAAGTAAAAATATTTGATTATCTATCATGGAATATTTGAGCCTTGCTTATTTTAAATTTTTTCTGATAAATTCAATATGATGCTCACTTTCATCCTTCCTCTAAGTAAGCATAATGATAATTATATGTTATGAAGAGAATAAATATTTAGTGAAGTTTGGGCTTATTAGTACCAATTCATGAGATATTAAATATGTGATGTCTTTAAAATACTTTTGATATCTGAGTATCCACTCTAATTTAGCATCTTGCTTGAGCATTCCATTTACAAGTCTGATGACTTCTATGAACCCTGAGATAAACTTCCTCACAAAATTTATATTTCCAAAGAAAGAATTGAGCTCCTTCTAACAATTAGGAGTGTAATAATTAAAATCCCCTAGACTATATATAGGTCAATTATAATTCCTTGTTTTATGATGATGTGTCCTAATATCTTGCTCTCTATTAAACCAAATATACTCTTCTTAGGGTTTAATGAGATGCCAAATATTCTACATATTTCAAAGATTGACTATAGATGGCCTACATGATTAGTTCTATTATTTGAGAAAATAGTGAGATCATGCATGCAAAATATTATTAATTTATATATCATCCCTTAGATGCATGGTCCATTACCTAATGAAAGTTATCTCCTATGTTAATTAGGCAAAAAGGTGTCCTCTTACACACATAAGTACCCAACTTTATGATAAATACAATCTTTATTTTGCCTTTGGATTCAACCAACACTTGATTACATCCTAAAATACTATCCAATATAGATATCATTCCAAAATATCTTACTATCTAGATCATGTCATCCAAGGAAGGTAAAATGTAGTTGTCTTTATTAGAAGCCTTATTCAGGTTTCTTAAATCAATACATAGTTTGATTTCCCTATTCTTCTTCTTGACTAGAAATAGGTTAGAAACCCAAGTAAAATGTTTGAAAAGGAACATTATTATTGCATTTAGTAGCTTTTCCACTTCCTTATGAATGAGAGACTCTAAGATAGGATTGACTAGCCTCTATCTCTTCCTAAATGGCTTATGGTATGGCTTCATCAGGATTGCATGGGTGATGATCCTTGGGTTAAAAACATTCAAGTCTTCTGTATACACCCTAAATTTTTCAATAAAGCACACATATCATGTATTTTCATAGTCATTTCATAGAATACTTTGACTAGAGAATATGATCTTTTATTCACATCTAGCCATGTCCCTTTATTTGATTGATCTTAGTCTTACTACATTCCCTAGACATCTCTTTGTTTATTCCTAGTCATCCATAGCTTTTTGGATTTAACCCTTTCAGACCCAGGTAGCTCTTATAGGCCTAGACCCATCCCCATAAGTCCCATACCCCATGGAAAATAGTACCCAAATAGGACTACAGTGCTGAAACCCAGGGTGTCCAATTTCTGATGATGTTGTCCAACTATAAATTTGGTCCCAATAGTCAGTTTCTTTCTTAGGATGAGTCTTACCCCTCTTCTTTGCTTCATTATTAAGTTTTTTAATGTTTTCCAAATGTGAATAAAGCTCCCAATTTCAAAATAATGAGTCTCCTATATAAAGGACTACATAATGCATTTTATATATATCACTTATTATTTTGGCACATTAGACATAATAAAATCAATCAATAGTATATCTTAGCTTCTCTACATCACATATAGAATTTATTGCTTGGTCAAGGAAGGTCTTAGGTAAAATTCATTCTTGCATCAATCATGCACATTGATTATGCACATTCCCTAAGGGAGAACTACATCAGGACTGAGACCCTAGCTTGAGGGTTAATGTAGGTAGCAATCAAAACAATAGGGGATATTGATTGTGCGATCATTATTCCCCTAACCTATTTATTCTCTTTTTTTCCTTTGATCTATTTTTTGTTTCCATGTGTTAAGATAAATACAAGTATTGAATATTGAAACAAACCTACAATGAGCTCTAGTGACTCCTAAAACTTGGAATTTGGTATGTAGGGTCATACTGAGTAGATGAACAAAACCTATAAAGATTTTAGCCTCAAGAAAATAGCATCAAGAAAATACTATAGCACCAAACACTAGGGTGTCTTAATTCTAGCACTCTTATCCAATAAAAAAATGAAAGATAGATTTAGGTTCCAAACAGTATCTCAGTCCTATGTGTGAGTTCTTAGACCTCGACTCATCTGAGTTATCTTACTTTTATAGATAAGTGTTCTTCTCCCTTATGGAAGTTAATTTGATCAAATTGATATAAACCTATATTTTACTATATTTAATAAAAATTATTCCTATATTATAGACCCTTATTATTTAGGAATCAAACATCTAATTTACTAAAAGAATAAAACATTTGGTGACCTTGACTTCAAATTTTGCATAAAAACCCTAGGGTAGAATATTTATGATTTTTTCCATTGATTTCCTGATTTTTATTGAATTTTAAAAAATAAAAAAACTATAAATTAATTGAAAAAAATTCAATAAATACACTAAAAGCTTATATCTCTAAACTAGGTCCTTAAACCCCAAGCCTTCCTTACCTATTATTTTTAGAAATTAAATTTGGAATTTTTTCACATTGTTTACTTTTCCAAAATTCATTTCAAATTTTCAAAATTAATAGTTTCTTGTGCAAAAATTTAATTTTCAAAATTCTAATTTTTGTATATTTATCCTATTCAAAACTATTTTTATAATTTAAAATTATTACATAATTTTCAAAATTCTAAAACCCTAGATTTCCAAAACTAGGTCCTCAAACCTCAAATTTCTCTCCATTATAATTTTTATAAAAATAATTTGAATTTATTACAAATTATTTGGGTTATCAAAAGTAATTTTCAAAATTCAATGTTAGTAGTTCTTTGTGCATTAATTTGCTTCATAGTACTTTTCAAAAGTATCTTTGGTGATAAAATGGCCACAAAGGCAATTCCTTCTTCTCATCCCATAGATCAATTTCTAAAATTTTCTTACAATTATGAAAATGATTGGACAAATTTGAAAAATTACACATTAGCTAAAACTATATAAAATGATTTCATTTATAGTGAAGATAATGACTATTATTGTAATTAAGGATATGATGATATACATAATGATGAGGGTGAATCACAAATAGATGAATCTTTTTAATCTTAAACCCATCTCTTTTATTCCTTCTTCTAAGGAAAATAATATTGATAAATGGAACAAATACTTCTCACCCCATTCTCCTAGGCACAATGCACCAAATGCACAAATTAGTCATGCACTTCCAAGTGAACCTCTTATTGGTGATGATTTTATTCCATGTGAACCTAATCGCTCTCTCCTTTTTGCTACTATTATGTTCAACATATAACAATATAAATGCAATAGAATCAAATTACCAAAACATTGTTAAAATGATGCATTATGTGTCCCTAACTCTACTCTCTCAAAATATTTTTCAAATGATAACTCTCATACTCTTAATTCTCATGTTGAAAATGAAAAAAATGCATAAACTCCATCCATGGATATCATAGATACACATGATATTCCAAATTCTAATGATAACTTATTGCATATTAGAAAAGAATTAATCTTTCTCTTACACCTCTCCCTAGCAATGATGGAAGTGATAATGAATACGATAGTGAACATGTAAATGAATATGAGAGTGAAAGTAAATATGAAAATGATACTTCAAATTATTCTATTTCAAATTAATAAAATGTAGATTATGATAATGCATGGAATAATGATGATTATTATGCACATAATGAAGAAGAATATGCATCTCATGTTTCTAACTCTTCTCCCACTTCTTCTCTAAAAAAATGCATGTCAAAATATGGATCCTAATTCTATGAATGATTCTATTTAAAATAATACACATGTTAATTCTAATAGTACATCTTCTATGCATTCTAAATGTGATTTACTAAAAAATAAATATACTAATGTATCCTCCAAGCCACCCATCACTATGATAAATCCCAATTCTCGCCCTTCACCTAAAGAGAATGATATCCCACATCCCTCTAGTAAGGTCAAAGCTACCATTACTCCCAAGGTTCAAGTAAGTACACCCCCTCTTTATGATCTAATTGCTAAATGTATCATTCCCATGGTTAAAATTAACAATCAAATTCAATGATTAAATGAACCACTTAAAAATACTCATGTCCCATCCTAGGAGATCATCTCTTTGATGCATTATTTTGGTGAACTAAAACACCAAGTACATCTCTTTTCCTTGGAAAACAAATCTTACAAGTCTTGGATGGGTGCTAATGATCTACATGGTAGCCTTGTTCTGAAGACATTTATAAAAGCCTCATTGCCTAAGCATTTCTAGATACCATCATTACCTCACTTTGATGGAATTGGAGATCCATTCATACATCTTCAACCCTTTCAAAAGGCTTTGCCATCTCATGCAAGCCCATTGATTCTACTCAGGTTATTCTAGTAGACATTAGTTGGGGAAATGCAAATTGGTTCTTTCATCTACTCCCCATTAGTTCATTGCACACATATGATGACTTAGAGGAAGCATTTCTCAGAAACTACATCATAAATATGGGCCCTTTTTTTACATTTGAGAAACTAGCCACACTACATTAGAATTCCTTAGATCTAGTTAGTGAGTATATCTTAAGATTCAAGGCTCAAATGTTAAGATTGATATACAAACTAGTAGATCTAGATATTCAACATATATTCATCAAGGGAATTTTCCAACCTCTCATCAAGTATCTACTATATCAGATAGAGCCTTGTTTTAGACATTAGTGTTACACAATTATAGCTTTCAAAAATAAATTGAGATTAATTGATGTAGATTTAGTTGATCAGATTACTCTAGGCTTCACAATAACATATTCATATATAGCTCTTACCACTTAGCATCCACCATATCCTTGACAAGATAGGAGACCATAACCAAAAAACAAACTAGTCAAGAACAAAGAGAAAATTTTTAGAACATAACCTATAATATGCACTACAAAAAATAATAGTAAATCACTACTACAATTTGATTTAGAGTGAGATAGCCCATTTACCATATTAATTGATGAGATAGGAGGTTAACCACATTACCTTTTACTCACTGACGAGATCCACATCTTTTACATAGATAACCACATCAACCTTTTTATAACTATACTCATATTTGTGGACATAGAGATAATGACTATTTTGGACTCAGAGATTACATTACTATATTTGTTGATAATGGTATCATAGCACTTATATAGGGGGCACAAATATCTCCTCACCCTAGACCTCATTCCTCCATGATTGAGTCATTGCAGGGCATTCCTTTATAGGAATCAACAGTCACTCATCATGATTGCAATGCAAGTTTTAGAATAGAATCTCATATAATATCTCCTATTCTAACTATTCAGAAGGTTTAGAAACTAGTATAACACAAACAACCCACATATAGTAGTGTAGTCCATGGAATACATAGTGCAATTCTAGATACATATCTAGTAGAGTCACAAGCACCATAAAAGAGTACTATTATAGAGATATATTCATTACAACCAAGTTTTTAGGGTCTTATCTCACATAACAAACTATTATGATTAAGACTAGTTGAACCTAAAGTATAGAATATTACTTTTTTAGAGAAATATTCATTACAACTAAGTTTTTAGGGCCCTATCTCACATAACAACCCATTATGATTAAGAATAAATAAGCCCTTAACATAGGTTTTAGCTCCATCTCTATATATTACTTAGTTATATATATCATAGTAGAGGCCACAAGGTATTTAGTTATAGATAGATGAGTCTTCTTCACATTAGATAGTATCATCTATAGAGCACATTCCTACATAGCATGAGCAGTATGGGCACTTGTTCAATTGGCTGATAGGGTTTAGATAGTGATATAGCATAGAATAATACAATGTACATTCATATTGGATTTAGTTCATAAGCTTCACTTAGCAGGGCAATGATGGATCCAAAGGTCTAGCTAACCTTTGTATTCTTAAGCCACTTTTGGGGAAGTAATACACACATAGTGCTATCTTACTTTCCCCTCCTAATAACAACTAACATTCTTGATTCCAGATAGCTATCCTTAGCTAGAACTATAGTATCAAAGTCTAGATATTACCAAACCATACTTATCCAAACACTTTCCCACTCAAACCAAATCAAACATATCCAAATCCTACTCAAATTTATCCAAAAAGTTTAGCAATTACCACAAAAAACAAAACTTTGCTCACATGTGATCATAATTAAAAATCAATAAACCTAGCATAAAAATTATAAAAACCTATAAAAACACCTCAAAACATATCAAAACAATTAAACTACATATCCCAAGTACCATTTAGTAAGCACATGAAAATTCAAACTCAATACTAGATCAACCATTTCTAAAGTCAACCACTTACAATCAATATACCAACATATTCCATAATGTATAACATGAATACATATGAGTTTAAAATCAAACCAACATCTATATATCATGAAGTTTTCAAAACATATACATCATGTCAAGGTACAATCAATCATGAATGGGCATCATGCCCTCACTCTTAGTCTCACTCTCTCCTCTAGTGCTAGTCCCATAATCCTATCTAGCACTCGATGACCCTACACCTATTTGAGCTCCTAAATGCCTCTCACACCAACTATCCTACTCCAAAAATTAACCATTCTCCTCATGTAAGTATACATATCATCACTGAATATCCATATAGTCATCCACAATAATCATTCTCACCATGCCACAATCAGGTGGATGCATCCTATGCCTATCCAACTTAGCTCTAAGCTCATCTCTCTCTCTTTATACCCTAACATATGGAACTATAGCTATATCATCCATATCAAACAAATGATCGTAAACACCAATAATAACTTTCACTCTCTCTATCAAAACCTCCTCCACAACATCATCATGAACATGTTACATGAACTCTCAGAGTCTCAACTCATTGATGGTCTCCTAAACCTCATCATCTTCCTTGGCCACCCTAGTAGGTGCCTCATCCTATGTATCTCCCATCTCACCTACACACATAATAAGTATAAAAATACATTATATATACTTTCAAATCTAAACTAAAGCACAAACATAGGTATAGTTCAAATATAATCACTGATTACTTCCCATCATCTGGATCAGCTCAAGCTCCTCATATGCAGGAACATCCATAGGATATAATGGATCCCATGATTTCCTATCCCACCATGTAGCATATGCCTCTATGAATCCCACATCATTTATATCAATAATATCTATAACCACATCTCATGCATCCAAAGGTAACGATGCCAACTCAGGTTTAGTAGGCCTTGTACAAGCCCCTACTCTCATTGGTGCCTGTGTACTCCTCAACCATACCGATGCTATAGAAAGAACATCTTATCAAACTCCAAACTTCTTAGTTATGTGCTTGTATTTAAAGTACTCATATAATCCAACCCAATGATAATGTAACCAATAACTAATCTTTATGTAACACAACTACTCTCCATCCTCAAGCCACCTAAGGAATCCTCCATAGGGCCTCCATATGATATCAAGGGCCACCAATATGTCTAGCATCCTCCTATAATGATCTATCCTAAGAGATCACATAGATAATTCACTCATCAATCATTCACCAAATGGCTATGGATATGCCCAACCAACCCTCAATAATCCAATCAATCACATAATTGTTATGTGTTCATATACCCAATAATGTAACAAAGTGTCTATACCCACACCACCATTTAATGACTCCTATGTAAATATATATAAATCTTTGTATAAGTGGGAAAGCATATTCCTACCCTAGAAAAACATATTACCATACAGCTCAATGCTATAAACTACCATATGTATCTTGTAAGCAATAAATACTCGATTGCATAATCACTAGCAATAACACATCACTATTACTACCTCAATGATGTACTCTTGAAGGCACCCTAGTAAAGTATAAGGATGCACGATCAATGGTAGCTACACCCATGTAATCCTATAATTTCCCCCATCACCCACTAATCAACAAATTTAATATATAATATACATCCTCTAGAGTAATAGTGATCTCTCCAATAAGAAGCTAGAATGTATAGGTATCATCATTCCACCTTTCACATAAGGCAGTAACCATGTACCTATCCTAATGCATCATACCTAGGTCACATATATGACCCAATCTAGCATTATACATAACAACATTCTCATCAATATACAATGGTAACATCCTTAATTTTTCCATTACCTAACCTTTATAGAACTTTCACATCTGCACCTCACCCTGTAAACACTAGAAAATAGATTCTATATCAGACAAGCATGCCAAGTAAATAGCCAAGCTATAAATAATATATAATAAATCATAATCTCAAAAAACCATCCATAGTCGACAATATCACTACACAAGGACACTAGCACTGGACTATAGTGCTGGAACCTGGATAACAACATTGCATCCTAGATAGTAGTGTTGCATTCCTAGATAAAAGCACTGACTCTAGGATAGGAGCACTGAAACTAGTCAAAAAATTTCTAGACTAATTGAAATAGCTCAAAAATACCCAAAATAGGCTTCTAAATAGGTACAAATTAAGTGTTAAGCATACTCACTAGGCTAATCTCCCAACTAGCCTCAGTCTGGGATGCCAACTGCTCAAAATGGGTCACAAAAAGTGCTTGTCTCCTAGGAATTTTAAACTCTAAAGCTCTAATATATCAAACTAGTCACTACACAAATGAACCCAAAGTCAATCAAAATTCCTATATCAACCAACTCTTCTATTCAAAGGCAAAACACTATTTTTCTCATAACTAGAGCCTTATGGATCCATTTTACAAACCATTTAATTCAATTAAATCATTATAGTGATACCTTAAACATCACACAACATTTACTCTTTCACTATGTCATTTTCCTACTATGACATTCACAAATCCCTATACCTCTTTTATAACCCAACAATACAAATTGGTACCTACTAATTAAAGCATTAATTTAAAACATTCAAGCAACCTACCCTATTCAAGAAATCAATTATTCACTTCATTCAATCTATTACTGCCTCATTTGCCTACCATGGCATGAACATTTTTATATCTCTACTATACCCAGATACAAGATTCAATCTTAATCAATCAAATATATCTTTCACTCATAGTAATTTAATCTCACCCACTAAATAATAGACTTTTGATCTATTTAGTACATACCAACCATGTTCCTATACATTCTACCACTAGTTATCACTTTTGGCTCAACCTCCTCTATCACAAATTATGCCCCTTTCCCCAAAAAGGCAACATCATTCCTACTATTCCTACTCCTACACTTACCTAACATACCTATCCACTTGCATAGATAGATACACCATGGTTCTTACACCTCCAATATTTAGATTATCAGCATTACTCAACTAAAATTGGCCAAGATTATATAGTGGTTCAGATTATATGGTTCACTTAACATCACTTAGTTCAGTTGGGTCAAGATTATACAAGGATTTATATCACATTGGGTCACTCAAAATTACTCAAGATATTTAGAGGGATACACCTTCAGTTTATAGATATATAGACTATCTAGATACCAAATTTAGGGGCATGTACATTATTACATGTCTCACACATAAAACTTCATACAATATGACATAGTTATAGACCAAATAGCAGATTATGGGCATAGTGTAGAGCACATTGTTTTTATATCCAATTTGCATATAGGTTATTCCATGATAGATCATATCACATGTGGTTATAAAAATTTACAAATTATCCAGATGCATCACTCACATACCAAATTTGGGGGCATGGAATAAATGTTCATGTCCTTTATCTTCCAGGATTATATAGATTGGGATGGTAAGACATGCCATTTTATTCTTACACATTTACTAGACTTTTTAGATTACATCCAAGCATTACTCAAGTTGTCACCAAGTTGGACTATATGGTCTTCTACAATGATTAGTCCATTATATTACTTAGATTTAGATCTAAGAGTTTGTGTGGGATAAAGGACAAACATTGGTTTTAGACCTTTGAGCACTTCTCAAATCTAGTTTAGATTATTTAGATTTAGTACAAAGGGCATATATTATAGGGATTCCTTCTTTCTCTAGGCATTATTTAGATTCAATACAAGAGGCATCCATTATAGGGATTCCTTATTTTTCCAAGCACTATTTTTAGTTCTTCATCCACTTCCTTGGCTAGGAAGTTGGACCCTTTTCTAGCACACTTATCTTCATGCAGGTAAGTTCAAGTATGCATCTTATTTCTTTATTTTACTCTAGTAATTTATTTCATTGCATCACTAAATTAAAAGGGGGTAAAATTTGTACACCATAAATTGGTCAAGAAAACACACATATCATGTCTTTTCACAATCCTTTCATAAGAGACTCCGACTAGAGAATATGAGCTTTTATTCACATCTAGCCATGTCCATTTGTCTGATTGGTCTTAGTCTTAGTACATTCCCTAAACATCTCTTTACTTTTCCCTCGTCATCTATAGATTTATAGACTTAACCCTTTTATACCTAACCAACTCTTATAGGCCTAGATCCATCCCCCTAGGTCCCATACCCCTTGGACAATAGTGTCCAAATAGGACTACAATGTTGAAACCCAAGGTGTCTAGTTTTTGGCACTATTGTCCAAGTGCAAATTTGGTCCCAATGGTCAATTTTTTCTTTAGGATGAGTCTTACCCCTCTTATTTAATTCATTCTTAAGTTTTATAATGTTGGAAAAATGAGAATAAATTTCCCAAATTTGAAATAATGATCCTCCTATATAAAATACTACATAAGGAATTTTATATCTAGTACTTACTATTTTGGCACATTAGACATAATAAAATCAGTTAATAGTATAGCTTAGCTTATCTACATTACACATAGATTTGCATGCTTGATCAAAGAAGGGCCTAGGTTAAATGAATTCTTGCATCAATCATGCACATTGATTATGCACATTCCCTAAGGGATAACTACATTGGATCTGAGACCCTAGCTTGAGGGTTAATGTAGGCAACAATCAGAATAGTATTGGTTCTTGATTGTGTGATCATTCTTCCCCTAACCTAGTTTTTTATTTTTTTAATCTATTTTTTATTTCTATGTGTGTAGACAAATACAATTATTAAAGATTTAGATAGAACTATAATGAGCTCTGATGACTCCTAGGACCTATAATTTGGTATGTAAGGTCATGCTGAATAGACAAATAGAACCTAGAAAGCTTTTAGCCTCAAGACAATAGCGCTAGGAAAGGAATATAGTGCCAAACACTAGGGTGTCCTATTTTTGGTCCTCCTATCCAATTAAAAAATAAAATATGGATTTAGGTTATAGATAGTGTCTCAATCTTGTGTGTAATTTCTTAGACCTTGACTCATTTGAATCATTTTTCTTTTCTAGATAAGTGTTATTCTCCCTTATGTGAGTTAATATGATCAAATTGATATAAAATTATATTTTAATATATTTAGTAAAAATTATTCCCATATTCTAGACCCTTATTATTTAGGAATTAAATATCTAATTTCCTAAAATAATAAAACATCTTCATACATCCATGCAATCATATATTTATACTGGGTGAATAAATCCTTCATCCTTTATCTTTATTTTAGAGTGTATTTGAGGCTAATGTTGACATAAAGTGGATCACACTCATCCCCTAGATTGTATTTCTTGAACTCAAATTAATTTACTTTAGCTTCCTTTATTTTTGGGCTTGGGGATATAGATCAAACACCCTTTCTAAATAAACCATTCTTAAAGGTAGATAGTATTCTTTCAACTGAATGACTCCTACTTCTACTAATTCATCCTGGCATAGATGATTGATCTCCTTATCATCAATGATTTGAGACTCAAATTTTATCGAATTAGTCAAGAATTAAATGTTTTTATAGTCATCATCAAAGACTTAGAAAATTTCCATGTTATCAGGAATAGATGGACAAGGTATTAGCTCAATGGAAAACCTCTACACCTTGGACTCTTACAATGGTGTTAAGTTGGAAATTAAAGTAGTCAGTGAATCACCAACCTGATTTTGTTCTCTAGGAATAACCAATATATTAAAGGCCTCAAATGACTCAATAAAATCCCAAGATATGTGTTTATAACTCTTTATATATGATAAATTGCATTGGTATTTGTTCCTAACTTGATTAATTATTAGATCTAAATATCCATATATCAAAAACTACTTGATATTATTTTTAAGAGCAAACTACAATCCCAAAATTAATGCCCCATACTCTAATCTATTATTGGTACAAGGTAACTATAACCTGTATGCCACAAAGTCTTTATTACCTTGTGTATCAACTAATTCAAGACCAATGCCCAATCCTTTCTTGGATATTACATTATCAAAATGGAGATTTGATGATTGGGAAGGTCCTTGACTTTTGATTATTTCACGTTATACTTTATGGTAAAGTTGTAAATTCAAAGGTTAGAAGATTTTTTAGCTTACCTCTTCATTCCTAGTATTTTACTCTATGATGGGGTGTTTCATCCTTGGTTCTTGGTCAATTGAAATATGGTTTGCAACACCTTTTCATGGTAACCAAATATGAGATAAGTTTATTTCTATATACCCATTCAATAGATTTGACCAGTCTCTACTTTGTAGGAGTTCATATCTCACTAGGATATCTACAAAAAGTATGCCAATAATCATATGTACCTATGGCTCATATTCCACTTGAATGTGTATGTCATTTATTTCTCTAACTACAAGTGCCATTATTTTATCTAACTATGAATTTTTCCTCTTAGATGGGCTTGGAGTCAATCCAATATTTTTAAAAATAGAAGTTGGAATCACAGTAGTTGAAGCTCATAAATAAATTAATTAATTATGAATATTTTGTCTAAATGCTCTAATAGTCAACAAAAAGGAGCGACTTGTGGCTTACTCTTGTATATGACATTTTTATGATCAACCTTTGTATTTTTTGTAGTAGACTTTCTTGTGATAGACCTCCATAAGAGCTCCTTATGTTCAGTGATTTGAGCAAATTCATGAAGAGTGATGTTTGATTTAATCTTATTCATATCTTAAATAATGTTCTATCCTCCTTTACTTGGTTCTTCCTTACTTTGGGGTTGATCATTACCCATTTTTTTTTGGGGGGGGAGTGGATTATTATCAGCCTTTAGATTCAATGGAATATTTGTATTATTTAGAAGAGTATAAGTTGTGAAGGGATGCTTGTTACTCATATAAAATTGAATTTTTGGTATTGATGGAAGGCATGTATCTCATCAAAATTATCCTCTGGTACATTGTCATCCTCATTTGGGAAAGGAAAATTATGAGTTTAAAAAACCATAGTAGTGTTTGAGGAACTATATCCATCAAGGAAATCATGTGGGTTATTCATAAAATCCTTCCTCACCATCTCCCTTTGGAAGATTTTAAATGATAGACAAAATTTAACACATTCGAGTTCACCATGATGTGATCAATTATGAATTCCACACCAATTGGGCAAATCTATTTCCACTATATTGATTTCTATAAACTTATTGGGTTGTTGCTATTTTGTATTATTTATAGACCGATTGAAAGCTCTAATATATATTTGAAACCCAAAATTTTATTATTATTATGGATAGTATCATTACCCATCTTCCTCTACTTGTCTAAGAAGTCATTGCTCAAATTTTGAACCATTATTTATATAGAATCCAATTCTATTTTGGTAAAATCCACACCCTAAGAAAATACAATATTGGATGGGATTGAATTTTGGTTATGTTAATGACCATTCATATTTACATGATTATTCATATACACATAATTATGATTGGTGTTTGATACATTAGAGGAGGGTCTAGTTGAATGTAAAAATATTTTGATTCACATAAGGCACTTGATTCAAAGCTAGGAAACCAGTATTGATGTTAGGGGTGCTTGGTACATGAGGATTGAGCTATCTATAAATATTTATAGATTCCTCATAGCTAGTGATAAAGTGTTAGAAGTAGTAGATCTTTATAGAAACACTTAAATAATCAGATCCAAAGCATTATTGTACATCTCAAATGTTAGAACTTGTTCTAGTTTATATGTTAGACTTAACTAGGTGTACATATTCTAAAATATTATGTTAAAATCCTATATTGGCTCATTAGGCTCCCTTTTTATACTAGTGAAATGTTGATACACCAAACTAGGGCTAGTAACCTATCAACAAGAAAAATGATTTAACATGCATTCTAATAAGTAATTAAGTTATCTTATAGATTGAGGTGCCAATCATAGGCAACATCCTATAATGTGAATGGGAAAATTGTACATGCAAGATCTTCATTAGTAATATTCATTAACCTTAAATTAGCCTTAAATGACTTGATATGCTCCTATATCATTTTTCCTCTTGAAGGGGAGAAAGAAAGTAGATACTTATATGGATTCCTTGGTATATTGGGCACATCCCTTGGGATGAAATTAGATAATTTGACTATTAAATATAGTTGAGTCATACAATGATTAATAAGATGGATATTTATTATTAGAGAATATGTCATGGCTTGAGCTACCATAAGAATAATTGGTGAAAATATAGGCCTTCAATGTACTAATAAAGGTGAAACTAGAAGAATAGTTTAGTCTCTATACCTATTAACTCTCTTGGGTATCTCTAGTTCAAATCAAACATATGGGATAAACTCTCATCAGAGAAGGGACATAAGTAGACCTCCTTATAGTACCAATTTTTTTGTTGATGTGAGTCTTGTACACACCCCTAGATTTAATGATGTAGCCTCTAACATGTTAATATCTCAATAGAGGTAAAATATAATCTAGGGCATGAGTTGCATATATGAGTTAAACAACTGAGTGGTGGAATAGTATGTTGATCATGTGTGTTATTAACTGAGTGTACATGAATGAAACCTAAAACAAAGTTAAAACCTATTTGAGTTAGATGGATGGACCTTATTATAAGGTGGGTATATTTCAAAATAAACACCAAAAGGTGAAGGGTAGATTAGAAAATAAACATCTATGGTCTTAAGGGATTACTTCTAGGGTAGATTTATTTGTGGAAAAGTTTTTTAGAACTAATGCTTGTTGTTAGTAGCTATTTTACACTCATATACAAACATAGTTATGTAATCTAGGAAGATATAATATAGTGAAATCAAAGACCTCAACTAAAGGTTACTCTTTTTAGAGTATTTATTGCACACCTTTACTCATGAGATTATATTTTGGATCAAAATGGTATCTAGGGTAGTTGCTACTCACACCTAGAAGATTATATCAAAGAAAACAATTATGCACACTTTTAAAATTTAAATGCTCAACCTATTTTCATATGATCAATAATACTTGATAACTATTCAATATCTATTACACATCCTAAAATAATAGATATTAGTGATCATAAAAGGAATTATCTATAGATATTGCACACTTTGAATTATCAAATTAAATAACTAGGGACATAAACACTTAATTACATAAAATTGGAATGAAAATGCATATACATAGTTCCATGACAATAAAAAATGACTTCTTCCTATATTGATAGATTTTCAACCCTTGGAAATGATGGTTTTAAAAGCATAAATAGACTTGGGGAGGGGTCACCTCATCCTCCAAGTTCATATAAAACTCCAAATTACATGTTAATAATCAAAACCCTAGTTTTAATTTAATGCTAAAAATTATATGTACAATGATAATCTATCACAATTGTGTCCAAAAATAGACCCACTCGCATGATGCCATACAATGTGTGCATGCTTACAAACTACTTCAACTAACTACCACATGCATACTTGAAGTATGATTAAATTATATTTACATTGAATAATCATACATAAAAAATTAGCTTTAGATAACTAAGATTTATTCAAAATTGGTGGTTGCATGGATGAACTCAATGTGGTAGGAGGCATTGAAGTTGATGGCAGAGTTGAAATGGGAGGTGGAGTTGAGTTAGAAGTTACTACCTTAGACATTTTATGCCTCCAAATCTTGGTAATGTTTTTAACCCAAAAAATGTTATAAATAATGATATCAATGTTAAATAAGGATGGCATATGCACTCTATTAAGTTGTTTCAATAACCATGCATGCTCAATCTTAGTGGCTCTAAAGTTGACCCAAAATATTTCAACCTTTATAACTATATTTATTGAAAAATTTAGCTTATCCTCAATTTCCTCTAATGCCATCCCTTTAATATTTTATTTGGAATTGGTTGAAACTTGTTGAAGGAGCTCATCAAAATTGGCCCTACTAATTAACTTTCCTATGGAGTCTTGGGCCTAAGATAGTTTTAATTCATATAGAATATACAACATTGATTTATCATGTTTTATGAATTTTGAGAACTATTTATTAGTAAATCAATTTTATGGGAAGTACAATGGATATATGCATGATAGATAAACAACAATGTCTCTCATGTAACACCGTCAGTTAACCTACCCCTTTACTAGTGTACCCTTTAATGCATGCACTCAAGTAGATTAAAGATCTAAAAGTTGTTAATAGAGATAAATCATCGATAAATGATAAATTTTAAAAATAGTGTGTATACATATTCCCCATTCGAAGCTCATCACGTGCCACCAAAGTGTGACATGGGATAGTACTTCAAAAAAGACAATAGAAACACACTAGCTGAGATAATTTTTTTTAGATGAATTAAAGTAAATAATTTATAAATACATACATTCATTTATATTAAAAAAGGTGCATATGAAGCAGATGAAGAGAGGTGTTCAATATCTAGAAAAAGAGATAGACTTGAAAATAAGATAAAATTCAAACCTTTTGTAAAAATATGGTGTTAACACTAAAAAATTATATACATTTTTGGATTTTAAATCTGATTTTGGATTGTGAAAATGACTTATAGAACCAAAGTTTTGAGTGAAATATGGAATTTCTTAGTAAATAATTAAATATTTGAAATATTTGAAATTTTACTATAAAAGGGGTGAATTACTATTCATTTGTAAATTTGCTATTTTTGGAAACTAGAGATTTATGTTAACCAAATTTATTAAAGAGATGATGGATTGAGCTTAAGGAGGTGGATAAGTTGGAGGATGGATTACAATTATAGCTAGTGTAGTCTAGGAACAAGGTACATTTATTTTGAATTTTTATCATTTTTGAATTAAAATGGACTAGATTAAAATAAATAGGCACCATAGAAAATCCATTTAGTGGAATTTGTCCCCAAAAATGTAGAAATAGAGTAAAAATTAAAATGTGAAATGGGTAGGAGACCAAAAATTATGTCAAGGGTATTTATTATAGCCTAGTGAAAAATCACTACCAAAATAAGGTGGTATCAACAAGGCTGATGTAGTTTATATTTGGTTGATGAGATATGTAGTGGTAAATGATATTAAATAAATTGATTACTATAATATAAAATTTATGTAATTTATGTAGTTGTAAACTTGGTTGATAATATGGTATATGGTTGATAGCATGGTAGATGGCCGATAAAATGAAAGATGGCTGATAGCATGGTAGATAAAGGTCTATAATGTAGATTTTTTAGATTGTCTATATAGTCTAGTACATGGTTAATAAATTTGAGTTTAGAATATGGATGATGTAGTTATGTACATGACTAATATAGTTATAAATATATAATAGGAATGATGTAGTACTATATATGGTTGATGAAGTAGTTAATTTGATTATTTGTTTTTTTTTTTCTATTTTAAAACATATTTATGCTAATTTTGGTTAGAGATCTGATCAATGCTTTATTTTTTCACATTTTTCATAGTCAATAGAGAATCTAGAGACTATTATACATTGTATGCACACAATATTTTCAAAATTTATCATTTAATGACACTTTCTCTCTTTCAAAAACTTGTCAAGTTTCAATATCTCTAAGTGCACAACTTAAATGGTGTACCATAAAAGGGGTTGGTAGACCATTGGTGCTTCAAAATATTATTGGTTAATTCTATCATACCTAAATCCATTATAAATCCCACTTATCCAACCCCCCAAGAAAATAAACCATGTTTATCCAACTCCCTAAGAAATTATCATTTAAAATAGCCCATAACTAAGAAAACACTCATTTTTACTACTCATTTATCATGGTATAATTTTTTATGAAAAATTTTCCACACTTTACAGAACTAAGTTGGCCTAGCCAATTTAGTTTGAGATCTAATGGTAACTCTTTCTAAAATAGGGTCATGATACTTGACCTTGTTAGCTAAAATTTTAGAAGGGTTAAGAATTATCCATTACCATAAATATAACCTTTACTTAAATTAAATAGAGAGTAACATTAATTTTCAAATTATTACATCTTGAAATTCTACTAGATCTACATTTGAAGGAACCATTCATTAGGGTTTTTCATTGGAGGGAAGATACCTTCTCTTGTGTGAAGTCTTAGATGCAAGTAAGAGTATTTTATCCTAGAGATAATTTATATTGTGTGATCCTTAAAAATCAAAGGAAATATCTTATAAGTGACTATTGTCCAAGGGGGTGATTAAGACTCGATAAGTTTACTCACATGTAAGTATCTCTAACTTTTTATATTTCATTTTATAAATAGATATTGCACAATGTAATAGGTTCAATTATTTAACTCCTTGATTAGAATACTATTGACCAAATTTGACTTTTAGGTCAAATTGGGGCACCTCTAGTAAAAACCATGATTTTAAAAACTATAATGGGGTATAATGTATTGTCATGTGGTGTTATATAGGTCATTTGATGTCAATTAATGTTGTACTATCTTTGGTCAATTAGTTTCTAGGTCTATTTATCATTTTGGGTCTTTTTAAGGGTCATAATAGTGAATTTAATGCTTTGTATAGGTTTATTGAGAAAATTTTAAGTGTAAAAAGGTGATTTAATTCTCCATGTATCCCTATAATTCTTATGAAATTAACAAAACTAAAAAGTTTTAGGTTCATTCCGAGAAAGGTTGGTTTTCTTAAAGAAAAGGAAGAAAATGACACATGTATGATTTTTTGGGAAATGTGCTACATGGGAGAATATAATGGAATGCCTATAAATATTGATAACACTCATATATATTATTAGTTTGATATAAAACATCAATTTTGATGCCAAAATTGTTCTAAACCTCTTTTGTTTTTTTGGAAAGATTGAAGTGACACTCAAGTTTTTGCTTGATATAAACAACACAAAGGGTTTAAAGTTAAATGGTTTTGGGAGGTTATTTTAAACTCAGGGAGATTAAAATACATATAATATTTTTGATAAATGGTCAAATTTTCTTCATGAAACATCATTTTGAAGTAGACTATACAAATATACTTGGTCATCCATGTACCCTGTCATTTCCCTTGGTTTGAATAGATCCATACAAACCAATTTTTAATATTATCTCTAGAGGATTTTGGATATTTACCCTAATGTATCAAGTTATTTTTTTCAATTTTTAGTTTTATTTTATGAGGAATTCATCTCAAATTTGTAGACTAGTTCATTATATGTTGATGAGCAAGTTTCCATTATTTTCTAAGTTTCCATGCTTTGTGTATGGTTATAAGGGGTTATGTTAATCAAATTTAAATTAATATTATCTTATATCTATATCCATATTAAAACCTTATTCTCTAATAAATATTCATAGTTTATATACATGGGCTACATATGCACATAGTCTGCCATTAAAATGTACATATATGGGTAGTTGCAAAAGAAAATTACAATAAATCAAGGAGTCTTGAACTTCCTTAAAAGTTTCCATTATGAAAATTAAACTATAATACAATTTGAAAGAGTCTTGGCATATTCAAAAGACCCAAAAAAATGCTTATTCCCTGCAATATCATGCTTGTTGCTTGTATGAGCAAAGACCACCTATGGTGGTAATGGTAGAGAGATGAAGATAACACATTGAAGCATTAAAAAATGATTTTAAATAATATTTGAAGTCATATCATGTGAATTCATCATGGAAGACTCATACAATGTGTGTAGAGGGAAAGTTCAAGTGTGGAATCATGTTTAAGGGAATGCTGACTAAATTTGAGACAATCCTTAAAAAGTGCAAACAGAGGCCTAAGAGGTTTTTGAAAAGCTCATAAAACATGCTCTCAAGGTAATCTAAGAGCCTAAATTAGTAAAAAATGTAGCCCATACATAGGTTTATCACCTTTCAAAGGGTAGAAGGTATAAGAATAGGGGAAGATAGTTGTAAAGAACCCCAAAATTGCCTAAGAAGATACTAAAAGCAATCAGTCATATCTACACTAGAAGCTTCAAAGTGAATTACTTTTCAAAGTTAAAATGACAATCATGATAACACATAAAAATGGTTCTAAAGATTTTAAATGGAATTTATAAACTAGAATATCATTTGGGGGAAGTGATATATTGTTCCCAACATCCAAACACATCTACATTCCATACAAACCACTAAACACTCACCTATAGCTTCAAATAGATAGAGACCTAGACATGATGTTTTTGTATTATTTTAAGACATATATGTAAATTAAAATCATAATCAGGTACTTTGTGACCTTGAGGAGGGTCAAGATAAGTCCTAAAAATATCATAACTAGGTTGACTGATTAAATGTTCACCTACAGGTTAGGTAAATAGGGTATTTAGGTAGTGGGTAAAAGGTAGTGCTTTCAATGATGCTAATGATACCCAACATGATAAAATGAGTTAAAATACTTTTAAAATTATGGTGTATAATTCAATAATTTTTTTAAGGTATTTAATTTAGAACTCAAACATGCATTAACTCTTATAGATAGGGTAGATCTAAGGCGTCTCAGTCAAGGAATAGTTTGGTACTTAGTTTTGACTTGAAGGGCATATGAGGCCCAAAAGGGTGTTTGGGTGGTAATAAAAACATGTATTCACATCAATCATGGTCATTATTATTTCATTAAGTTCAAAGAAGAGAGAGACAAGTCTGAGTAGGGTCAGTTGCAAGGAGTCTCAGTCAGTAGGTAGTAAGGAGCTTAAGTGTGTCCAAAGGGTGTGATTAATGCCAAATAGGAGTCTATACCTGAAAAAAAAAATGTGTGATCACATAAATTATGATCATTTTTCATTTTATAAACTATAAACTTTATAAATCAAACCTACATAGGCCTTAAAATCTTGATATACACCTATAGGTAGGGTACAGGCTAGTGAAGGTAAAGTGAAGCATGGATGTTATTAGGAGAGATAAAAGGTTTTATAACAACCTAAAATGGTTCATATTTTATTTAAAATATTTTTAAATACAATCCAAGACCATTTAAATTTTTCTCATCTACTTTCCCTACTTGATCAAAGGCAATAGTCTATACAAGCAAGCTAGGAAATTTATATTGCTAAATGGGTAAAAAAATGAATCCAAAAGGGAAAGATGTTTTGAAGTAAATTATAAGATTAATTATAATTATTTTTATTTGAGTAATATGTTTATAAATCCTAAGAGTCTTGGATTTAATCTTGATAAGCCATTCTTGGGGAGAAGGGGAGTATGCAGGAAACAGTCCTTTTAAAGCCCTTTCTTGGATAACTTGAGTTGGTTAGGTACATAAATGAGGGATTATAACCTTTAAATTTGGTATATCTAATAATTAAAACTAATAAAACTTTAAAAAACTTCATTTTTCCTTAAATAATGGAGTAACATCTCTTTGTTCTATCTCAAAAGAAGAGTACTCTTGAGGAGCAAAAACCTTGTAGTTTTGAAGGAAGATGGTAAAAGAGTGAATAAAGGTTGATTTTACACCTTGAATATATTTGGAGAGTTGGAAAACACACATAAAAATATGGATAAAACTTCACATAATTATGTAACTCATCAAGATGCTCTAAACCATTGAAGTTGTAGGTAGACCTAGTAAGGAATATGCCTAATGCCCAAATGAGGAGTCATTTGCAATTATATCCCTAAAATGATTTGAATATGTTAAATAGGCCAATATAGATGTATTTTAACTAATAAAAAGTATGGAAAGATTTAGGAGGTCATTTTTAGACCTTGAAGTACAAATAGGCATATTAGGCACACTAAGACCTAGTGTCCAAATGGGGAGTCTTCCATCCTTATAGCAAGAGATGAGATTTGTAACATGTTGAGACGTGTTTTTTTTGACAATAAAGAGGTGGAAAAGCTTTTTTAGTAAAGATAAAACATCAAGAAATCCTTTTTTGAGCCCAAAACTACTCAAACTTGTGCAAAATAGTGAAAACAAGCTTAATAAGAAAAGTTCCAATGCTCATATATTTCATGAGGAATTTCATGCATGAAAAAGGAGTTAGGGGAGGTTATAATGGGTCTTGAAGGACATATTTGTATAATTTTTTTATCGGGTTAGATGTTAGACATTTATGAACCAACCTTAAGAGTGAAAACAAGCCCAAAATCCTACTAAAACCTTAACCAAGACCAGTTTATGAAAATGGAGTTGGTTATCTAATAAAATATAATATTTTTCTCATGAAACATATTATATGTTTAATAGGACTCACCCAAGCCCCTTTTCATGCCATCTAGATGTATGGACTTGTATGAATGGAGGTAGAAACAATATATTTCTCACTATTTTATGTGTTTTATAGGTTGTAGGAAGTTTCAAGAGATTAAAATCACATGGATGGAAATATATAGACTTGAAATAACTACCAATTTAAGTTTAATGAATTTAATATTTTCCTAAATGCTTCAAATAGGTTTTTTAACTCAGCCAGTCAAATCTGGCATATTGCACAAGCTAGAGAGAAGTGTGAAAACTTCAAGTAGATGGACTTTTAAGGTGACATTGATGATTAAAAGGCAATTTAGGGTCTTTAAAAATTTTATTAACTCCCTCACATGGATTTTCATGATAAAATAAATCCAAATTTGAATTCAAGTGTGTAAAGTACATGGAAGGGTGGTTTTTAGGACTATAGATAATGATGGCTCCTTTCTAATTTATTCCATAAGACTAGGGATAAAACCAATTAATGGAGAGGTATGTATGATTTCACTACCTTTAATTCCAATAATTATAACTTGTATTCATTTGTTATTGGACTTCCAAACAAAGGCAATCTTGAAGGCAATTTTTATATGCAAAATGAGGAGTTTCTTGCCACTTTTCTTCAAGTTTGTGACTTGGATTGACACTTGTTGCTCCTATCCTTGAATGGTTAAACCCATATTTTATTATAGTTCATGGATAAATTATTTTATAAGATTGAAAAGTGTCCTTGTGACCCTTATAATTCTCTCTCTCTCTCTCTCTCTCTCTCTCTCTCTCTCTCTCTCTCTCTCTCTCTCTATAAGAGTTGGCCATTTTGGCATTGTATTAGATGCTCCACCTAAGTATGGTGAATCCATACACATTTTTATAAATTATGATCAATGAAATGAATAATTTATACCTCTTCATGACTATTAATATGTGTGTTCCACTTTAATTATGAATCTTGTTTAGTGAAGACTATGGATTCCTAGTATGTGGTCTCATTCTTACACCTTGTTTGCAGCTGGAAAACTTTTTTTGTAGGGCATGTGAAGTGTTTTAGGAGATGTGAAATGTTGAGTGATTTATTAATTTAATTAGTGCCATTAAATTCCTCTTGTATGTTATTATTATTTTTTCACATCCATCTATGACCTCATAATGTAACATTGATGTGAGAAGATGAAGATTGAAAGAGTGTATGTTTTAGTTTATTTCTTGGTCTCAAGTGTATAATGCAATTAGTTGGAAATCATAAAATTTATTTGTTATATCACCTCCTTATTTTAGTTTTTATTTTATTTATCTCTCTCCATTTTCATCCCCAAAATTTAGTTATAGGTTCAATATTGAGTGGTACATCAAGGGAGGTAGCCCTATCAAGATATTCACCTCATTCTTTAGGCTACCCACAATCTTATAGGTGATTAAATTATGCCACTTAGATGATGAGAGACTTTTAATATCATAAAATGGTGTAAATCCAAGTGATAATAATTTTTGGCATGCCTAGTGGGACCTTTGTTCTAAGAGATCGAGAGATTTTGGTGTTGTCTCTCAATAATCAGCCTTTGGAGGCATCTATTAAACCATCAATGTTGACTCCAAAGATATATAATCTGGTCAAGTAGCCCAAGTATTCCATTTTAAGATAGTTTATAACATTTTCTTATGTTCCTACTTCCCAATGAATTTTCATGGCTGACCTTGGATTTGAGTTTTGTTTTCTACAAGTTGGGAAGACATTAAAAGCTTGTGTCATTCCCCATAAATATGAACAAGTCCTTGCTCAATCTTGTCATGACCCTTACCATCCTGAATATCACATTCATCAGCCTCAATATGATAATATCCAGCCCATACATGATCCTTACTAGTCTTATAGTCAGTCTTCTCAATGTCTTGTTCCTAGTCAACCTAATCCTTTCTCCAATCAACCCATTTCCAACTTCAAACAAGCACTTTTGGGCTATGAAAGGTATATGTTGGAACTTGATACTCTAAGGTTATTTGGTCAAATTATTACTAATCATTCAATCCATTAAGTGAGAAATTCATTAGAGTTAGTCAAAAAAGAGTGGGTACTTATTAAAAGAGCCAATTAACAAAGGCTCATGAGTGATATGCTAAATGTGAGTGGTTTGATTGCATATTTAGAAGAGAAGATAGACATTCATGAGAGGCAACCTTACCAAGTATATCAACCTTCATACCCACTTCTCCAAGTTCCCTATCATCCATTCATGACCCCTACTAATGAGACAAATCAAGTATATCAAAGTCATCCTTTTCCCAATCAATTGGAGGAGAGAGTTGAAAAAATAAATATTGTGTTTGAGGTAAATATTTAATGGAAAATTAAGTTGGAAAATATGAATTTGAAATAGTCCATTTTGGAAATAAAATAATTGGATTTCAATCATTCATTACCCTCTCACATTACATCTCCACCACCTCAAAAAGAGACTCATAATCCCAATGTCCTAAGTTGGAACAAAATAGTGGAATCATGGGGAAAGAAGGAGGAGAAAAGTCTTGACCAAGAGTATGAAATTGAGAATGAATATCCTCCTAATATCCTAAGCTAGAGTAAAATAGTAGATTCATGGGGAAATAAAGAATATGGAAACATTGTCAAAGAGTGTGAATTGGAAAATGGAGTTGATCTCTTGCAATCTCCTCCCACCCTTCCTCAAGAAGTTTCTTGTGTTCCATCATAGCCCTCATACACTAATTATCCTCATGATGATTATTATGAACTTCAAGAGAGACTTTTCCAAGAGAACCTTGTTAGGATAAAATAAAACATAGATTTATCCCCAAATTTCATATAAGAGAAACTTTGAAATGAATCAATAAAACATACACAAAATAATCATAAACATGCACAAAATAAGATACACCAGATTTAACATGGTTCACCCATGATGAGTTAGATCCACCAAACTTGTCTAGTATATTATTTCCAACAATACAAGGGAGAAAAAAATCTTATAACAAAACATGTTACACCTTTCTACCTTCTCTGACTCCTCTCTGTGTACCATATATTTCTTCTTTCATTGCAACCATGTAATAATACATTTTAGGGAAAAAAACACCTAAACATAACTTCTACTGTTAGATCTATAAATATTTAATCAATGGCTTAGATTAATTATAAAATTACAATTTTACAAGGTAACTTTAATAAAATTTTGCTTTAGGGGCACTTCCCCTAAACCCCCACTAGGGTGTATGGCTCTCACACCTCACACCAAGGGGATAGCCCCCTCGGACCCTATAAGGGGGTAACCCACCCTTGAAACCTCTCATGCCATCATAGATACAAAGAATGGGATCCAAAACCTGACTAAAATAACATCATATTTTTAACCTTTGATCTTAAAAGACAATCATGTTTCACACATAACAAAACTAGCCAAGAAAATAGAGGAATTAGAATTAAATATGGGATTGCTAAGTTAAGGTGAGATAGAAGTTTTAGACCCAAAATAATATCCTATGCCTAAATACATCCCATCTCCCCTTCCTCAAAAGCTTCCAAAAGAGTCTCTTAACTTGCATTCTCAATCTAACCTTGAGATATATATTCTACCTCCACCAACTAGTTCATAATGTCCTTACCCCATCAACATTTGCCTTGATGGACGTATGGTGTGGGAAATAAATGAGGATCATATGGTTGATAAATAAGGATAACGCTTGCTTGAATAAAACATACTTCCTTGGTAGCCTCATTGGGCTAGATCACATGATTTCAAGATGCCTAGTCTTGACATCACCATGAAGGAGGTTGAGGATATTGCAACCCTTGATAAAAAATATTAGATTATGATATATTAAATTAAATTTGAAATCCCTTAAGAGGTATTAGGTGATAAAGATAAGGTATGTCCTTATGTTGAATCTCTTCGCTTGGTTGATGATGAAGAATGTTTTCTTTGTTCTAAAGAAACTATCTTGAGAGAGGCAAATGAAGAGAAAAATGTTCAATTAATGGCTGATAAAGAAGACCTCATGAGTGTTTATGAGGAATAAGTCACCATAGGGACTTCCCTTGGTGAACACAAGGATAATTCATAGGTTTTTATCTCCATATTTGAAGTAGAATGTGTTATCAAGGAGGAAGAACACTTTCATGCCATCCCTCAAGAAGTGGTAGTCTTTGGAGAGTCTCATGAGACCAAGATATAAGAAATATCCCTTGAAGATTATCTAATAAAAGATGAATAATATGTGATTTCTTGTGTGGATATTTCATATTGGGTTGATGAGGAAGGATGTCTTCCCTTTCTTAAAGAGGAAGAAATAATCATAAACTCTTTCATTACTTTGTAAGACACCATGGATGAACATGGAAAATTTATTAATAAATATTTAGATTACTCATTTGAAGTAATTGGGGTAGGTTATACTCCTCTTCAAGGAGGTTATGAGTTGGTAAAATATGGAGAAGGCAACATTGATACACAAGTAAGTATGAAAAGGAAAATCATTCTTTCAAATTTATCCTTTTAAGGAGCATATGCATTTGATGATGACATGTTTGAATTCATCAATATGGGATATATTATTATCAATAAATTTGGAGAAACATATCAGATATTGAAGGATGGAACAAACTCTTATTGGCCTCAATCTTCTAAGGAACAAGAAATCATTCATCTTGGAGATATACCTACTAAGGGGATACAAGTTGACTATGAAATGAAGAATGGGAAGCAACATGAAGTGTGTGAACATGTTAAAGAGGAATATATATACATTGGAGACCTATTTAAGAATTACTTACTTGAGATAATATGAAATGAATTTCCAAGGAAGAGGTCTGGTCCACAAAGAACTGAATCCAAAGAGAAGCATGCTTGGCACTATTTTTCATCTCACTATGATGATGATTCAAGAAGTTTTCCTTTTTATCCTAGAAAGGAGGTATGTTTAGTTTCTAGTTATGCATAATAGGTTATTTCCTAATTCCCCTAAGTACTTATGCACATGTGTGTGTCTTGTGTGTTTGCTTTATTTATTGTTTGTGTCATTTTCCTTTGTGTGGTTGAGGTAGTCTTAGTGTCTTGTCTTGATCAAAGGTTTGAAGTCAATGGTTGATGTTGTATTATTTGTATTAATCATTATATGAATCCATAAGCACAATAGACTAATAAGGTTACTGGTCTAGTTAGTATAACAAGCATACTACCCCTATGAGTCACCAATTTATTGACCAAATTTGACTTTTAGGTTAAATTGGGGCACCCCTAGTTAAAAACTTGATTTTTAGGTATATTATGGGGTATAATGTATTGTAATGAGATTTTATATAGATTATTTGTCATTAATTAATGTTGTTTTAGCTTTGGTTAATAATTTATAGGTTCATTTATCATTTTTAGTCATTTTAAGAATCAAAATAGTGCATTTAATGCTTTATACAGGTTTATTGAGAAATTTACAAGTGTAAAAAGGTGATTTCATGATCCATGTTTCCATATAAGTCTTATTTAACTGACAAAACTAAAAATTTGTAGGTTCATTCAGAGAAAGGTCAATTTTATTAAAGAAAAGGAAGAAAATGACACATGTAAAACTTTTTGGGAAATGTACCACATGGGAGAAGGTCATGGAACATATATCCATCTTATTAAAACTCATATATACACTTGGTTTGATTTAAAACATCCATTTTGATGCCAAAACCATTTTGTACCTCTTTTGTTTTTCTAGATAGATTGAAGTGACACTCAAGTTTTTACTTGGTACAAACAACATAAAGGGTTTCAAGTCAAAAATTTTTGGGAGGTTATTTTAAATTCAAGGAAATTCAAATCCATATAGTGTTTTTGAGAAATGGTGAACTTTTCTTCATGAACCATCCATTTGAAGTGGACTATGCAAGCCTGCTTGCTCATTCGTGCACCCTATCAGTTTTCCCTTGGTTTAAATAGATATATAAAAATAATTTGCTCATATTTTATCCAGAGGATGTTGGATATATCCCATCATGTCTCACATTTTTTTTTCAAGTTTTAGTTTGATTTTATGTGGAATTCATTTCAAATTTGTAGACTAGTGCATTTTATGTTGATGAGTAGGTTCCCATTATTTTTTGATTTTACATGCTTTGTGGATGGTTATAAGGGGTTATGTCAATCCCATTTACATGTTTTAAATGTTATATTTTATATCTCTCCATATTAAGATCATATTATACAAGGGATGTTCATAGTTTATATGCATGGACTACACATACACATGGTCTGCCATTGAAGTGTGCATATACAGGTGGTTGCAAAAGAAAATTGCATTGAATCAAGGAGTCTTGACTACCTTAAAATTTTAAATTATGAAAAGTAAACTCTTGGAAAATTGGAAAGAGTATTGGCATATTCAAAAGACCTAAAACACTACTTATTCCCTGAAATATCATGCTTGTTTCCTGTTTAAGCAAAGACCACCTATAGGTGGTAATGGTAGAGAGATGGAGATAACATTTTGAATCATTTAAAAATGATTAGAAAGCATATTTTAAGTTATATCATGTGAATTAATTATGGTATACTCATAAAAAGTGTCTAGAGGGCAATTTCAAGTGTGGAAGCATGTTTGCGGATAAGCTTACTAAATTTGAGACAATCCATAAGTGAAAATAGAGGCCTAAGAGGTTTTTGAAAACCTCATTCAACATGCTATCAAGGTTATTCAAGAACCAAAATCAGTAAGCCATGTATCCCCTACATATTTATATCACCTTTCAGAGGGTAGAAGGTAGAGGACTGGGGGAAGACAATTGTAAAGAACCCCAAAGTTGCCTAAGAAACTATAGAAAACAATTAGCCATATCTACACTGGAAGCTTCAAAGTGACTTACTTTTCAAAGTTAAAATTATAAGAATGATAATGAATAATTTTTTTATAAAGATTTAAAATGGAATTCATAAGGTAAAAGATCATTTGAATGAAGTAATCTATTGTGCGTAGCATCCAAACACATCTATATTTTGTACAAACCACTAAACACTCACCTATAGATTCAAATAGATAGAGACCTAGACATGATATTTTGGTTTTGTTTTAAGAAATATATGTAGATTGAAATAATTATTAGGTACTTTTTTACCTTTAGGAGGTTCAATGTAAGTCCTAAATATATCATAACCAGGTTGAATGAGTAAATGTTCACTTACAGTTTAGGTAAACAGGGTATTCAGGTAGTGGGTAAAAGGTAGTGCTTTAAATGATGCTAATGATACCCAAAGTGAGAAAATTAGTTAAAATACTTGTAAAATTATGACGTATACTTCAATAATAATTTTCAAGCATTGAATTTAGAACTCAAACATACATTAACTCCTAGAGATAGGGTAGATCCAAGGTGTCTCAGTCAAGGAATAGTTTGATACTCAGCTTTGACTTGAAGGGCATATGAGGCCCAAAAGGGTGTTTTGGTGGTAATAAAAACATGTATTCACATAAATTAAGGTCATTATGACTTTATTAAGTTCAAAGAAGAGAGAGATAAGTTTGAGTAGGGCTAGTTGCAAGGAGTCTCAGTCACTAGGCAGTACGGGGCTTAAGTGTGTCCAAAGGGTGTGATTGATGCCAAATGGGAGTCTATAACTAATTAAAAAATGTTTTATCACATCAATGATGATCATGGTTCCCTTTATCAACTACAAACATTATAAATCAAACCTACATAGGCCCTAAAATCTTGATATACACCTATAGGTAGGGTACAGGCTAGTGAAGGTAAAGTGACACATGAATGTGCTTAGGAGATATATAAGGTTTTATAACAAACTAAAATGGTTAATATTTGATTTAAAATATGTTTAAATACACTATAATACCCTTTCAAAGTTTCTCATTTACTTTTGCTAGTTGATCAAAGGCAATAGTTTGTACAAGCAAGCTAGGAAATTCATATTGCTAAATGGGTAAAAATAATGAATCCAAAAGGGAAAGATAGTTTGAAGTAAATTATAAGATTTATTATATTTATTTGGATTTTATTAATATTTTTATTAATCCTAAGAGTCTTGGAGTTAATCTTGATAAGCCATTCTTGGGGAGAAGGGGAGTATGTAGGAAATAGTCCTTTTGAAGCCCTTTCTTGGATAACTTGAGTTGGTTAGCTACATAAATGAGGGAGTTTGACCTTTTAATTTATTAAAAATAGTAATTATAACCTATTAAAAATTTATAGACCTTAATTTTTCCTTAAATAATGGAGCAACGTCTCCCTATTCTAAGAGGTAGAGCACTCTTGAGGAGCCAAAACCGTACAATTTTGAAAGAAGATGGTAAAAGAGTGAATAAAGGTTTATTTTATATATTTAAGATTTTTTAAGAGTTGGGAAACATACGTACCAATATGGATAACACTTCACATAAGTATGGAACTCATCAGGATGCTCTAAAACATTGAAGTTGTAGGCAAACCTAGTAAGCAAGGAATAAGCCTAATGCCCAAATGAGGATCATATGCAATTCTAACCCTAGATAAGAATTTAAAATTATTGGAATATGTTAATTAGGTAAATATATATTCTTTTTAAATAATTAGAATCAAGGAAATCTTCAAGAGGTCATTTTTAGACCTTGAAGTATAGACACGCATACTAGGCACACTAAGACCTAGTGTCCAAACAGGGAGTCTTCCATACCTATAACAATATATAAGGTTGGTAACATGTTGATACATGATTTTTTGGATAATAAATAGGTTTAAAAGATTTTATAGTGAAGAGAAAACATCAATAGATCATTTTGAGCCCAAAACTACTCAAACTTGTGCAAAATACTACAAATAAGCTTAATAGGAGAAGTTCCAATGATAATATATTTCATGAGGCATTTAATGGGTGATAAATGAGTTATGGGAGGTTATAATAGGTATTAAAAACCATATTTGTTTATTTTTTTAGTATATTAGATATCAGACCTTTATGAACCAACCTTAAGAGTGAAAACAAGCCTACAACCCTACTAAACCCTTAACTAGGAGTAGTTTCTAAAAATGGAGTTGGTTATCTAATAAAATAGAATATTTTGATAATTAAACCTATTTTATGTTTAATATTGCTCACCCAATCTCATTTCCATACTAGCTAGATGTATGAACTTGTATGGATGGGGGTAGAAACAAGATTTTCCTCAGTATTTCATGTGTTTTATAGGTTGTAGGAAGTTTAAAGAGATGAAAATCACATGGATGGAAAATTTTAGACTTAAAATAACTACACATTTAAGTTTCACACCTTTAAAATGCTCCTAAGTACCTCAAATAGGTGTTTCAACTCAGTTAGTCAAATTTGGCATATTGCACAAGCTAGAGAGAAGTGTGAAAACTTTAAGTGGATGGAATTTTATGGTTTACCTAATGATTAAAATGCCATGAAGTGTCTTTAAAATTTTAAATAACTCCATACAATGTATTTTCGTGATCAACTAAAGCCAAATTGGAAGCCAAGTGTGTAAGGTGCATGGAAGGGCAATTTTTAGGACTGTAGATAATGATGGCTCCTTTCCAATTAATTATATAAGACCATGGATGAAAAAAATTCATGGATATTCATTTATTATGTCCCTAAATTTAATTTAAATAATTATAACTTTTCTTTATTAGTTATGGAACATTAAAACAAAGGCAATCACGAAGGCAATTTTTAAATGTAAAATGAGGAGTTTCTTACGACTTTTATTCGAATTTGTGACTTGAATTGACACTTGTTGCTCTTGTACTTGAATGGATCAAACCATATCCTCATATAATTCATGGATAAATTATTTTATCATATTTACAAGTGTCCTTTTGACCCTTGGACTTCTCTTTCTCTCTCACTCTCAAATTATATAAGAGTTGGCCATTTTGGCATTGTATTGGATGTTCCACTTAAGTATGGTGAATCCATAATAATTTGTATACATTTTGGTCAATTAAATGACTAAATTTTACCTATTAATTACTTTTCATAAGTGTTTTCCACTTGAAAAATGATTCTTATTTAGTGAAGACTATGGATTCCTAGCATGTGGTCTCATTCTTACACCTTGTTTGCAGTTAGAAAACTGTTATTGTAGGGCATGTGAAGTGTTTTAGGAGATGTGAAATTTTGAGTGAGTTAGTATTTTAATTAGTTATATTAAAGTCCTATTTTTTCACATCCATCCATGACCTCATAATGTAACATTGATGTGAAAAGATGAAGATTTAAGGGGTGTATGTTTTAGTTTATTTCTTGGTCTCAAGTGTAGAATGTAATTGGTTGGAAGTCATCAAATTGATTTGGTGTATCACCTCCTTAGTTTAGTTTTTATTTTAGTTGTATCTATCCATTTTCAACCCCCAAATTTAGTTGTATATTCAATCCTAAATGGTACATCAAGGGAAATAGCCCTAACAAGAGATTCACCTCATTCCTTAGACTACCCACAAGCCTAGAGGTGATTCCATTGTACCACTTGGATGATGAGAGCCTTGTCATGTCCTCAAATGGTGAAAATAAAATTTACAATAAATACCTATATACTTAATCTTTTTATAGCTATAGGGTTTTATTTGCTTTCCATATTCCATCTTAGGTGACCTAGGTGCTCATTTTCCTACCATGATCCCTTGACTATTTTATTTGATTTAACCATCCCATTTATGTTATATGCTTTGATAACACTAGATTAGTTTTATTTTATCTATTCAGACTTAGCTAGGGTTATTTCATAGTATTATTTTCCTATAGTCTTTGGAACCCTCTTATTTAGTGCTATGTGATAAGTACTCCCTTAGATAGGTTTAGTAGATCCAATTTGGTCATATCTTGATATAAAAGGTATTGTAATATATGTTAGTTGATTAATTTATCTAATATTGGATTTACTAAGTAGGATACATTATAGATATATCTTAATATTTTTTATATAATTTGGTGAACCTAACATGAATCTAACCATACATTTTAATTTTTTTTATTTGAATAAAGACAAATAAAATTTACCATATACCATATACTTAAACAAGATCTCCAATCATCCTTGACCTCTGATAGGACCCCTTACACATGCTCAATACTTCAAACCCATCCCTAATCATACTAAAACTGAAGATCAACCAAGCCTACTTCAATCATACTAAGACAAGCACACTACACACTTTCTCATTCACACTTAGATTAGTTTAGTAATTTGGTGAACCTAACATGAATCTAACCATACATTTTAAAATATTCATTTATTCTCAACTAGGTTGCACTAGTCAACTTAGTTCAATTCTCTATTTGTAGATTTTGGATCTAAAATCAACTAGGTCATGCTAGTTAACCTAGTTTTGTTTTTTATTTATAAGTTAAGTAAAACCAATGATATCATATTGGTACAGTGTTCATTTTTCATAAATTTTAGAATTCAACTAGGTCATGTTGGTCATCCCTATTCATTTTTGAACTTTTCAATTTTAAACTAGTTCTTGATAGTCGACCCCCTTCATTTATGTAATTTTTTGCTTTTAACTAGGTCATGCTAGTCAACCTTGTTCATTTATACAATTTTTAAATTTTAGCTAGGTCATGCTAGTTGACCCTATTCATTTTATATAATTTTTAGCTTTCAACTAGGTGATGTTGGTTGACCCTATTCATTTTCTACATTTTTCAGGGTTCATACTCAATAAACTAAGTTGACCTAGTTGACCTTATTTAGGTTCCTTATAACCATCTCAATACTTAAAAAATTTCAATTTTATAAGTTTTCTATTTTTTCAATAAAAATAATCATTACTTTAGATTTCCATTCTATTTTTGCCAATTTTATAGTTTTACTAAAATTGTATCACACAGTCAACTAAATCGACTTGGTTGAATTATTTTTGTGTATGCTTGTCCTATTAACAAACTAAGTCTACTTATCTGACCTAATTTGTTTTATCTTATTTTTTCCATAGTTTAGTAAGTGTTAGACATAGTTCAGTAGGTGGTTGATATAATTTAATTGGTGGTTGACTTAGTTCAATATGTGGCTGACCTAATTTCTTTTATTTTTTCCCCTATTATAGTAAGTAGTTGGCATAGTTCATTAAGTGGATGATGTAGTTCAATAGGTGGCCAACATAGTTTTTTTGGCCTATTTTTTCCCTAGCTTAGTAAGTGGTTAACATAGTTTAGTAGGTGTCTAGCCTAGTTTGTTTTATTCCTAGTTTAGTAGGTGACCAAATTAGTTAAGTACATGGTCAGTGTAGTTTAGTAAGTTGTCAACCTAGTTTTATTTCATAAAAATGTCATTTTTTAGATTATAATTAGTAAATAAAACTTAGTAATTAAATATTTAGATCAAAACCTCACTTATATTATCACTTTAGATGAAACTATTGAATTCCTTCCTTCATGTCTTGGTAATCTTAAATTAATTTTTGCATCATGCAACCTAAATTTTTCATACTCAAAGAAAACATAATGTAATATGATTGAAGTCATTCACTCTAGTCTTCCTCCTTTTACCAATGTTGGGAATCCTCCTCCACCAAAAAATCCTACTCCTCCAATCAATACTACTCAACTCATTGATCAAATAAATAAACAAATGACCAATATACAAATCACTCATAGTAATTAAATGATGCAAATGTAATATCATATATTACAAATGTATAGTTAACCACCTCAATTCATCATGAATCAAACAAGTTAGAATTTTGTCCCTCCTCTTAGATATGCCAATGGGCATATCATCCCTAGATCTCTCATGCATTAAAAAAAAATGCTTCAACATATTTGAAATGAATCTTTAATTAAATTCATTATATCCATATATATTGGAAACTTTTATCCAGCTATACATATTATGGAACTAGGGACTCACTATATTTCTTAAATATTTTGGCAATATATATAAGGAATAGGTCTAAACTAACACTTTGCTACTACTAAAATTCTTTTCAAAAAGTTCACATGAGATTCTTTAGAATGGTCTAATCAACTCCCTAAACATTCCATATTATAAACATATGATTTAGTCAAGGATCTAGTTAAAGGGATTTCAACTCAATGATCTTCCTAAAAATAGCCTTAGCCACTTCATCAATGCTAAATAGTTACCTAATGAATCTACTCACCCTTTCATCAAATGATGAAAGTATCTATATTACAAACATACTATAACACAAGTGATGACAATATTTTAAAACTATTTTATAATGTTCTTAAATATCCTCTTCAATAAAAAGTTTATAATTTTTTACATAAAACTTTAGAATAAGCCTTAAACTAAGCAAAAAGACAAGACTTTCTTATGAGTCAATTTAAATAACCATGAGTAACCACTAAGGAATATTTCCAATAATTTTATTATAACATAAATTTATCTAAGCCTCCCCAAAATCAAAAAGGGAGAATCAAATTCAAATAATTTTAACCCAACCCATCCTCCCTCAAGTCTAGAATAACTTAACAAGAAATTACCACCCTCTAGATCCATGAGCTCTGATCCTTCCAAACCTCCTCCAAAATGGTACAATCATGATAATTTTTGTTGGTATAATGCTAAGATAGGTCATTATAATGATACTTGTCATGATATTCACCAATTAATCCTTACCTTATTTATTTATTTATTATTCCACATTTTAATCTTGACACTTTTACACAACAATATTATCAAGACTATCTTTAATCCTTGCAAACTCAATCTATAGAATCAAAATCACATCAAATTCACTTACTTATTGATCAAAAACAATTATCCCATACATCAGCCTCATCCAATAGTGTTATAAAAACCATAACTTATACTTATTCATTCACTAATAAGTGAAGGATAGATAACATGAGTAACCCTAAAATGTGGTTACACTCATCAAACCTTAACCTCTTGGGTCACATGAATCCAAGGAGTACCTATTTAAAATACCTACTCCAAATTACATCATAAATGGTCCTAATTTAGATCATATATCAATTAATACTTATTCTAAAATTCATATGTCAATTTTAACATCCCCAAAATCCAACAGACCAACCCATTTACTCATCTCCAACTACACTACCAACACAATGCAGTTGATTCTAATTTTTCAATTTCACCTCACTCCACATCACATGTTGGGGATTATTGTGATGCATATCCACATGCCACTTTATAATTTGGGGAATATTATGATACCCATAACTATATCAAATTAACCCTTTGGTCATCTTATGATTCCCACTCTTCTTTTACATTGTACGATAACAAATAAATTTAACTTGAAGAAATATTTTGAGGCATAAAGCTTCTATTTTACATGCTCATATTTGATATAGACATTATCATATATTTTGTTAGTTACTTGTCAATCATATTTCATAGTTTTATTGAAATTTATTTCTTTTAGTTTCATTTTTACACCATTGTTTCCTTTTTGGTTCTTTGGTATTTTTTAACACCATTTTTTTTGGCTCATTAGTTTTATTTCATTAGGAATTTATTTCCCTTGTGCTTCCTAGGTAGAACCTTTAGGTTTTTCATTGATTTTAATTTTATCACATTCATTCAATTCTTTCCCTTAGAATAATTTTTATTCTTATGCCCTAATTTATATATTACCCCTAGTTTTAGATGACTATTTACTTCCCCCTCTTTTGGGATGACTACTACTTTCATTGGTGCTTGTTTTAAATTCCTTATATGTTAGTATGGATTCTCTAGTGACATGGATCTCATATCATAGACCCATACATTTCAAAGTGTTATTTTTTTCCTTATGATTAGATGCAATAATATTAATCATTGTACCACATAATACATAGATGAATATCTCACAATCCCTATCTTTCCCTTATTTCCTTTTATTTGAGGCACATAGGTCAATTTTGAAATTTCACACGTACTTATCTGAAGGTCAGTTTTTATTACATTGATATTTTATTCTATTATAATGTTTTACATGATTTTTAACATTATTTAGTGTGTTCTACATCCATTTTTCATTTACATACTTGGTCTTTTGGTTCTAACCTAGCCTTTAAAATCATAGGTTGCCAATTTTCCAAATACTTTTATTATTTTTAAAGATTTTCCATTTATAATTTGACCATCCTATATATGCACACATTGATTGTATTTTTAGTCTAGTATCCCTAGTGTTTCTAAAATGTAGGTATTGTGCCCTCCAAAATTAAGACTATGATATTTTCATGTAGTCATTCAATAGAAAGGTAAGTCAAGGTATGTATATGGTAATTTTAGTTATTTTAATTTCCTTTCAACATTTATTTCCATAATTCATTAAAGTTATATCAATTCTTGTGTTTTTATGTTTTTTCTTAAAAAAACATCCCCTATTACACTATTGTGACATGTGATGAGCTTTAGGAGGGGAATATGTATACATTAATATTTTTAAACTTTATAATTTATTGATGTTTTATCTTTTAAAATAACCTATTAAATTTCAATATCTTTGAGTGCACACCTTAAAGGGTGAATTAGGAAAGGGATGGATAGACCATTGGTGCTTTATAAGATTGTTGATTAACTATATCATACCTAAACCCATTAAAAATCCCACTTGTATAGCTTCCCAACTAAATAAACACCATTTATCCAACTCCATAAGTAATTTTCCTTTCATAATATCAAATAACTAAGTAAACACCCATTTTTCCTACTAAGTCAGCCTATTCAAACTTTGTTATGAAAGTTTTTCCACATGTTATAGGACTAAGTTGGCCTGGCAAACTTAGTTTGATTCATAATGGTAACTCTTCCCAAAAAAGGGTCATGGTGTCCAACTAATTTTTATAATGATTAAGACTTATCCATTGATATAAATATAACCTCAAATTCAATAAAATATAGAGGAGCATTCATTTTTACATTATTATAGTACATAATTCTTCTAGATCTACATTTGAAGGAGTCATTGATTAGGGTTTTGTCTTAGAGGTAAAACAAATTGTGTGTAGGAAGTATTGGATGCATGTATGGGTATTTAATCTTAGAGTTTATTTTTGTTGTGTATTTATTATAAATCCACAACTATGTCTTTCGAAACACCATTGATCAAGGGGGAGTTTGAGACTTGATATGTTCACTCAAAGGTAAATATATCTAACTTTTGCCATTTCATTTAATAGCTAGATATTATAAAGGTAATAAGTTTTAATGTTTAAATACTTAATTATACATCTATACTTGAACTTAGTATAAATATAACATTTTCTTGGCTTGCCATCTTCCACCATAGGTGATTTAGGCCCCAATTTTCCTACCATGATCCTTTGATTATTTTTGTTTGTTTTAACCATCTAAATTTATGCTATATGATTTGATAACACTAGATTAGTTTTATTTAATGTATTCATACTTAGCTAGGGTTATTTCATAGTATTATTTTATTATAGGCTTTGTAACCCTCTCCTTTAGTGTTGTGTGATAAGTGATTCATTAGTTAGGTTTAACAGATCTAATTTAGTCATGCTCCCAATATAAAAATAATTAAAATATATGTTAGTTTATGACTTGATCAAATCTTAGATTTAATAAGTAGGATAAATTTTAGATATATCTAAATTTGTTTCATACACATGCATTATAGTTTTCAGATCTATTAGCGAGATTGTCTATCATGGATTGGGCTCATCTAATTGCACTTAGTTTTGGTGGGATCATATAGATGTGATGGATCCAATTGAGTGTAGAGTTAGTCACCATTTTGGAGTTTAATAGTGTGGGAGGTTCTAGGAACTAATATAGGTTTACATTATAGAACCTTATCGAGTGAGAGTTATTAAATGAAAATGTTAGAATCGAAGAAGGGATTCACTAGTAATTGTGACACAACAATAGATACTATAGCCAACACCATGGACTCAGAGATAAATATGGGTTCCAATTACACCACTAGTATAACCATAGGTATAATGAAAGGCATAAACATATGGATATAAAATAATGGAACATGTGTTGAGTTGGTATACTATGAGATGTATACATAGCAGGGCACACTGTGTTTGTGTGATTCATCCTAGCTATATATGTTTTGAACCATTATGAAGTGATGGTATGCAAGAGGTTATTGATGCGTGAGTTGATGGAACTAATATTTCTAAGTATTATTTGTTGTATAATGTTTATTTTGAGATTATGTAGATAGATAAATATGTATGCTAGAGACATGTATGATTTAAGAGATATATATGAGATCTAATGTGATTATAGTTTATGTTTTATCAATTTTATGGAAAAGGATACCCAGTTGAGGACTTTGGTGGAGACATCCCACCATGAAATTTTGGATGATATGATACCACAACACAATATGCCATAGTTAATTGATCTATTTTCACTTTTAGTCTAGGGTTATGTTGATTGGTTTATATAGGTCAGAAAGTTTGCCTAAGACATTCATAGATTATTATTTCGGGTTCAAGTTGTAATAACATTAGGATTTGGTCAAGGGGAGATGGAATTATGGTAGGGATTGGCTCAGGAGAAGGCCATTAATTTTACTATGGATGGGCAGGTATCAAGGTTATATGTTTAGGTAGACAATATTCATGGACATGTGGATGGATTATGATCTTGGACATAGTTATTAAAATAAAATATATAGAGAAGGTAATCTCATGCCTCTATGGGTAGTATATCATGTCCTTGTGATATATCAAAACCATATAATTATTTATGTATTATGTATCATCATGTATATAAAACTTTTGAATCATGTGTGTGTGTGTGTTTTATTATGACACATGGATGTTTACTATTTATATATTTTATTTATATCACATGTGATTATGATTTATTATAGTATGGGAAAATATATAGTGTATGTTTTATTCTTTTCTATTAAATGTGAGAAAATGCATGGTTAAAAATAATGTAAAATGTAAAATGACAAAAAATTTGTTAGTTAGATTTTTTTTAAATAATCAGTGGATGGTAAAAATAAATTTAAAATGCATCATAAATAATGAGATATGTAAAAAATAAAATGAAATCAGATTGATAAACGTCAATAAATTATGTAAACTAAAATTGAAAATAAATAAGCAACAAAAATAAGGAGAAATTTAAAATAAATAATTTAGATTTAATGCATGTGATAATGTGTGATAGACTAAAGTATGACCATCAAATGACATGTGAATGATGGTGATAATATGGTATGAAAATATGTTTATGAGGAAATTCTAGTCTTATCTAAGGACTTATATTAAAACTCAAAAACTAAACTAAGAGGCATGACAATGTGGGTAATTTGTGAGCAAAGCTTAGTCTTATACAAGGGTTTGTAATGTAACTCACTAAAAGGAAATCTAAAAGGTATATGTATAAAGTGTGATTAAGGATATGATTAGATAAAAGAGATATCCATCAAAGGGAATATTAGGGATAAATAAGAAATTAAAAAGAGAGAGTTATGTGTTATATTAGTGATATATATTGATATACATATATATATATATATATATATATATATACATATACATATACATATATATATATATATATATATATATATATATATATCCTTATCAATGATGTGACACACTAAACAAGTATACTAGTGATAGGAATTATTATGTAAAGGACCTAGGACACTCCAAATAGTGAACACATAGCTTGGGATAATAAATAAAGTACTTAGATCATCCCATGAAGGTTATATGTAGGAAAATTAAAATGGACCTACCTTCCCACAACATGTTTTATATTCCTTAGGACCCCTTATAGAATTGTAATCATCTAAACATGACGCTTGAGTGTTAAGAGTGTACTTGAGACCATCAATACCTAGCTTATTCATAGAAATATATTAGGGACCATTTATACACTTATATAGCATTCACTTATGCTAGAGGTATCCCTAAACATCCTTAAATTAATCCCAAACCCTCACTTTAACATCCTGGTCCCTAGTGCCTTAGGTTATACCACTTAAACACTAGCACCATAATTTGGATAGTAGTGCCAATGGCACTAGTGCCTTAGTTTGGGTGTTATTATCATTTTCTCACCTTTTGCCACCAATGGATGTCTTTTCAAATCAATAACTACCTAGGGTTGGCCTAGATATCTTGTAAGACTCACACAATCAATAGAACTATATATATACATGAATTTTGGCCATTTATTCATTAGATGGAAATCATATGCAAATAACAAAAATTAAATCAAAATAAGTTATGCACATTCAAGGTTATAAATCCCTATTCTAGAATACTTCTAGTTATAGTCATCTACAACCATACTAAACTTAGGACACATAGATTTATTGTCTCAAGCTCCACTCAAAATCACTAAAATTGGGATTCCTACTAGCTTTAATTGTACTTGTACTGGCATTTAGGTGGAGATAAATACATCAAGATTGATCCCTCTTTAGAGTATTGGCATGTAGGTAACTATCATCACACTGGGGTGTTGAGGATGTCAAGCCTACCACACTAACATCACACTTTGTTAATTTTAAAAATTAGATGCCCTAATAATATGGAGGTTTAGGGATTACATAAAAAATCAATAAAAACATATCACCAAAAGGGAATCAAAACCTATGCACACAAGAATAGATTTGGTAGACTCAGATATAGGTGCACCTAAAATCTCAAAATAGTTCTGCACATAGGACACTAGTGCCAAAAGGTAGACACTATCACCATTGACACTATTATCTAGTTAGGGTTCTACTATCTAGGGAGGGATTTGATACCTAAATCCTATTTGTGACACTTAAATTAGCTCTTGTATTAGTTTATAACCTTGAAATCTCATGTATCAATCAATTTCTAGGTAAGTACTTGTTTATATCATTTATTACTATTTTTAGAAAGGTCAAACTAGGTCAATTCTATTAAAACTTAGTGGTTGTATTTATTGCATATTTATACCTTGATTTACTATACTCAACCCTTTCAACAACCTAGGGATTCAACTCTATAACCCTAAAAGTTAAAGCATTTGGTAAACCTAACTTACTTTGAATACTACTAAAACCCTATCCTTATATGCTCTTAGTGTTCGTATCATTTTGTTTTATATGATCAGATATTAGTTCTAAAATATCATATTTGTTTTAATATTTCATTCTTGCAATATTTCATATATTAAATTTATTTAAAAGTTACAAATATACAACTATTTATTTTCCTACTTCCTAGCCTACAATGGCAAAATTCAGTAACTGATTAGATGAAATTGATAAGAGATAATTAAAAGATTCTATTTCCATACATTCATATATGTAAGAGGAACTTATCAATATTGTTAAAAAATAAATTAAAAAATCAAATAATGGTCAATCTTCTACTCCCCTAGATAACAATATTGTTACACCTACTTTGGGGGTAAATCAACTTGTACAACAACTAGTTTTAACTTGACAACCTTAAACAATGGAAACATCTCCTATGGATAGTTCCTCCTCTCCAAATTTATAATCCTTTATACATGAGATTCATTCTCTTTAGGATAAGGTGTTACATATTTATAAGGGTGATAAAAGGCCATCACATGCCTTATATTCTCATGTTCTTTTACATACACCTTTGGTATAACATATATCAATAACTCCTTTAAAATCCATATTTTTGGCACCTAAGCTTACTTTGTGTGATGGTAAGGGTGACCTATAACACCATCTATAATCTTTCCATGCAACATGTTTGAAATATGTGTCCAATGATTGGATCCTTACTAAGTTTTTCCAACATATCCTAAAGTACTATGACTTACATTTGTTCTATGATCTTCCAAATTAGTTCATCACCACATTAAATCCATTAAAATATATATTTTTGGCACACCTTTAAGTCAAAATTAGTGATAAGGTTTCATATGCTCAAGTGGCACAACTTAAGCAAAAATCCAATGAGCCTATTGCAAAACATGTCTTGAAATATAAATCTATATTAGTAAAGATGACTAGTCCCATGGTATATAGAGAGATCTAAGACATATTCAAACAAAGTTTACTACTAGCATTTCATGAAGCTATCTTGGTCAAGAAGTTTCCAAATTTCATAGATTTATGTCATATAGTGAAAGAAAGGGAAGTCATACTTCTCTCCATGGGAAAATTATAATATACAAGTGGATAAGAATCAACTACTAAGAGTTATAATAAGCCTCCATACAAAGTAAGGGTTGATTAAAAAAAGAGTGGTCAAAAGGCCATAGTTAACACAACTTCAAAACCACTTCCTCACTTGGTTTTATCAACTCTTCCATGGAGAGTTTTCACCAATCTTCTAAACTTTACACCATGTGTTTTATAATATCTCTTGTAATGCAATGGCATATCACTCCCTCTAATAAAAGAGTTTAATACAACATGGCCTCTTCTAAAAAGTTGTGATTTCAATGTATTTTATGACTATCATAGGGCACCAGGCCATACTACAAATAGATGAATTAGCTTACAACATAAGATACATGATTTGATAGAGGCCAACATAATTACTTTGGGCATACCCACAAAGGCACCTAATGTTCAACCAATGGAATTTAAGGTATTGAAAATATTTTTGGATCCATTTCCAAAAAATACAACTAATGAGATAGTTGGCACTTTAGATGTTCACTATACCTATCAAGAACATCCACCATTATCATCATATCATAGTACTATAGATGATGTACACTCCTTACATAATAACATTAGTGTGTATCATATTATAGTACCAGCTATACCACTCATCAATTTATTAGAATAAAATATTGTCGATGATGATTTGGATTTATATACACTCTTTGTGTGAGCCTACATTGATCATCATCCTATTTAGAGTGTTATGGTTGATAATGGGTCAAGTATTAACATATGCACTATCACACTTATATGTAATTTGGGTTGTTTAGATTAAGGCATTTATATTATTGACATAGTTATTCATGGTTTTAGTGGTCATGTTTAGAGATCCATTAGGGAGATTATACTTCCACTATTGGTTAGAACAACACATATGGCCACTAGATTCTTAGTAGTACTTAGTGTAGGAAAATATGACACATTATTAGGTAGGCCATAGATAAAATAGGTTTGAACCATGTCATACACCATGAATAGAATCCTCAAGTATAGACATGATAATCAAGTGGTCATAGTTAAGGGTCTTCAATATGAGTGTCCTTTACTTATCCCACATGTAGTCACATTGCAGCTACTAGTTACAATTCTAAGCATAGTTCCCATCAATACACCACATAGTTTAGTCAAGCCACTATTTCAAGTAAGGTTGAATCCCATAATGTTACCATGCATTCATTTTCTCCCATGAATACCCTTATTATAGAGATGCATGCATTAGAGATATGTTGTATATTTTAGAGGACCTCCCTCTACCCTTTAATTTATAATATCAACATTATTAAGTTCATAGGGTTCTTAGCATAGGACACTCATCCTAGCTATAACATCTTCTACTAGATGGATCCTTAAGACCCTTATAATTCATAGGGCACCCTAGTCATGTTCACATATTCATACTACCACTCCATAGGTAGTGCTAGCTATAGATCACATAATACTATAGGTTCTAGGACCTTAATTACCTTTTCACATAGCATGCATGATTATTGTTCCTTTATTTGACACAAGCCACATTGATAGTGAGTCTCCCATGAGACTCATCAGTTAATTTTTTCCTCCCTAATTATACATAGTTTCATTCACTCTTACTCTTTGTATTTATTTTCATTTTCTCATGTTTTTTATACATAGATTATATCTAGAAAGTAAAAAAATAATAAAATATGTAAAAAAAAAAAAAACATTCAAATTTTTAATCCAAGAAATATAAATTATAGATTGTATGCATCTCCATGATTATGTTTCTTATATCCTATAGACACTACATGTGCTATCTATCTTAATGTAGTTAGTTTTTATCATACATACATGTTTCACTTATTCCTATCGAGTGTTCATAGATACTTATAGGACCCAGGTTCACCACATAGATTAATTTTTACTCAAATCTACCCACAAGGGGTAGATATATAGATACATAGGTTGTTCATTTGACATATTTTCCCACTTGGGGGCATCCTATACATAGTTATGATTTCCAAGTTAAATATTTCTAAAATATACATCACCAATTTAGCATTGTTATATCTTGATATTGATCATCTTACACTAATAAAATTCATTACCGACTACTACTACACTAGACTCAACTTATGTACATATTTTATCTTATACATATTTGTACCACGTGTTCATGTATACTTTCATTTGTAGCTTTCCTAGTATATATTCAATTATGTCTCTTTGATTTTACATCTATTCAAGGGCATTTGAATATGCCAATGCTCTATGGCTCTATGTAAATTATTTTCATTATATGTATTCTTTGGACATGTGCCCATGTCCTTATGTGTGCCTTCCTAATTATGCATACTAAAATTTTAACATGTCCTTCCATGTGGATATAATCCAAATTGATTTTTGTTTACATATGTAGACATTTAAACATGTCCTTGTATGTCTTGATTTCTCAAATTTAGTGACATGTGCCCATGTCCCTTGTATTATGTCCCCTTGGCCTACTTCACATGCCTCATGTGTGTATTGTGTATGATTTAATGTATGCATCATGACCATGACACTTATATATTTCTTGTTACACACTCCAATTTTAGACCATGAGGGGCCTCATTAATCTCCCCTTTCCTCCTTAGGTTTTGTGATGTACATCATGCCCCATACCCCTAGGTAGTTACTCAGTTTATTACTCATATTTGTTATTTGTATACATTGTTATATCTATCTTGATAACCTTGTGAATGTTATATATAACATACATCATATATTACAAGATTATGCTCATATTATCTTACATTATGATATTATGTATGCACATTATATTGGTTTATTACCTAGATATCATATATAATCTAGATAACACACATCTTATAGAGTTTTTTATTTTAAGGACAATTCTTACACATCTTAAACAACTCCTCAAAATTTGGGGTATTCATAGAGTTTTTTCAAAGAGATCAGGGTATCTTAATGTACCTATAATATAGTTTTCAACACATAAGCACATACTATAATGGCCAATTTCAAGAAAACATAGTGGGAAATAGTCACATAAAAACTAGTTTTAGTTACACATAAATTAGTATAGTTGGATTTTATCACCCAAAGTGGGACACTAGTTCCACCAGTGCTAAGATAAAATCTATGATGCTACTATCTAGTAGCCTTAATTTTAATAAAATCTAGATTGGACAAAAAAATATTGTAGGTACAATCTAGGTTTGTATAGGTTTAGTTAAAAATTAATAATTTTTGTTGAGTTTAGCATATATTCATATTAATTTGCTCATATTGGGTATCATGTATGGCATGATCATTCTAATTTTATTTTTAGATACTTAGATAAATATTCTTAAAACTCAATATAGAATACATATACTTAGATATCATATTTGGGGGCATGTGTGTGGCACATTGCTTCCATATTCTCACTTATACACTAGTTAATGAGATGGAATGACAAATTTCATGTTATTCTATGCATTATACAAACCAAACACCATGTTATAATTTACAAAATAGATTTATGCCTTACTCTTTCTATTGTGGTTGCATTCCTAAGAGTCCTAAAGATGCCTAATATTCCCAAGTGGCCCAGATCCATTTTATATTTCAAAGTTTTTGAATGGTCCAAAGCCATATTATACAATTTTAGTTACATCACATAGTTTTAGTTTACATGTATATACTAAACATGGGTAGGAAAATATGGAGTCATAGTCTAATTGATTTGTTGATCCACCTATATGAGAGGGTTATACACACCATCAGTCTAATCTAATCTATGCACAAGTCAAGATACACCAAGCAAGGGTGAGTAATGATGGATTTGAAATAAAATTGATTTATTGATCCACCCACACATAGGGATTGAGTAGGCCATCATTTTAGTACAAATTATTCACTAATTTATTACTATCCACATGCACACATATAGGTTGTCACTAAGTTTATGCATTAGTTCACATACCCAGTGAGGTGTATTCATTCCTTCCTTCTCTCTTATCTATTTACTTAGTTTTTTATTTTTATTTTGATATATCTTAAGTAAGGATTCATAAATGCATGTTTAATTTTCATGACATGTAATAGAGCATGATTCATATACTCAGATCTAAATTCATGGGCTTTACCTCTTAGATATGTCTAGGTACACTTTATTTTCTTTTATCATAGTCATTTATCTTTGTTTAATTTATGTCATAAAGGGGGGATTTAATCATCTAAAAATGAGAATTGAGTTCTAAGAGTATTACTTGAGACCACCCATCCCTAACTTAGACCTAGACCTATCATAAGGCCTATTTAAATGCTTATCCTACTTTTTTTGTGGGCCATACACATCCCTAAACATACCTAAATAAGTTATAAACACTCAATTTAACATCATGGACCCTAGTTCCTTAGGTTATATCACCTAGACATTACCAACATAATTTGGACATTAATTCCATAGTGTCTTAGTTTGGGGGTTATTATCTTTTTCCGACCTTTGGACACCATTAAAATCAACTATGACCTAGGGTCAAACTAAAACTATTTTAAGACATGAAAAATCACTAGAATAGTATATATACATGACTTTCATCCCTTTACTCAATAGATGGAAATTATATATAAATAACACAAACTAACTCAAAACAAGTTCTACATAATCAAGGTTATCAATCCTTATTTTGCCTTAATTATTCATATAGTCATATAAAACCATACCAAGATCATAATATATAGATTTAAAATCTCAATCTATACCAAGATCACTCAAATCAATATTTATAATAGATTTACTTGTACTTGCACCATCACTTAGGTGGGAAGAACTACATTGGGCTTGATCCCTCCTCAAAGTATTGATATGTAGGAAACTCTCATCATAGTAGGGTGTTGAGGATGTCCAACCTACCCCACTAAACTCACACTTTGATACTTGTACCTATAATATTCCCTAACAACATGGAATTCTATGTTTTTAATTTAAAATTAGTCAGAATGCATCATTAATAGGGAATCAAAACTCATGTGTATAGGAACAGGTTTGGTAGACTTAGATATAGGTGTACCCAAAATCTTAGAATACTTATACACAAAGGAAACTAACATTAAAATGAGGACACTAAAGCCATTGATGATATTATGTATTTAGGGGGATACTATCCAAGAAGGGTTTTAACACTTAGATCCTATTTGTGACAATCAAATCAGCTCATGTTGTAATCTATAGCCTCCAGATCTTATGCTTTAGTCAATTTATAGTTAAGTACTTATTTATATCATTTATTGTTATTTATAAAGGTAAAAATAAGCTAATTATATTACAAACTAGTGGTTATATTTATTTCATATCTCTACCTTGATTTACTATAATCAACCCCATTAACAACCTAGGGCTTAAACTCCACAACCCTAAAAAAATTAATCAAGAACCATCAATTTAATATCAAGATTAGGTACTTTCATAGATGGCACTAAATGATAAAATTAGACCTCTTATCTTAGTATCATAACCTATTATAACCCAATGGACCTTGACTCTATTATGAGGTCAACTATGGAGTTTGAGATTCAACAAGGATAGGAGATGTGATAAGAGATCATGTATTTTATTGTGAGTTGACTTTTAAGTTAATACTTGTCTTTTAATCATTGCCTTTTATTTTATTTTATGATATGGATTTTAAAATTTTATATATTTTTATGTTCCTCCTCCATAAGGATTCATAATACAAAACATGAGTTAAATAAGTGACAAACATAAGAGATATTATAATTGGTTAATAAATAAGAGTATTATAAATCACAATATTAAAACATTTCTAGAATTACTCACAAGTAAGCATGCAACCTCAAAATTAACCTATGTATGTGTCTCATGAAGGGAAAAAAAGGAAATATGGAGGTAATAAAATATCCATTCATGTAATGAGTGGTACAATCATGGGTATACTTGTAGACGGTAAAAAATATGTAAGGTAGTGTAATGGAAAATGGCATGGGTTATATTAAATATATTCAGGTCACTCAAAGACTATACTATCTTACCAAAGAGCTAGAAAAAACACCTAAGAAGTAATAATCATCTCAAATAGAAGGGAAAATAAGGAAATGAAAGCAAATTTTGATAAAGAGGACCCCAAGGTGTTTTTTCAAATTATAATGTTTAACAACAAAGATAGTATCATGAAATAAAACATAATATAAACTAAATATCATAGATGTGAAGTAAAATGCTGTAAATGAAATAATAATAATAATAATAATAATAATAATAATAATAATAATAATAATAATAATAATAATAATAATAATAATAATAATAATAATAATGAGATATAAACCACAAGGCGTCACCAAAGCTCAAATAAAATTTAAACATCAAATCTAATCATATGATAATGTGAAGAATAATATGACATGTCACACATAGATGTGCTCACAAATGATTATTGATATGATGACATACATTATCAATAACATTTGATAAATCCTACTGTAACTAAAATCTAGTTTTGATAATGGTCTCATCAATCTTCATAGAGAGTCATGTGAGGACTTCCTAATCCACGAGCTCTATGGAAAAAGTAGGAGAATGTGAAGAATGAAGAGGTGGATGTGGTACCTCCTATTATGGGTAATAAATATGAGCAATATATATTGAAATATGTTTGATATCTTTTGATCTATGAGAATGCATAGGTCTAGAATAAGGTTGAGCCTTTGTCTAATAATGATCTTGATGATGTTGCTATGAAGGTGAAATATTAAGCCATGGAAAATCATAGAAATGTTGTTGAAATACTCTAAATATATTTTTAGGATGTGTAGTACACTAATTCCAAAGGCAATAGACTTATCTATTTTTGGGAATATATTATGGGGATATCTTAGGTAGTGGTAAAATCTTGTAATTAGAAGGATGTGTTATTTTAGGATGAAGCAAATCAATGTATTATTTGATAGATCGATATTGTGTTGAAGTATGTGTAATCATGCCATGGAAAAAACAAGTAGACGTAGGAGTAAATAAGTGATGAGGTCTACTATATATGGTAGTAATAGAATTATGTGTCTATTGTTATGTTAATATTTTGGTATGATAAAAAATATTTGTCCCAATGACCATCTATTTTATTAAACTCACAATATGTATCATATGCCCATCATCTAGGTGGAGAGTCAATTTTTAGCATGAGTAAAACCTCATCAAGTAAATCATCTTGATCCATATATGTATTAGTAGTCTTCTAAGTATGATTTATAGCTATAATATATAGCCTTGGCATAGGTTAGAATAATGTGGCAACCATCTTTGAGGTAAGGTTGATCAAAGGTTAAAAAACTATAACAAAATGGTAAGGTCCTATCATGCCATGATCCAAGAGCATACTTCGAAAAGGCTCAAAGGTGACTATATTAGAGTGAGTAAAAGTTGGTATCTAATCGATGTTAAACCCATGAACATCAATGGAAGAATAAATAAGGTCAGGTGCATTATAAGAGGGAGGAACTATATCTACCAAGTGAACATAATGTATATGTAAATTAGACTCATAAGGATGTTGTAAATAATATCTTTAATGAAGAATTTATGCATCCTTGGCTTGAGCGTAACCAAATAATAATGGATCATCTATGTAATAACCATCATCATTATTATGTGTATGAATATTAATAGTGCAAGCATCAATTATTATATTAGTTGAAGAAGCATGAGGGTGTGGTTGTTTATGCATAACTATTGAGGCAAGAATTCCATCCATTGATTTTAACAATACTTAGGTCATGAATAAGGAGGTAATTGAGCAAGTATATGTGAAGGAAGATCTAAAGTTTTTATTTTAAAAATGATCAGATTGGGTTTATCATAATTATAATGTAATAGGTTAGGAGGGATATTTCCCATAAGTTCAAGGTGTCCATTGTAACTATGATTAACATTGATTGGATAGTTAAATTATTTATATTCATGAAAGGGAATGCTAAGTAAAGGTTTAATGGTAGGTATTTTAAAAACACCATGATCCTAAAATTGTTCAAAATTATAAGTATTAATTTCTCCTTTAATCTTATATATGGCATCATTATGGGTAAATTTGACACATTGGCATGTTGAAGATGCAATAACTCTCATGCGATGTGTCCAAGGTCAATCAAGTAGGATGTTATATGATAGAGGGAAATTAAGAATCATAACATTAACTATCACCATAACATGAGGGACTATGATTGGAAGCCAAATATAGCTAGGGGGAGGCATTTATCTTTAATCATAGTCATTTCATGTACTTTGGGTAGATTTAATATTACATTCAGAGTATCTAAGAGTCTTAATGAAGTCAAGGGAAGAAACACAAGTTTAATATCCTTCATCTATCAAGGCATGTTTGACTTGAATATCACCCTTTTGGACACTAATGAATAAAGGAAGATCATCTAAATGAAGTAATAATTCATATAAAACCATTGAAATAATAAGACTATTGAGTGAGAGAGAAGTATCTACAATTTTATCAATGTGTATAGACATTTCCTCAAATTATTTAAGAATGTTATCCTTAGACCTAGACAAATTAGATTTTTACCCCATATGTGGAGGTCGAGAGATGTTCACTTCAAATAAAAGTTGCATTAAATGATTATGATGATGAGGGAAAGTCATCATGAGTTATAAAAAAATAATTTGAGATGAGAGGCAAGAAAGTTTAGTTATAGGATCACATTCATCATATCCATTTATAATCATATTAGATAAAGGTTCATAATGTTGGAATAAGTCTACCGAAGGAGGAGAATAAGTGCACTTAAAATGATGATAATTAGGATTATGATATTTGGGTTTAGATGACAGAGGTTATCCAAGTGGATCAAACTACATTCAGGTGGTTGATGCCATTTATGATGTAGTTGGGTAAATAGCCAACTCCTTTGAGGTGGTTGATGATATGAGTGGATATGTAGGCACACAAGTAGATTGATTCATGGTATTTAAGAAACCATGTCTAAGTGGAGAGAATTTTATGGTATTAGATTAGTAGATGTCATATTAATGGTATAAGAGTGAGAATCAAATTATATTATGTTTTTTTGGTACACTTTAGATAGATGGTGAGGGAGCAGAGTGTGCTATGTGTTTAAAAATGGAATTAGGAGGTGTTTTGTATGTTTGATATCTATGAAGTGAGATGGATAGGTATATTAAAAGGTTAATAAAGTGGGAAAGTTATTATAATTAAAGTGTGGATAGGGATTAATATATGATACTGCACACCTTGTGGTGTTCATGTTGACTACATTTTCATCATTGGTTAGAGAATTAGGGTCAAGTGAAGTTTCCAAAATATTAGAGATAGGAGGTTGAGTAGTATTATATTCTTGATGAGGAAGTGGATCTTTATAGATAGAAAAATGAGCATTATTTTGATTAAGATATTCATGCTTCACTTTAGAGTCATGATTATTATCTACATTTCCATATGGTTTTAAACATTTACAAATCATAATTTCATGATCAAAATTGGGGCCAAGGATAAATTTAAGAGAAAATTCTATAATTCATCTGAAGGTTTCATGATACCAAAAATAATTGTGTGGATCATATCGATGTTTGGTAATACAAGTAGGGTCAAGTTTTATTGATGAAAGTTTAGGAATACATTTTTGGATTTCCACCATGGAAAAATTTATATGAACATCAAAATTGTTTACATATGATGAAAATTAGGGAGGTGGTTGGGAGGAAATTTTTATGAAGATGGGGAAGGAATTTCCTCTCTAGGGACACTAATAAGAATAACATGAATGGAATGTATAAAATCATAAATGCCTATAACACCATCATTGGTAGCATGTTTATTTTTAGATCTCATAAGCATACACATTCTTGCTATAGGTTAAGAAGGCTTGAATTGTCTTATGAGAAAATATTGATGTTTAGCTTGATCAAGGGATTATCCCAAATATTTTTGAGAGAGATTAGTAACATGATTTTGGATTTTAGGATGAAGAACATTAGTGAAAAAATGGAAGAGGTTATATTTCAACATGTGTTTAAATTTATTAGATAAGGATTTATATATTTTAATGAAAATGTTAGTAGATTTAGATTTTGCCTATATATTAATAAAATGAGATAAACTATTTTGAGGTAGATAATTAGCTTAGAATAATTAAACCAATACATTGACCAAGTCTTATAAAATAGAGATATTATGAGACTTAAGCTAATTGCACCAATCTAGGGCATCACCTAGAAAGGTTTGATTAATAGTTTGGTAGTAATGATGGTATTTAACTTTATCCAATCTTTGTAAAGGTTACCAAAATACTTCCAATGTAAATAAAAATTAGTATATCCACATTAAAAATAATAGTAAGAGTGATACATCCTATGTTTATGTTTGAAATTTGAAGTATTAATGGTTCATTTTCAAGATGCTTGATGGCACTATTAGGAAGTGGGGGTTAAGGAATAAGATTACCTTATACATCTCAAATGGGGCTTGGGGTGAGGGAAATTTTTATTTTTCACTCCCCATTGATGTTGTTGAGGATGAATTTGATATTTAAAAAGTTGATTTTGAATTTACATTACTTGGTTGGCATTATTAGTTTGAAAAATATCCATTTGATTTATGGCTTGCAATAATATTTGATTAGTATTTAGAGTTTATTGCATAATAGAAGTATCTTGAGATTTATTAGTGATAGAATTAACATGAGTAGTAATATGGGAAATTTAAGTAGACCAAATATAAGAAAGACCTAAAATCGTAGTGGATATACCTGACATAGTGGAAAAGAAAGGAAGAGAAGAAGTTGTGTATTGGATTACTCTGAATCATATTGAAATGGTATGTGTATGTGATGGGGAACCTCCTATGTGGGGCACCATCATGATTTTATATATGACTGTAGGATTCATATCCTTATGTTGATGGTTTTTGTTGATGATAAGGATCATTTTGGGAGTGTATTCCATATCACTCTCATCCTCAACCATAGGCATGTGGGGAGGATAATTAAAAGTATATAGAGGTTATGAGTTAAAGAGTGAATTATAATTAATTGTTCTAGTAATTACACGACCATTTTTTGTATTGATTATTAATAATATGAAATCAAACTAAGGATATTTATTTGAGTTAGTCAAATACATCATAACATGTGTTCTTTGTTAAGAATCATCAAATATATACTACATGAAGAAGAGTTAAAGTAAAAACTATACCAACCAACTCAATATATCATAGAATGTACTTACATAGTTATAAATGTGAAAGATAGACTATATCAAGCTTGATCAATGTAGTTAGTAAGGGGATAATTATAAAAACAAATGATAAAAAATTACTATATTAAATATGGTCGATGTAGTTAAACAGATAAAAATGTGAAAGATAGACTATATTAAGCCTAGTTGATGTAGTTAATAAAGAGTATAATGATAATAAATAGTGATAAAGTTAATCACTATATCAACCATGGTTAATGTAGTTACACATGAAATAATGTGAAAGATAGACTATATTAGTTTTGGTTGATGTAGTCAGTAAATGGTACAGTTACCATACATTAATTTGTATTGAGTGTGGTAGATGTAGTTACATAAGAAAATATATGAGAGATATACTATATCAAGTTTGGTCAGTTTAGTCAATATAGTCAAATATGGGTAAATTATCAGTATTATGAATAAAATGTGTCAATCCCAGTCATTATAGTCTAATAAACAAAGGCTATGTCAATCCTAGTTAATGCAGTCTATTCACACATAAACAACTAGATCGGTGTTAGCCGATGTAGTTGTAACACACAATACAAAGTTTTATCGATGTTGTACAATATATTCTATAAAACAAAATACAATAACAAGAAACAAATTTAAAATTTAACTATCTTTCCTAAATATTTATCCAAAACAAATATTAGATAGATGTACTAAGAGGATGTGACTGATTTGTAGGCTCTCAAAGATACTTGTTTGTCTATTGGATAATGTAAACCTAATATTTTAGATAATTGAATATGGAGGAAGAATCATTCCCATATCACACCAAACTTGGTGTCAAGGGTAAGTTGAGATGAACTTATTAATGCTAACTGCTAACTAGTGTAGTATAAAATTAGATGGATGGTTGTCTTCCTAAGGTTTAATAAAAATGTAATCTTAGGGATTTCCTACATACCCTAAGGCATGTGGAGACTATAGGCACTAAATATAAAATTTATAGCACTTAACTCTTGTATATTTATAAAATACCTATCCTAGTTAGATCCTTCAATTCTAATACCTTCTCACTATTGAAAGGCTCACATTCACTATATATTTATGCCAAATTGATTATCTCTTAGTATAAACATTATTATTATGATTAATATTCCTATACCTTATGATAAAAAATCAACCAAGACTAATATAGGTTAGTTGATGGAATAAGAATAAGAATATTAATAATAAACTAACATGTACCTATTTTCTATCTTCTTGAACACTTACATCCTAGCTAGATGCCTACATTGACATAAGATTCCATTTTACAACTAAGTGTCTAGTGCCTAAAAGTCATCTAATTTTCAAATGAAATGCATCCTAATGGTTGAATTAAGTGATTTAGTGTAATATATTTTAAAAATGGATTGGTATATACACAAGATAAACCCTCATTCATTCCTCACATTAAAAATACTAGGAAATCATAATTAAACTTAAAATAAGCACTTAATCAAGAATTCAAGTGAGCAAACCTACCCTATTCATTTATATTTCCATATATATCATATGATCAATATCCACACAAGTTTAAAGTACTCAAGGAACATCCCATGATCCATATTTTGTAATTTACAAGTTAGGTCACTCTATGTACTTACTTATCACATATTACATCCTTATGATCACACAAACTAACACATAGGGGATAATTAAGTAAGTCTAAGGCCCTATTAAAAGGATTGGATATGTAGGAATCACCCATTAACATATGAGTCCTTGGGGAAGCTTGAAACCATGTGCCCACTAACCCATTTTTCCCACAATCACTCAAAGGGTGAGGAAGCTAGGGTTTGATAATTTGATGAAGAGTGAAAACATGTGTGTATGATATATATACATCAAAATAAAGGTGAAAAATATATATAAGGTTATAGGTGGTCACATCTAGATATAGTCACTATTTCATACTAGATACATGTGTCCAAATTAGAAACCAATATCGACACAACTATCTAGATATGATTTAAGTATCTAAGGCCACATAATGCAATATTATAGAATATGATGACTATTCTAGGATCCTAATCCACTCCACTTCTATGTGTTTCTATATGATTTTTGCTTTCACATTCAAAAAAGGAATTAAGAAACTAAGAAGAATGGTCTAAGGCTTGTATGTACCTGGATGAAGTCTTGCACACCAAATTTAGACATTATGAGAACTCCTCTTTGGTTGTGGAGGATGACACCTGTAGAAGAAAGAGACTAAAACAAAGAAGGCGTTAGATGAGGAGATGGTGGGCTGCCAAGCAAAAGCTTGATCCTAGAAGTACAAAGACTTCCTTAAGGGATGTCAACCCACTGATTGATAAAAATAATGTCTGATAAAATGCAGAATGATAAAAGACTAAAATGATTAAAGACTAAAAAGGAAATGGAAGCAAATGCTTACCTAAATGTTGTTGTTGGCCTGGTCACAGTCACCGATGTTGGTTAGTCTGCCGACGTCATTTGGTGAAGTCTGCCAACGTTGGTTAGTCTACCAACGTCAGTGGAGGCAGTGGTCTCTGCGGCTGGCATCAGTTAGGGCAGTAGTCTTTGGATGAGGTCTGGTCAGGGCTGGGTGGGTTTTAACACTATGGATGGGTCTGAGAAGGAGTTTGGCCTTGTTAATGGTCTATGCAAGGGTTTGGACAGAGCTGTAGGGACAATGGACAAAATGTATGTTCTAAAAAGGGGGATTGAGATAGTAAGGATATGGGAAGGCCTCTCAGCCTTTCTGGGAGGGATTCAAGTCTGGTCTAGCTGATAGTCTAGTCTAGGGGGTGATATTACTTGGAAGCAATAACTAAAAACATAATGAAAACACAGACAAAATACTTACCTGTGGCTTATAAAAGGAGTGCTGCTAGTGCTTGTACCTGTTGTTGATGTAGAAGACTGATGTAGAGTCCTTAATGTTGCTGTAACTGGTGTAGAAGCCCTGTGAAAGAGAGAGTGAGAGTTCTAGTGGATTCAAGACTGGAAGATTGGCTAATTATTGAAGGTCAAAAGGTGGATTAAAAGATCAAATAAATGGGATGAAGATTCAAAAATGGGATGCGAGAGAGAGAGACCAAAAATTGCCTTTGGGCTAGTCTTAAGCAACCAACGTCAATGATCCCACCAGCGTCGACCAATAGGTAACTGACGTCGATAGATGGAATAATGGAAAAAAGGCTAAAATTAGCCTTTCGCCTATTCTTCCAACTGCCCAGGTCAATTAGTCATGTGAAAATGATTGAAGGTGGATAAATAAACGTGAGGATTAGTGGAGGGGAAGTTGGAATAGGTCATAGGGTGATAAATGAGGGTATCTAAGGGCAAAAGAATCTAAGGAGAGGAGAGGTGGCATGGATGAGGTGGCAAGGGGAGAGAGAGAAGTATTAATTTAAAATAAGATAATTATTTTAAATTAATAAGACATAGGTTAGGAGTGGTTAAAAGTGAAAAGGGACTAAGGGGATGTCGACGAAGGGAGTAGACACAATTTCGGTGTCTACATTTGCCCCTTTTTGTCTTATTGGTTATTCTTGATGAATTGCAAGACAAAAATAGGAGTTGGTTGCCCTAGGTGTGGGATAAGGTTGATTTTGTCCTGTTGGTTGTTTAAATGAACTACAAGACAAAAATAGGAGGTTGATTGCCTCAATTATGGGATGAGGTATTCCCCCTCAAAGTGGGAGTCGAGGGAAGGGACCTAAAATTGGATGCTGATTTGATAGAGGGTTGATGAAAAGGGTGAAGGTGTGAGTGTGAATGCTACAATAGTCATGATTGTGTGCATACCACTTCACAAGATGGTTAGGTCAAATTATCACAGGTCAAAGTCGAGGAGTGCCAAAATTAAAGTAACAGGGCCTCTAACATTTGGTCGTAGCTAATCAGGTTATTCAATCTAAGCTGAAGCTCTAAAGGTCATCATGTTTTAGGTATCCTAGGCTCAGGAAGTGCTCCTGGGAACACGAAAAAAGTCACAAGTAGTGGGGATCAACCAGCTTGTGATCTTATACTTGTGAAGGTCAAAATATGGTCTGCACACAATTTTGCTAAACATTCATGAGGTAGCATAAATGCAAAAACAACCAAGGAAAAGTCATCTTGGAAGGGGTCATGGTCAGAGGAGATAGGCATGATCTCCATGGTCATTGGTCGAGGTGGATGGATGGATGAAAGAATGTGGCTGAGCTAACCTCAGAAGACATCATGTGATCTAAGTGCTACCTACATAGCCCTTGTGTGAAGGGCCTCAGGCCAATGTAGTTCTCCTAAAAGGGAGGGAGGGTCAAAGTTATGGATTGGTCTTGGTCAAGGCTAAGTCATGGTTAAAGGAGGAAAGAAGGTTTATCCATCAGAGAGACGAACAAACAAGGGTGGTCAAGCTAACCTTAGAAGACATCATGTCATCTGAGTGCTGCCTACATAGCCCTGATCTTAGGGCCTCAGACCAATGTAGTTCAGGCTAGGAGTCAAAGAGGTTGATAGGTTGGTTCGGTCATGTGTCTAAATGATGAGGATAAAATGATGTCATAGCCTTTTCTAAATGGTGTATTCTGTAACATTGGTCGGAGTCTTTCATCCCTAGCAATTTTCCATATTTGTGATGGATGTATGCTAAAAATGAATTGAGGTCTATTTATGTTTCAGTAAGTATTGGTTTATGCTTAACATAAATTGTGTCATCGATAGTTTCCATGTGTATTGGTGTCCATAGAAACTAGTGTGAATAGCCTATGTGAGTGGTCTTAAAAAAGAGTTGAGTTGATTGGGTTTGACAAGTGATGAAGTTTGAATGTGACCAAAGTGTAAAGGAAGTGAAAGGCATATTCACCCTTTCATTGACAAGGACCAAAAGGATAGCATAGATAGGGGTTGTTAGAACCAAGAGCCCCATTCATGCATTACGTCGTTGACCATGGGTTGTGTTAGAGAGGTAATCGAATCATTTTAACATTAAAATGAGCTCAAAGTCCCTTGAGTAGGTGATGTGATAGGAGGAGAGGGTAACCCATTTTTAGAGCAGAGAGAGCCTTACCCCTTTTTATAGGAGACCTTGAGACAAGTATAAGCCAAGTCCATGACCCATTTTTTTTTTGAGCAGACTGATCAATGCGGGAAGTCTACATAGAGATGTCATTTTGCTTGGTGGTCAATTGTGAAGTTGATCGATGCGAGAAGCTTCTAAAAGAGTGCTATTTATAGCAAGATTTAGTCATAGCCATCCTTCAAGGGAGTGGTCTATATTTTTGCTTTATATATATGAGGGCTTTGAATAGCTATCCTTGGAGGGAGCAGTCTATTAGCTGTAGCAATGATAGTACAGCTGTCCTTCAAGGGAGCAGTCTATCTTTTAGAGTTTGTGACCTTGGATATTTTGACATCAATTTATTGTTTTGACAAAATTTTGAGTCATGGACAAGACTATAAAAGTTTAAGGGCTCCCTTTTATTAGGACAAAGCATCCATATGTCATAAAAGGGTTATAGAGGATTTGTTTAGAGGAATAGGGTTGAAAGGAATGAGGATTAAGAGGATGGGGATTGCTCAAGGGATGAGCTCAAGTTAAATGTCAAGTGGATGAGTACTCGACTAATAATAAAATGGTCGCAAATGTAAGGCATGAAAGGGCTCAGGTCCTGATAAGTCCCTGGTCCATGCTTGTGCATGATGATAAGGTCCGAGTCAATTAGGAGCAAATTTGCCCCATTTTCCTCTTCGAGATTAGTCACATGTTGATTGATGATGCCAGATGTGAAGATGATATTTGGTCAATGGTCAGTCGAGGTTTGGTTGTTTGATATTTGGTCGATGATTGGGTCGATGGATATTTGGTCGATGACTGGTCAATGGTTGGGTTGAATGTTTGGTTGAGGTCAGGTCGATGTTTGTTTGGTTGAGGCATGATCGAGGCTTGGTTGATGCCTAGTCGAGGTTTAAGATTAAAAGAGTGATTGATATTTGGTCGAGACTGGGTTGAAAGGTTGGTTGGGGCATGGATGAAGGTTGAATTCCCCCAGTGGCTAAGGAGAATGTTTGACAGATTGGTTAAGGTCAGTTGAGGCTTGGTGGTTAGATTGACTATGTTGATGTTGAATACTGGGGTTAAAGGTGGCAAAGGGACCATAGTCTAGCATGGAGATCCCAATTTAGGTGATGAGGTTTGAGAAGCATGGGTCAGTGTTGATGATTTGTTAAAGGGGTGGTCAAGAGGATCCTTGATAAGAAGGGTATCCTTTTTCTAGTGTTGATGAATGATAGCTTTAAGAGCGCAACAATGCTTAGTGTCATGTCCCAGAGTGTGATGATAATGGCAAAATTTAGAGTTGTCAAACCAAGATGGTCTTGATCTGAGAGTTAATGAGTGGGATGGTGAGGAGGTTAAAGGTTTGTTGACAATGTGGGAAAGAAGAAGGGTGTCTTTCTCCAAGCATTGGTGAATGACAACTTAAGGGCACAATAATGCTCAGTGTCGTGCCTAGGCATGTGATGATATGCACAAATTTGAGTGTCGTCGAACCAAGACGGTTTTGGTCTGAGGGATTGATATGGTCTAAGAGGTAGGAGATTAATGTGAGAAGACTACAATAATTGCCGTAACAGCAAGGCATAAGAACCTGTTAATGGGTTTGTGTGTCTTATTGCAGTGGGGGTTGATGACATTGGTTTGAGAGGCATAAGAGGTGTTGATCGTACCATCATTTTTTTGGGTGGTGTAGCCACACATGTAGATGACACTTTGGTGGTGATGGGTGTTGGATGTTTTGGAGGAAATATATGTTTGATGGGTTGAGGGGATAATGGAGGTGACTTACCCCTATGAAGTATGGGAGTAGGAAGCACTCGTATTAAAGGGGATGGATGTGGGCCCAAAATTGAAGGTAATGATGAAGGTGGGGGAGGAGTCCTCCAGTGTGGTTTAGTGGCCTTCTTTGGTTTGGGTTGAGGGCCACCATTGTGTGAGGTGAGGTTAGATATCTGTTTGGGTTTAGATGTGGACAGAGGTGAGTGAGATGTAGCAATCTCAGACAAAAGGTAAGAGAAAACTATGACTGGGTCTTCCTTGGTTGAAATGGGTGAAGAGACTGGTTCTTCTCTTGGTGGAGAAGAAATAGGAGAGTGTGGCTCCTCAAGAGGGTAGAGGGTAGGGATGATTGTGCATTCGACTTGTGGTTGAGGAGTAGGCAAGGTTGAGCCCTCCATTGAAGGTGGGGCTAATGGCATTGGCATGGTCAAGGCATCCTCCAATATAAGGGAAGTCACTAGAAGACTAACAGGAGAAGAGGATTCTTCTACTTATGGAGGATGAATAGGGGAAGAAGGGTCTTCCACCTATGAAGGGGGTTGGTCAGGGACAAGAGGCAAGACCGTGTTGACCATGTGTATGTCATGCTCTTGGGAGCTATCGGTCATGGTTTGGACATTGTTTTGGGTAGGTGGATGATTAGGAAAGGGTTGTTTGAAGATGTTGATATTTTGATTGGGCGGGGAGTTCAGGTTATCCAAAATAAGATCCCCCTTGTCTATCATGTCTTGAATGATTTTTTTTAAGGTTTGGCAATTGTTGATGTCATGGCCGTGGACGTGATGAAAGTGACAAAAGTCGGCCTCCCTATACCATGTAGGGAGGGATTTCGAGGAGTCAAATTGAGGTGGTCAGATTGGAGGGAGATTGAGGACCCCCTGCTTGACAAGTTTTTCCAAAATGAAAGCATATGATTCTCCAAGTGGAGTGTATGAACGCTGGATGTAGCATTGTTGGAATTGTTTGGTGATGCTTGGAGATGTAGAAGGTTGAGATTGGTCAATTATTGTCGAGGATGGTGATCTAACAACAATAGTGTTGGCCACTCCTTTGGATTTGGAGTGGGAAGAAGAAGGTCTGGAAGAAGAAGGGTCATTGGTTCTTGCGTTAGTATTATGCAATTTGACCTTATCTTCTTTAATGGCATGAAGTTCAAGCTTTTAGGCCATGGTGAAAGCTTTGTTAAAAGTGCGAAATGTTTAAACCTACAAGGTGGAAGAGATGTGCCTGGCACATGCTCGAGAAAAGAGCTTGATGAGCTCAGGTTGAGGCAAGGAGAAGGAGAGCTGGTTAATCAAGCCTCTCTAACGGGTGACAAAATCGACTATTGATTCATCATCAAATTGCCTGATGGAGTAGAGGTCTGTGATCGAGACTTGTTTGGTGATGTTGATAGAAAAATAGTCGAGAAATAATTGGGTGAGTTGAGTGAATGAAAATATAGAATGTCTGGTAAGAGAGCTATACTAGTCAAGGGTAGGGCCAAAAAGCATCATGGGGAACGTGTGTAGAAGTAACGCATCATCATGGGCTATGAGATAACAAGCATGTCTGAATGCTCATAGATGCTATTGTGGGTCTTCCTTATTCTAGAAATGAGAAAAATTAGGAAGCTCCCACTAGTTGTGTATGGTCGGATCAGGATGAAGGGATGAATGGGTTCGTTGTAAATTTGGTCATAGGAAAAGACATTGCTTAAACTGGAAATAAAAGCTTCAAGACTAGACATTTTAGCCATCAGCATTTTGATGAGATCTACTGACAGATTGGCGGATGGGGTGCCCCCTAGGTTTTAGGGTGCTTGAAAGGTGCTAGAAGGGGCATACGACATAGTCAGTTGTGCTTGTAGGGGCACAACATATTGATAAATAGTCATTGGGATAGAAGCAGAGGTCAAGGGTGGTTGCATCATGAAAGTAAAAGGCATAAGTTGACTAGATACTGCCAAAGGTAGTTGCATGGTAGCATTGGCAAAAGGAGAGGTAGACACTCTTGCATTTATGGGTGCAAGAGTGTGTGGAGTCAAGACAATCAAGTTCTGGTATGATTTAAAACTTGGTTGAATTGCGTGTGGTTGAGGGGGTAATGAAACCTCGATGAAGGTCAGTCTAAAAATAGATGGGGAGGCCAAACTTTGTGTATTGGCCATGGTTGGGTTAATGGTTGAGGCAATAGTCTGGGTCATAAAAGGCTGGGTAACGGATGGTGTTGATGCCTTCACCACTTCACCTGAAAGGTCTCATGTTTGGTTCCTTGCGAGATAGTTTTGGAGGGATTTGACATTGAGGTCTAAGAATCTTTTGAAATCTTGGTCCCTTTTAGGGACAATGGGGGTCTGAGTCGGGGTCAGTCGAGTCGGAGTTCTTTCTGTCTCCGAGTGAAACTCCATTATAGGACTGGTTATGGAAGGGGAAGGTGGAAGTGGTTGATGTCTCACGTGGTTAAGAAGAGCCTTGGTTTGACTGTGTGTCAAAACCATTCAAGGTAAGAAGGGTCAGGTTCTAGAAACTATGTTTTTTTAGTTTTAGAAACTGAGAATGTGGTTTTTGGTAGAAAAAGGGTCGGGTTTTAGGTTGATATTTTAAAAAAAAAGGACTATGACAGTGACTGACGTCAGTTGAAAAACTGATGTTGGTGAGAATAGATGGTCGACGTCGGTCAGATAATCAATTCCAGCGAGGGAAGGTTGCCGACATCGGTGGTAAAACTGATGTCGGTGACTGTGTTTTCTAGAAATTTAGAAAATTTGAAGATTCTTGGAAAAAAGAAAGAAGAACGTCCTCACTAGCTCAAACAACTAGATGGGAACAGAAAAAAAGATGGAGACAGGCAGACCCTAAGCATTAAATCCCAAGAATTAACTTTTAGAATCCTGTGGCTTATGCCTTAAAGTGATGTTTGGGAGGTTGGTTGTTAGAATGGGTCCTAGAAGAGGTAGTCTAAAGATGGTTTCAGGTTTAGTTTAGGCACTTAAGAGTCTGTGTTAGGTTCTGTACATGGCTTGGTGCTAAGGAGCAAGCTCCCCTCACTTCACGAGCCCAGTGATAAGCTGGTCTCACTTAGCCAAAATATACTTTCCCTAGAGATTATCCTCTACCAGAGAACAGAGTGGGCTTTCCCCTTGGTGGTGAAATCCAAGTGGGATTGCTGGGATGGGTAAGGTATCCACTGGGTGATGAAATCCCAATCGGGCCTTGTCTCAGGTGAGTTTTGATGTTTGATTTATGCAAGTGATTTGATTGTGTAACATAAAGTGATCTATGATTAATTCATGATGTGGTTGCTAATTACTAAATGTGGACTAAGTATGCAGTCAAGAAGAAATGAAATGCAATGTAGTTTTAAGCCCAAAATTGAAGTGTGAGTTCGTATGAAGATAAATGGAGAAAGGGTTGAAGAGTATGACTTTTGACTAGTCTAAGATCAAGAAAAGAAAGAAGAGTTCTTTTTAATCCTACTTATGATGTCTTTTGGAAGAGATAGAAGAAAGAGGTGAAAAGGAGAAACCTAATGCACCCTATATGAAAATAAAGAAAAAAACCCAAGGAAGATCCTAGGGTCCCACCGGGCGTGCCAGAATGTTTCTATACAATTTTTGCTTTCACATTCAAAAAAGGAATTAAGAAACTAAGAATGGTCTAAGGCTTGTATGTACCTGGATGAAGTCTTGCACACCAAATTCAGACATTGTGAGAACTCCTCTTTGGTTGTGGAGGATGACACCTATAGAAAAAAGAGACTAAAACAAAGAAGGCGTTAGATGAGGAGATGGTGGGCTGCTAAGCAAAATCTTGATCCCAGAAGTACAAAGACTTCCTTAAGGGATGTCAACCCACTGATTGATAAAAATAATGTCTGATAAAATGTAGAATGATAAAAGACTAAAATGATTAAAGACTGAAAAGAAAATGGAAGTAAATGCTTACCTGAATGTAGTTATCAGCCTGGTCATAGTCATCGACGTCAGTTAGTTTGCCGATGTCAGTTAATCTACCGACGTTGGTGGAGGTAGTGGTCTCTACGGCTGGCGTCGGTCAGGGTAGTAGTCTTTGGATGAGGTCTGGTCAGGGCTGGGTAGGTTTTAGTACTGTGGATGGGTCTAAGAAGGAGTTTGGCCTTGTTAATGGTCTGTGCAAGGGTCTGGGCAGAGTTACAGGGACAATGGATAGAATGTATGTTTTGAAAAGGGGGATTGAGATAGTAAGGATATGGGAAGGCCTCTCAGTCTTTCCAGGAGGGAGTCAAGTCTAGTCTAGCTGATAGTCTAGTCTGGGGGGGTGATATTACTTAGAAGCAATAACTAAAAACATAATGAAAACACAGACAAAATACTTACTTGTGGCTTACAAAAGGAGTGCTGCTAGTGCTTATACCTATTGTTAATGTAAAAGACTGATGCAGAGTCTCTGTTGTTGCTATAACTAGTGCAAAAGCCCTATGAAAGAGAGAGTGAGAGGTCTAGTGAATTAAAGATTGGAAGATTAGTTGATTGTTGAAGGTCAAAAGGCAGATTGAAAGATTGGATAAATGGGATGAAGATTCAAAAATAGGATGTGAGAGAGAGACCAAAAATTGCCTTTGGGCTAGTCTTAAGCAACCGATGTCAGAGATCCCATTGGTGTCGGTCGATAGGTAACTAAGTTGGTAGCTGAAATAATAGCAAAAAGGCTAAAATTAGCCTTTTGCCCATTCTTCCAACTACTCGGGTCAATTGGTCATGTGAAAACGGTCGAAGGTGGATAAATAAATGTGAGGATTAGTGGAGGGGAAGTTGGAATAGGTCATAGGGTGATAAATGAGGGTATCTAAGGGCAAAAGAATCCAAGGAGAGGAGAGGTGGCATGGATGAGGTGGTAAGGGGAGAGAGAGAAGTATTAATTTAAAATAAGATAATTATTTTAAATTAATAAGACATAGGTTAGGAGTGGTTAGAAGTGAAAAGGGACCAAGGGGACGTCGACCAAGGGAGTAGACATGATTTCGGTGTCTACACTATGATATTTAAGTTAGCATCTACATGAACCCAATAAACTAGATAAATACTCATGTTTTTAGTTTATTACAATATTAATTAATAGTCATAATTTATATTTTTGGCATATCTTAGTATTTAAATTCAAAATATTGTTTATCTAAGTTTAAAAATTAATCGGCCCACTATAGATCTATTTATCACCATTATGCCTAATCATTTATTTATTATTAACCCTATATGACCACACACATCTAAATTTAGGGTTTAATAGAAACTAAAGTCAATGTTTAAATATGTACTATGGATATGAGTATTGGGGCAAACCCATCACACCATGATATCTATAAATAATATACAAGGCTTTTTAAAAAAACATCATATGGCCATTCAGGGCAATATCTAAGTATTTTGAAAACAAATAGAACTAATGCAGGAGCATTTGCAATGGCTACCTGAAGACATGGTCATGATTAAATTTGAATCTCAATAATTTGTATTTTCCCTCTAATATGTTGTTACTGAGGAGTAATTGTAAAAACATAAAAGTAAAAAGAAAGTTATTGTTGGGGCTATTAAGGAAATCAGGGAGAAATGGTTGAAAATATTTTCAAACTTAGCATATTGTTAAAGATTAAAAACTCTATTTTGTTTTTCCTTAAGCCAAGTTTGGTGTAGAGGTTTGGAGGAGGTTTTTTTTATTAAACAAAAAAAAAAATTATTGGAGAGGAAGAAAGAGAAAAGGTAGAAAAGAAAAATCCAGTCAAGAGGAAGGTAGCACAAAAGAGAAGGACAGAGAGGCAAGGACCTCTCTTTGAAGGATAATAGATGAATATGAATAAATATATGTAAGGGATCGAATAAGAGGAAGGACCTGAGGAGGGGAACATAGGAAAAGTGAAGAAGAAGTTTGTTAAGGTTCTTGTAAACAAAACTGGAGTTTGGTGATAATAGGTACACAATTTTGTTTACTCTGGCTCAATATTATTCTGTAAGTGAAAAAAAAAGGTTTTTTGCAAGGATTCATTTATTTTTTTTGGTGCACAAGCCCGTAATGTGGACACCTTCGCCTATTTTGTAAGGCCAGGGGTGGATGTTAAGGCATTAAGGATATTATGAATTCTAAGTCTATAAGGTGTTTGACCCAATTAAGAATAAAATCTATGAATGCATATTTCCCAAATGAGACAATAATTATGTTGTCTTTTGCTCGATAGTCAACCATTTCCTTGTTCAATACAAAAAGGCCGTCACTGTGAAAACCATGGTTAGATAAATATATGCCTTGAGGACTAGCCCTTCAAATATGATTGTTAGATCACACTTCATTATAAGAACAAAATTCTATCTTGCATTGATTCAAATCATATAGGGATTGTTTAGTTGAATGGCCTAATTGGAAACAATTGAGCTCTATAAGACCCTAAAATACCAAAGATTTGCACTGTTGATGCCAACAATTCATCATTGAAAGGAATGAATTTTTGCCTTCCATTTACAGTCATTTCCAAGGAAGGTCAAGAAGTTGTAGACTGAGCAAGTGTTGTTAGAACCTTTCGAAGGAGATCATTCTTGTGTGTAGGTGGGCAAAGAATGCCAAAGAAACAAAAAGCAGATGGTGATGCTTGAAAATGTGTGATTATGAATTGACATTGCTATAGATAATGGCAAATGTGTCCAACAAATGTAGAGTGGATGCAGCTATTAAAATGTGTTCTAATTTGAAAGAACAAATTAGAGTGCTCAAATTCTCTAATTTCCCAAAACTATCTAGAAATTACAGACTCTACAGGGTCATCATTTTGACTTGTATGAAGATGTATTATAGAGCTGAGGTTAAGTATAGATCGCTTATCACCTACTGGAACTCAATATGGTTATGTTTTGTTTGATATTGACCTAGACTGATTAAAACCTTGGAATTCTAAGTTTAGAATTGACTTTCAGTTAAGAGGATTCTTCTTGCTATGGAGTGTGCTTGGTTTGAGTCTAAAACCACTTTTGAATCTATTTTGCATTGATTTGAATAGGACAGAATGTTTGTGGGGTGTATATTGCAATGTATAGGTAACTGTTATATTGAATTTGATTGTGGCAAGTTAAGAAGTTTTAGTTAGGTGAGGGTTGTATCAGAGTAGACCAAGGATAGTTACATCATTTGGTATCAGAGCTTGAAGCTCTTGGGAATTGGTAACTTGTTGTTGGTTGTGATTTCTAATGAGTTGTTACAAGATTTGGTAAGAGGATCAGCAGGATAAGCACTAGAAGACCCTGGGGAGAAAAGGTATGAATAATTTTTCTATTTGATTTGAGTTTGTTGAAGTAAATAGGTGAAGAGGAAGACAACCAAGCCATTGAGGCTTAAGAAGAGAAGAAGAAGCCAATGAAGGCTTAGTGAAGATCCAAGAAAAAGCTTGGATAGTTTGCCAAAAGACTAAGGTGAAATAGACTTATGTGAGGTAAAGGATGGAGCCTGAAGCTTAGAGAAGCTCTAGAAGAAGAGCAAGTGAATGATCCAGAGGAAGATCTAAAGCAAGGTAAGATTGGATTTGTGATTTGTATTTGATGAAGTGTTGTATAATAGTTACTGCAGGATTGAGAAAAGGATCAAAAGACTAGGATGCAAAAGGCCTAGGTGAGATCAAGGAGATTGTCAAAAGACCAGTCAAGGAGAAAGTCTTGGATGAGATAAGGGATCAAGAGACCAAGGTGGAAAAGACTTGGGTGAAGATCTCAGAGATGTAAGTGTTGTTGAAGGCACTACAGAGTAGTAAGGTACATGAGGGCACCAAGAGGAAAGCAAGCATCAAAGGTATGAATAGTTTTGTAATTGGTAAAGAGATTGCTAATTTGAAGAGAGAGTTAGCTAAGATTAAAGATGAATACGAGTCTTGGATGTAGATGGATAAGCAAGCATGGGTATGGCCAATGAAGAAGAGGTTGAAGTGGCCAATAGTTCTCCTAATGAAAAGGAGAAGAAGGCAAAAGAAGATTGTCATGAAGAAAGAAGCCCATAGAGGCTTGAAGAAGATAAGAAGGTTTCCAAGTGAGCAGCAAGAGGAAGAAGTTGTGAAGAAGGTTCTCATTGAGGAGGACAAGAGAGAAGAAGAAAGGAAAGATAAAGTGCCAAGAAGAGCACTTGAAAAGATGAGAGTGTTGATGAAGAGAACACTCATAGGGACCTTGTGGTCTCTTGTTTTTATTTCTAATGTTGTCTTTACATGGGTAATTGCAGGTATAAGTAGCCTTGTGAAGGTCAAGAGAATGGCCTTGAAGAGTGAAGATATTGGTGGAAGAGAAGACACCAAGTACATGAGTGAATGTGTAGGAGAAAAGAAAAAGTTTGCTGCTGTTGACAAGGAAGAAGAAGAGATGCATAGGTTAATGCATGAGAAAGAAGAGGTAGAAGAGGAAGCTGAATTCCATGATGCCATTGAATGCCAAGAGGAAGAAAGAGAGTAGCCAAGCATAAAGGAAGAGAAAGGTTGCTACATAGACCAAGCTATCAAAGAGGTAAATGAAATGTTAAGACCTGATTTTGATTGTTATTGTGAGCACGAAGCTACTAATGTACAGGTGAAAGAGTTAAAGAAGATGATAGAGCCCTCAAAAAGAGAATTTAAGCATGGGTATGTGATGCCTGAATGGTGGAAGAAGCAAACTCCCAAGTAAGAGGAAGTGCTGGTCCAAGAGCATGGTTACAAGATGCCTAAATGGCTTATGAAGACAAATGATAAGAAGAAGAATCAAATGTGGGTGCCTAAGAAGGCAAAGAGAAAAGATGTGAGTGTTGAGATAGCAACACCAAGAAGTCAATGGAAGAGGATTAAAGGTGATTCCAACAACCAAGAGAATGAAGGTAAGAAAGAAAACTTCTCAAAGAATAATGAGGTAGAGTATGAGGATGAAGAGATGAAAGGTAAACAAATTGTTTATGATGATGTTTTTGATCTTTTTATAAAAAATGAAAGATGGAAAGTGGCTGTAAGGACTAATATGCAGCAAGGAGAGAATTCCAAATGGATGGAGGATGAGGAAAGGAGAAAGTATGCAGCAGAACAAACAAGATGGCTTCAAGCAGAGATTGAAGAAAGTAAGGAAACACAAGGTAAGAGTGCTTCAATTGTATTTGATGAGTATATTGATGAAGAAGTTGGTTTATGTGAAGACAAGCTAAGAAAAGAAGAGATAAGAGATAAAGGACAAGTAAGCCTTGTGAGTGATCAGCCCAAGTTTGATGAAGACGGTGAGATAGATGAAAGCTTACTAAAGGAAGAGTTGAAGATGTTGGAGGAACTATTTGCTTATTCAAGAGAGATGAATGAAGATATAAGCCATGGTGAAGACACCATTGGGAAGAGTGAAACAAGACAAGAGCAAAACAAAGAAGCAAGGACAGTTTTGATCAAGGAACAAGAGCATGGAGGCAGCCAAGAGGCTTCATGGCCAAAAAATTTTGATTCTAAGGTGGCTTTGAATGTTTTGTATGCAGGTATGAAGATTGCTAAAGTGAATGACATACATGAGTCAATGAAGAAGCTCATGAACCAAGAAGAACAACAAGAAGATATAGAAGACATGAATGAAAATGAAGAAGCATGGAAGTGGGAGATGGTAACTAAGAAAGAGATGAGAAGAAGAACATACCAGAAGAGGAAGAAAAGCAAGAAGCTAAAGGACAAAGAATATCAAAGACAAACATCAGTATTGGCATTGAAAACAAGACCTTGGGATCCAGGTATACAAATGAAGACTAATGTATGGAGGCAGCATTTCATTTGAACTAAGGTTCAAATTGTTCCTAGAGGGAGATTATGATGCAGGAGCATCTACAATGGCTACCTGAAGACATGGTCATGATTAAAGTTGAATCTCAATAATTTTTATTTTCCCTTTAATATGCTATTACTAAGGATTAATTGTAAAAACATAAAAGTAAAAAAAAAGTTATTGTTGGGGCTGTTGAGGAAATCAGGGAGAAATGGTTGAAAATATTTTCAACCTTAGCATATTGTTAAAGATTAAAAACTGTATTTTGTTTTTCCTTAAGCCAAGTTTGGCGTATAGGTTTGGAGGAGGTTTAAAAAAAAAAAAAAAATTATTGGAGAGGAAGAAAGAGAAAAGGTAGAAAAGAAAAATCTAGTCAAGAGGAAGGTAGCGCAGAAGAGAAGGACAGAGAGGCAAGGACCTCTCTTCGAAGGATAATAGATGAATATGAAGAAAGATATGTAGGGGAAGGACCTGAGGAGGGGAATGTAGGAAAAGTGAAGAAGAAGTTTGTTAAGGTTCTTGTAAACAAAACTGGAGTCTGGTGATAACAGGTATAGAATTTTGTTTACTCTGGCTCAATATTATTCTGTAAGTGAAAAAAAAATTCTTTGCAAGGATTCATTTATTTTTTTTGTGCACAAGCCCATAATGTGGACACCTTCACCTATTTTGTAAGGCTAGGGGCAGATGTTAAGGCATCAAGGATATTATGAATTCTAAGTCTGTAAGGTGTTTGACCCAATTAAGAATAAAATCTATGAATGCATAGTTCCCAAATGGGACAATAATTATGTTGTCTTTTGCTCGATAGTCAACCATTTCCTTGTTCAATACAAAAAGGCCGTCACTGTTAAAACCATGGTTAGATAAATATATGCCTTGAGGACCAGCCCTTCAAATATGATTGTTAGATCACACTTCATTATAAGAACAAAATTCTATCTGGCATTGATTCAAAGCATACAGTGATTGTTTAGTTGAATGGCCTAATTGGAAACAATCGAGCTCTGTAAGACCCTAAAATACCAAAGATTTGCACTGTTGATGCCAACAATTCATCATTGAAAGGAATGAATTTTTGCCTTCTATTTACAGTCATTTCCAAGGAGGGTCAAGAAGCTGTAGAATGAGCAGGTGTCATTAGAACCTTTCGAAGGAGATGATGCTTGTGTGTAGGTGGGTAAAGAATGCCGAAGAAATAAAAAGCAGATGGTGTTGCTTGAAAATGTGTGATTATGAATTGAAGTTGCTATAGATAATGGTAAATGTGCCCAACAAATGTAGAGCAAATGTAGCTATTAAAATGTGTTATAATTTGAAAGAATAGATTAGAGTGCTCAAATTCTCTAATTTCCCAAAACTATCCAGAAACTACAGACTCTATAGGGTCATCATTTTGACTTGTATGAAGATGGATTACAGAGCTGAGGTTAAGTATAGATCGCTTCTCACCTACTGGAACTCAATATGGTTTTGTTTTGTTTGATATTGACCTGGACTAATTGAAACCTTGGAATTCTAAGTTTAGAATTGACTTTCAGTTAAGAGGATTCTTCTTGCTATGGAGTGTGCCTGGTTTGAGTCTAAAACCACTTTTGAATCTATTTTGCATTGATCTGAATAGGACAAAATGTGTGTGGGGTGTATATTGCAATGTATAGGCAACTGTTATATTGAATTTGATTGTGGCAAGTTAAGAAGTTTTAATTAGGTGAGGGTTGTATCAGAGTAGACCAAGGACAGTTACATCAAGAACATAGTTTATAGGGAAATTCAAATAAAGAGAAAATGAAATTCAAAAATCAATGTCAAAAATAAATTTACAACATTAAGTGAATTGAAATAAATAGGTAGTCAACTTAAAATGGAATATTTTATTAATTGATAAAAATAAAGGTTAGTTTTCCTTATGCTAAAAAATCAAAACACATAACTATATCATTGTAGGCCAATGTAGTTGTTCACATAGTACATAATTATATCGACATAGGTCGATATAGTTTATGTAAGTATAGCTAAAACATGAACAATAAACTAGATCAAATAAGGTCAATATAGTTTGTTAAAAAGAATGCAAACACATAACTATATCATCCAAGGTCGATATAGTGATAGTTATAAATAAAATTATAACTAAATAAAACATGGTCTATATAGTTGTCTAAGTAAATTAAATTTCACAAAATTATTATTTTTGATACAAAACTAAATCTAATTTCTTAATCAAGTTGACTAAAAATTTAATAAATAGAACTATATTAGATTGGGTCAATATAGTTGGGAAAAAGAATACATGGTAAATAAAATTAGATTTTCCTTGGATAATTAAGCTAGTTGACTAAAAAATAATGTTGATATGATTTTAAGATTGTATCAACCTACATTGATGTAGTTTCCTATAAAACATAGAGAAATAGCACTATATTAACATGTGATGATATATTTTCCCTACACTAATGTATCCTACTAGAAAAACATAGAGAAATAACATTGTATCAACTCATGCCAATATAATTATCCTAAAAAACATAAATATTAGATTGTATCAATCTACATTAATGTATCTTGATGGAAAAATACATAGAAATAAAATTGTATCATTTGGTGCTAATATAATTTCTTGAAAGAGAAAAATAAATGGTTATTTCAAATTAGGTTCACCATAATGTATGCAATGATATTGGATTGAACATCAACTTATCCTATTTAAGAGATACATACTTAGAGAAGTTAAATCAAATAGATCACATTGATGTTTAATTTATTAGGACATGACCAAATAGATCCACTAAATTTAGAAAGAAGATAAATTATCACACAACATCAATGGAGAGAGTTTAAAAGCCTATGGGAAATCAATATAATGAAATAAGCCTAACTAGGTCTTCTAATAGTAGAATTAATATAATCTAGTATTGCCAAGATAACAACACAAATAAGGGAGATAGTTAAAAATAAACTAAAAAGGGTAAGGGACCCTAGTAATAAAATGAGGGCTTAGGTACCTAAGTTTGGAAAAGGAATGATTGCAAAAACCAATAGCCACACTAAGCATAATTTTAGATGAGATTCAAACAATTATTTATACATTAATTCAAGCTAGTAATTATTAACTTTTATCTATCAAAATGAAACAGCTAGGGTCAAAATATACTTACCTTGAATAAACCTATTGAACCTCAATCTCCCCCTTGGCTAATGGTGATTTGTAAGAGATTTTTTTTTAAGGATCATGAAGGTTGAACCAAGTTATAGGATAAAATGGGATCCTCTTGTTACATTTAAAACTCCATAAGATGTGTTTTTTCCTTCTGATAAAATATTTAATCAATGACTTTTCCAAATGTAGACTTACGCAAAATTACAAAGAAGGATAATGATAAAATGAATATTTTTATTTATTAGATTGAAATGGTGACTTGTATTTATAGTTATGGATGATCCTAACCCTTCCTAAATTTTTAGGCAATGCCATCAGTGGGCCTCAATTTAGTTGAAATTATGACATTTTAACCTTACACTAGACCAAATAGGGATGAATTTTTGTGAAATATATATCATAAATTTTAGACTATATTGACCTAGGATAACTTAGTTTGATATTTGGTAGTCGTTGGTAAAACTACATTGCATTAGGTTTATATAGTCAAAAAATATGGGTCTTGGTATAGTTAGGGGTTATAAAGAGGAAGATTGCTTAGGGATAAACTATGGTAGAAGTATAATGGATATAGGCATGATAAATAAACACTAATGTCTCTTGTGAAGCACCATATATCTACCCAACCCTATATCAACACACCTTTAAGTCATACACTCAAGGATATTAAAGTTGAACAGGTTTATATAAGAGGGCAAACATCACTAAATAATAAAATCAAAAAATATTATGTATACATCTATGATAATAAAGTTATCACCCTATTCCTTGTAATAAACATAAGTATCAACATTATTTCACTCAATTAAAAGTCTAACCACATAAATATCTAACCACATAAATATCTAACTTATGATTCCACATTATGGGTGTTTTCTTCAAGACATATAAGGACTTATTCATCTTGCATCCTATGTCTTCTTTCCCTATCACATTAAATTTTTTCCAATACAACATATAAATATCTTCTTCAAACTCTCCATGTAGAAATTATTTCTCCCTATCCATTTTATCCATCTCAAGATCTAATGAAATATAAATAGGTTAAAGAAACCTAATTTTATTCAATATAATTATAAGAGAGAAGGTACTATAAAAATCAATTTACTCTACCTATGAGAATCCATTTTATACTAGGTCAGCCTTATACTTCTCTAAATTTCCTTATGCATTAGGTTACTTCTTGAAAATCCACTTGTATCCTAAATATTTTCATTCATGAGTTAAGTCTACCCAAGACCAAGTCTCATTTTTGTCCAAATACTCAATTTATTCCTTCATGGACTTCTTCCAAGATTGGCTCTTTGTTCACCCAAAATACTCCATCATCTTTGGATCTTTACCATCAATCATTGATAACCAAAATATAGTTGGCTATACCTTTATTAAATTATAGACACATATTCTAATCTAATTAGAGTAGGAGTCATATTATCCTCCTCTTATTGCAACTCTTGAAAATATTCAAACATTTCACCATAATTTGATACAATCTCTTCAACATATACATCAACCTACATATTTTATATTTCTCACTTTGGATGTTTTTTTGGTTCTTAATGTACACAAACCTTGCACACCTCCATGAATACTACATTATGAATATATAATACCTTATTTTTATAGGGATTCTAAATATTTTACCCTTTAACACCATAAACATTCCAAATAAATATACACTTCATAGACTTAAATTCATGTTTCAATCTTTCATCCTTTAGGATGTGAGAGTATGCTTCACAAGCATACTCCTATCAAGTATGCTTCAAAAAAATTTAGGGGTTGTATGCATGAATTATTACCAATCCATGCTTATTTTAGAGTCTTGTGAAGTAGTAGTAAATTATGTGGTGTGTTTGTGAGGTAATAATAAGTAGCTACTACTTATTCCCAAATATTCTTCTTCAAGTGTGTACCACTTAGCATACTCTAGGTCTTATCCATCAACATCATGTTGATCCACTCTCCAATTCTATTCCATTATGTTTTATATGTATTTTTATTTTTACTTTGAATACCACTCTACTTATATAATTTATAAAAATGTTTACATTAATACTCAAACCCTTTATTTGTATGCAATACTTTTATCCTATTATCCATCTAGTCCTCCACAAGGACTTTGAATGCCTTTCATTTCATGAGAAATTTAAATTTATTAAATATTAACTATATATATATATATTACAATAATAGTCATTTATGAAAGACACATAAGATAGACCTATTCAATGATGTGAAATATATTGGTATTAGAACATCACTATGGATCACCTACAAGATTCCACTTGCCTACAAAAAAATTGTAGGGAATCTCAATAGAATTTGTTTATTGTAGATAAAATATTCATAGAATAAAAAATCCAAGGGATACTTATCCATCCATTCTACTATATCTCTATTTATAATCATGCATATAAAATTTTCAATAATGTGTTTTAGCCTCTAATACCAATGAATTATATTTAGTTCCAAAAGCATTGTACAACTTCCTATCTTAGCCTTGGCCTAAGGAACCATTATTTCATTACATGGGCTACTTATTGAAATCACATCATTAATGAATATATTACCTATGTGCAATCTTATTTCCAACAGCATGGCTTTATGCATAATTTTACACCCATATATTTTGAATGAGACCTGGAAACTAACATCATTAATTTTGATCGTAGAGACCAAATTTATCATACAGCTAGGAATGTACAAAAAACTATGGAGACTCTTGATCCTCCCACCTATAAACTTTAGCTTAATTATTCCTCTATCCATAAACATGTAGGTTGAGTTTTATCATATAAATACATCACCACCATCATATTATTCATATTCCATAAACAACTCCCTCATAGGGGTCATATGATAAGAGGCTCCATATTTAATAAAAAATAGATAATTGCATGCATGTGAGCTTGATGATTTGAGATATAAATGTCTATCTACATCTCCATCACTAGAGACATTATCACTTGAGGATTTCTTAGGATGTGGTGGCTTTTCCATTTCCACCTTTATCTCATTCTATTTCTTATTGGAATTACATATATTACCATAGTTCTAACACTTCTTCAAGGATCTATCTAGAGTCTTAGATATATCTCTAGACTTTGAGATATTATCCCTAATTTTATGCTTGCATCTTTATTGTGAGTGACCATATATGAAAAATTAATAATTTATATTATATATTTAAAAATACTTTCACATCATCTCTTCTATTAACATATCTATAACTATATATTCCACTTTTAGCTTTGAAGTAGTACTAGTGATTGCTAACACTAAATTATCACACGAGTTTGGAAAAGAGCACAACAATGTGATAAACCTATCTTAATTATCCATTTTAACATCCATGGATGATAATTGACTTAGCATAGTGTTGAAAAATTCAAGGGTTATATAATTTATTTAACATAATTCATTCACAAAGAATGTAACTTCTTCCACATGAATAGTTTATTTACTAGAAACTTGCCCTAGTACAATGTAACCAAACTATACCAAACATGTTTTGTAGTATTTTCAATAGAAAATTTAATAACACTGAATCTAAAGAAAAAATATAATATATATTCTAATTTTCCTATCAAAAATTTTCCATTATTCTAATTTCATTCCTATGGGCACTATGTCCACTACAAAAATTCACTTATCTCTATCTACCAAGAGATATTCCATCTTGAGTTTTCATAAATTAAAATGTTGACCATTTGATTTATTAATTCCATTGATTTTATTCTCATAATATTATTTTGTGCAATTCCCACTTTAAGGAAACCATTTATTGAAAGTTAATCCAACTTTCACAAAGCTTATAATCAAGCTTTGATACTAAATTTTGGGAACAATTTTTTATGAAATAATAATATATAAAAGATATATGTTATTAAAACCTTAAAAATATAAATACAAACACACAAATATTCACCATTTTACCTAAGAAAACCATTTCAAATAAAAAACTAGAATAATAATCTTTCTCTTTATAACATACATTAAACTATCTTACAATGATAAACCAAGTTACAAAGTTTTGTAATATTTCATATAGTAGTTTATTTTATATTAAAAGGCACACACTTGACCATGAGATATATCATTAAACCACACTTTATGATATTCATTCTAGAGAAGAATTGTGCGTGAATCTGACACTCACTTTATAATACATATTAGGGGAATATGAATTCATAAACTATTAAACCAAGTGATAAATGTGTAACACACATTAATGGATCCATGATATATAACTACCAAGACTTTTGTAACACTTATTTATTCTAATAGATATAATCATACATTTATATGAAATGTTGCTGTTGTTTGACATGTTGGACAACTCTTGTCAACACCTTACTAAGACTCAACCATTGTTATCCACTTCATAACCCTATATAATATAATAAACTTATGAAAATTTAATTACCTAAATCTACGATCATTACCCCACCATTAGAATCTTTCATAACTACCATAATTAGTCTACATGGAAGTCTAAGTAACCATATATTCCTTTGAAATCAAGCTATGTAACTATTTCCTATAACACTAGTGCTTGTGCAAACACCATGCAAAAAACATACCTTGCACATAATTACCATTGATAACATCCATGCAAAATTGATAAATTTACCGTCACACAAGGGGTTTGATTTAGATCATATAAATTATCCATTTATTGATCTAGGTAAACAAATATTTACCATATAAATTATGCATGTCCACTTTTAGTAACATGTTTTAAAAATTTGTATTTTACATTATATTATTTTGGTTGAGATAACTTGATTGAACCAACAAAGAATTATTAAATACTGGTGATATTGGCATATTAGTCAAGGCCATAGCCATAATTGCCAATGTTGCATTGACACTGCATAAATCTCATTTTACTATGTCCAAGTCACCTTTGACCTAATATACATATTATTTTTTATCAATGATTTGTAATTAAACTTGGATTTGGTTAACAAACCTAGTGTAGACACTCAAATTTAATAAATAAGTGTTTGTCAATGCTTAATTGTGACATGTTTACCTTAATTGACCTATTCACCATTCTATTAAATTATCTATTCACTATCTATAAATTAATGAAAAACATTTAGATAACCATATTCTACTTAAATATTTTTTTCATCCAAGTTCCAATAGTCTCTATTTGGGACAAGATTGCACTAGGTTGGATAGGGATGAATCTTGACCTTGTCCACTAGTGTAGCCTTGTCTCTTGCACTCCAATAATATTTTTTCAAAATTTCCATGCTTCATGTCATGCCTCCCACTTTTTTTTTATATCAAAGTTAGTTAAATAAAATATTTAAAATTTACCACTATATAAACACATTAAGGCTATATTTCTATCTCTTTATAATCACTTGGAAATTTCACTACACATTGAACAAAAGAGCACCAACTTTCTAATTCAATTTATGTTTTATTATAATAGTCATAGGCCAATTATAAAGTTATAATATTCTAGGTCAAGGTATTTCATTATCAATCAATCAAGTAATTTTAATATTTGCATCCATATATCTCAAATATCAATAATCACACACTCACTCTAAGAGGGAGAACTACATTGGTCTGAAGGAATTTTGGACTATGTAGGAAATATTTATATTTCATGGAGTTTTCTAAAGATAACTTGACTATTCCACTTGCCTAATTCACCCGTTTTGTATTTAATGTTGATTTAGTTTATGTGTAAGAGCTAAGGTTTGTTATTTTAGGTTATTATGCATGACAAATAAATAATTGTAGGCAATCAATTAACCACATCAGACATATGCATGTACACAGATAGAAAAATAAATCGCATACTAAACTCAGATGTATCCACAATAAAAAGGATAAGGCTTTAACATGCCCTTGTACACCTTAGTGTGACCCTTTCCCTATTAATTTCAAAATTATATTCTCAAGCATGAAATAGTCTAGAGATATTTATAGTTAGATCTATATCAATGATCTACCTACACAATCAACATAAGTTAGATTTGAGATAGGTTTTCATATTTCATTGAAAGTTACTATCTATGTCTCATTTTAATTTATGTAATTTTGTGTATTCACATTAATATATATATATATATATATATATATATATATATATATATATATATATATATATATATATATATACATATACATATATATATATACATACATACATACATATATATATATATATATATACATATATATAAATATACATATATAAATGTGTGTGTGTGTGTGTGTGTGTGTGTGTGTGTGTGTGTGTGTGTGTGTGTGCGCGCGCATGTATATGTATACACACACACAAACACACACACACACACACACACACACACACACACACACACACACACACACATATATCTATATATATATATATATGTATGTATGTATGTATATCTATACACACACACACACACACACACACACACACACACATATATATATATATATACATATATATATGTATATATATACATACATACATAAATATATATATATATATATATATATGTATATATATACATACATATATATCTATATATGTACACACACACACACACATAAATAACTCTAAATCTATAGTTTAATTAGTTAATTTTTATTACATTTATTATATTAAATGAAAATAAAACATATAAACATTCTGGTGAATCCATAATTTTTATTAGAACACTACTTACTCTTTGATTCATTTTTGTCATATGATTTCATAAAAAATGATGTAAATTTTTTAGAATGAAATAAATAACCTTCAACTTTTGATATAAATATGACATGACAAACTAATGTTTATTAATTTTGATATAATTTGACATTGAATAAATTGTCTTGTTTCATTAGATAAAATATTACACCGATGCATTTATTTCAATCTTGTTTTAAAATTTGATGATATTTATCCATGCAATTATCTTACATTTTATTTTTATCTTTATTTTCTATTATTGTTTGCTTGTTTTTAGTATTTATGTTTTGAAAATTGTAAAAATGCATAGAGAGATACCATTCTTGGTTAAGTAGAGACCTGTTTTACTGGCACCATGATGTGAGGTATACTATCCCTAATACTTAAGCCCTAGACAATTATATATGTGGAATTTAGTTTATCTATACCTCATGGTATATTTTAAATGCATATCATCCCTTTTTTATACCATAGGAATGCATTTTAAACATTTAATTTGTGGTGCACCTAAGTGGAGTATATTACCCAAGGAAGTTACTCTCACCATACCCTTGGATATGAGATAATGGGATACATGCAAGATTCAACCTTTATAGTTGGTGATTTATGTTTAACCCTAAAATGATCTAGATTGGGGTTGTATAGATTTTAAAGGGGTATATATAAATGAAATGGCACAAGGGTGATAATTAGATCTATAACAAGTCAATTAGATGTTAAATTTAGATATAACCATACACTAAATTTATTATGTTGAGATAGTCTAAATATGAAAAGTATAACTATGATAGATATATAAATTAAAAACAAGTGGAGTACTTGGATTGGTATGATGCTAATGAAATTATAGATATGGAATAGGCATAAAAGAGGCAAGAAGGAGATTATAAAACACTCATTAGATTCTAGATCTGATGCTTCTAGATCTATGAATAGTAAAATTGGCATGGGATGGTTGCATCAATGCTGCTATATAAGTTTAATGATAGTTTCATGTACAAAATATTCATTTAAATAGGATTTGACCACTTGTATGCTTATGGGTTTTACTACACCTTTAGTTTGGTGTATTCAAATTTGGATCATGGACTATCAATCCTTATGAAATGGCAAAACCCTAGTTTTCCATTTTTAATGTGACCTTATGCAAAAATGGGTTAATGGGCACATGGTGTTGAGCTATCCCAAAGACCCAATTATTAATGGACATTGTATACATAACCAATACTCTGAAGAGGTATTTAGTTCTTCCATATATATTGGATTTTTTATGAATCATACAATATGTGCAAAGCAATTAAAATAGTGATCTAGTTTATAACTTGGAAAATTAGGTTCTTGGGATACTCCTTTATTATTTTAGACCTATATGTTTATTCCCTATGATTGGTATGGAAATAAAAATACCTTTGTTCAATTAAATACTTGATAGAGTGATTTGGATAAGTTACCTTGGTATTTTTGGTATTTTATAGTAAATTAATGAATGAGGGTTGATATTGTATTTATATCAATCCCTTTAGAGTAATAAATCACATTAAAGTAGTTAGGTTAAACATTAGCATATGATTCATGTGTAAATTAGATGAATTTAGAGCACTAGACACTTGTGTTAGGATAGAACAATAACATTGACACTACTATTTACCCCAGATGTTAATGTCTAAGGAATAGGAAAGCATTTATAGGTTTATAACTTGTGGATATGGAAGATAAGTATATTTTAAACATTATGGTCAAGATATAGGACTTGGGTCATCAACATAATATTGGTTAGACTAAGAGATATAGGCCAAATAACACAAAGATATAGTAAATGTGAGACTTGCAGAAGAGAGAAAGGTTAATAATTGAGAGGAAAAAATAAGGTTTGAGTTTCCCAAGTGTACAACATTGAGTTGATATATAATTATAAAACATCATCTACATTATCCCCCTTTAATCTAGTAATGAAATTTGTAGTTTAGCATAAATAACTGCATACCTGGGTGTGTATGTGCACCTTATTTTTACATGTGACCAACATAAGTGATTTTGATGGTGAATGAAATACAACCAAGAGCATGCTATGGTATAAAATTAGTGCATATAATCTAGGTTGAAATTACTTAAAATAAATTTAAATTAAAAGAGCAAGGTTTAGGAGTACACCTGTGTATTGATGTAATCACCTTGCCTATTGGTAAGTTATTGTAAAAAATATGTATCATTATAAGGCTCTAGAACTAAGATTAGGATAAATATAGATAAATATTTAAAGTGAATATATCTAAGGAGATAGATATATGCTCCCAAATTTAGTGCAAAGGTTATTTTCCTCTTGGAAGTTGAGATCAATGTAACCATGTAACCCAATGATAATTATAACCTAGTAAGGATGGATGATCAATTATAACCTAAAAAATTGGTAAAATTGGGTGATTTGATCACCTAAACCATACCAAAAGTCAAACCAACTACTGCAATAGTTTGGCTCAATAAAAGTCTATACAAATCCATGGGGGTATCAGTACAAAATATTACATGATATGGTAACAACCCATAAAAGAGTTTTGGAATATGAAACTAATTTTTATTTTGTGATATTAGGCACATGTTTCATAGAATATGCACTTTATATATATCTCATATTGAAACTATGTATGATAATAGTGCCAATATATAAAATTCTACCACAACCGTGAATTTGAATCATGTAATTAGGTGATTTGGCCAATTTAGATAACTATGTAAGTGTGAAGAATATGATTTAAAAGCATGCCCACATTATATATGGATAAATATGAAAAAAGTATATAAGCAACAATGTTAAAGACATGTTTCTAAAATATTCCCCCACTGTAAACTAGAAATGTTGAATACTAAATAGGTGTGGAGAAAATGTTTCTAAATTATTCCCCCACTAAATCTAGTAACTTATATAAGTACCATTTACTAAATAAATGTGTAGAACATGCTTCCAAAGCATACCCCCACTAAATATGATAATCTTAAATGTGTGGAATCCATGCCCATATGACATACCTTGACTAAATTTGAAAACTGATATAAGTACCAAATATTGGATGAGTATGGAGAACATGTTTCCAAAACATGTCCCCCATTGAATCTAAAAATAGTGACAAGTGTAGATAACATGTATCTATGACATTCCCTCACTAGTATGCCCATATGTTTAGGTGATATAAATATAGGTACTTTTAGTTACCTCACCTCAAAAGGATAATAAAACTTGTATAATCTATGAATTTAATCATGTAGAATATAGAAGGGAACATGTCTAGGTAATTGTATCATTAAAGCACATAGAACAAATTTGATCACATGGAGGACTAATATGAATTATAAATATTATGGAAACACATAGATATTAAAAATCATTAAAAATCAAGTCAAAAGGTAATGGTCTAAGGAAATCATAAATAAGGAGCATGTTCCAATGCCACATAATCAAAGGAATATAACTTAGTCAAATATACATAAAATCAAGAATGACATATTTAAATTTACATACAACAAATAATGGCATATGTAAATTTCAATGAAAGCATACATAGGCATGGGAGTTGTAAGCAAAGGAGTATATTCAAATTCTTGAACAAGGAATGAAATAACAAGGCAAGACACTCAAAGAAGTGCATAAATTAGAGCATAAGAAACTAACATAAGCATGCCATATTATCCCATGGATCCAATATGTTAGGAAAATTATGTCAATTGTATAGCATATAAATTACCCTATGTAAGATATAAAAATGGATAATAAGCATGTGTAAGTACATATGTAATCTCAAAAATGATAATGTAGAGTGATCATCAAATTGTATAACCGATGTGGATAAAGATAAAATAATAAGATGACCCCAATGTCCATATTACATGAGTAGAGGGAAATCCCAACATCTAAAATAAGATTGTATCATGTGTTTGTTTATGTTTTTACCACACTAAAGTAAAAGTGTGACACACATGTATATGTAAGAATAACTGATTATGTCATCCATCAACTTGAAACTAACACATAGATGCCAAGGAGCCAATAAAACATGTAGGTATAGAAAGTATTTTTGTATTTTTGAATGAATTTGATTTTTTTGGTAATTTTTGAATATCATGAAGAGGAAAGATCATCCTATGATGCCATATAGAGGATGGTCACAAATATCTCCCCTAATATGAACCATACAACCTTAAGTTGGATCTTTTACATTATTTTCATAATGATTGTATAGGTTGAAAAGGTAAATGACATGTTCCTCCACATGTTTTGCATGTGTAGTCAAAAAAGTAATGTTATCATTCAAAATTTGTATTAATTTACCTTCATGAAGAAATGAAATACCTTGTTGATTTGGATTAATTTTTGCTTCCATTTGGTATAGCCAAAGAGTTCCTAGTGTAAATGAATATGGATATGTGGTAGGCATAACCCAAACCCATGTTTGTGTTACTTTAGAACCAAAAAAAATTAGTAATGTTATGTTGCCTAAGGAGTCTTTACAACCTCATTTTTAAAAATTTGATTAGATTGAAACTCATTTGTTGTGTCTTACATTGTAAATGGTTTTTGCTTCTATAGGGTCAATATGGTTACACTAAAAATAACCACCACCCATATATAAGGTATTTGTTAAATCTTGTTGGCATGAAAGCTTTTAATGTTTTTCAATTTGAGATTCTAGCATAATATATAGATCTTATATTGGACCCATGTTGAGTAACATTTGTGAACTGGTCATATAGAGATTAGGGATACCACATTTTTGTTTATAATACTCCATAGGTAAGTTATATCCATTATTTGTGTGAGGGATAAATATTTTTAATTTAGAGGGAGATATGTTAAGTTATTTTGAATGAGTAATTATGAAGGAATCATATCTATGAAATGGGTAAATTATTTATATTGTTTATGTAATATCCTTTCCTTTAATGGGGAAATAAGGCCTCTACTAAAGATAAATTATAATTCCAAATTTTAAGGTCTAAATGCTAGCTCATATAATGTACTTTTCAATCAAATAGTATAATATTAAAGGGACTCATCATCATTATATTTGAAATTGTAAAAATATTCTAATGTAATTTTTTACACCTTTCATATATTTAAAAACATGAAAAATGCATCTTCTAATTATAATAAAACATGTAAGGAACCCTTTGGGAAACTACAGAACCAATTTTGAGTCTCATCATAAATAATCATATGAAAAAAAATTTAGCAATAGTTTACCATCTTGTGACCATTAACCAAAATAATGTATATAGATAATCATGTGATTGAACATGTTATTATGTCTCAAAAATAGATGTAAATCTAGTAATTTATAATCTTTGGGATAAGGATATTTGATTATACATTGTGAAAGAGGTTGATTATTGAATGGGGTAATATGTGCATTATTATTATGGAAATCCATTTAAATGTAGAGTATATAAACTTAATTTTGAAGGTCTATAATAATGGTCATAATAGACATTATATATTCCATAGGGATAAAGGTGTTTTCATATGTGTTATAATTCAATGAAATACACTCCCTCTTTTGAATTTAGGCATATGAGTTTCATCATCCTTATGTATTACAAGTGAAATTTCATGACGACTAAATTTAGGAAATTTTGGTAATGATATGGACTATTTGAAATTTGATACGTTTGGTATATAATTTGAATAGATTTTACCATTTGAATAATTTATTTCATTTCATTTTGTAAGGGTATTACAATTTTAGCTTTTGAAAAGTTTGGTTAGGATATGTTTCTTTATATATAATTTGTTTTAAATGAAGGTAGGTAAAAACCATCACCCTTTAATAGAGGGATATTGTTTAGAAATGTAGGAATGCTGGGTGGTTAAATAAATTTAATTGAAGACATGTCCCCCTTGTACATCATCCATAATCTCTTTATGTATTTTCTAAAAATTTTGGTGATCAAATAAAGGAACCTTTTGGTCATATGTTTGTATTTCTATGTTTAAGAGGTATAAGGTGGGTTAGACCTTTTTCATGTCCAAATATTTGGCCTTAGTATCCTTTCTTTTTCAAGTATCTAATGCTAAAGTCATATAATGGTGATATAGGAAGTGTGGCTAAAGTATTTTCATCTTCCTTAAGATGAATGAACTTATCTCTTGAAGTAGTGGGAACATGGACCTGATTAGAGGGATAATAGCTATCACTATTTAAAGCTTTTATATTACATGTTTTAGTACTTGAAAGAGTGAAAGAGTAATCAATTTTAATTATTTCATTGAGGGAGAATTGGATAGTGTCATAATCATAGTATTCAAAGCAATAAATAATATCTATGATATAATATATGAAGTTAATAAACATTAGGACAAAGTGGGTAATAAACATCCTAAAGGGTTTGCTTAGGGTTTTGATGTTCAACTATCAAGTTTACCAAATGTTTAACCCTAAAATTATCTAAATTAGGGTTTTATAAATGTTAAAAGGGTATATATAAATCAAATGGTAAAAATGTGATAATCAAATATATAACAAGGCAATCAGGTGTTAAACTCAAATATAAGCATACACTAATTTTATCATGCTATGATAGTCTATATATGGAACGTACAACTATGATAGATATACAAATGATTAATAATTGAATAACATAGATTATTCTAATGTTGGTGCAAATCTAGATTTAGAATAGGCATAAAGTAGGTGGGAAGGATATTCTAAAACATTTTTTATATTCTAGATCTGATGCTTCTTGTTCTCTAGATAATAATGTCAACCTGGGATAGTTACATCGACATTACTATATTAGTTTGATGTTAGTGTCATATATGAAATATCTACTATAACAAGATATTACCACTTTGATACTTATAGGTTCTGCTTCACCATCACTCTAGTGCATTCGTATCTAGGTCATGGACTATAAATCCTTGTGAAATGGTAAAACCCTAGTTTTCTATCTTCAATGTGACCTTGGGGAAAAATGTGTTAATGGGTATATGGTGTTAAGATGAAAAAAAGATGCCACTTTTTGTATGTATTACCTACATAGCCAATACTCTGAAGAGGGCCTCATACACATACATTTACCCCTACATGTTGGCTTATGTGAATCATACAATATGTGAAAAGTAAGTACAATAATGACCTAAATTGTAAATTAGAAAATAAGGCTCTTGGGTTTCTCCTTGAATAATTCATACTTGTAGATGTGTAGTACCTATGAGTGGTTTGGAAATAAGAATACTTTTATTTAATTGAAATATTGATAGAGTGATTTTTATAAGTTTCCTCGGTATCTTTGGTATTTTATTTATGAATAATGAATGAGGGTTGATATTATATTTATATCAATCCATTTTGTGAGATAATTTGCATTAAATCATTTAAACTGACCATTATGATAGGTTTCATTTGAAAATTATAAGACTTTATGTCACTAGACATTTTCTTCAGGATAAGAAAATAACATCAATGTTACTATGTAACCCAAACATTAATGTCTAGGGAGAAATAAAGTAGATGTAAGTTTATAACTTTAAAATATGGAAGATAAGTACATTCTAGGCACAATATAAAACCTAGGTCATTAACATAATAATTGTCAGACTAATAGATATAGGCCAAGGGGCACAAAGATAGAGTAGATGTGAGTCTTGTAGAAGTAGAAAAGGTGAAGAACTGAGAGGAATAACCAAGGTATGAGTTTTCCATGTGTAGAAGACTAAGGTTCTATATAATCATAAAATATCATCTACACTTTGAAACATTTAATTGATACTACTCGACAAATGCACAAGTATATTAGAGATCTTATGTAATAATTCAAAACCTTGCCTATTGTTTAACCCTTTTTATTTAAGATGACTAAATTAATGGTATTAAACTATTGAAATAGAAATGTTGATATATAATGATTTGATATTGAAATATATTCAAACATAATATATTTGAGTAAAATACATAATTTGGAAATTTATGAAAATAACAAAATGTCATAAACATCTGCAAACCTCCCTAAATAGATTTTATTATGATTGTGTGAGATTATAGTAATTGAAAAGTGTGTGAAATTACCATAAACATGTCATATTAGAAAATAATAATTCAAATTTTTCTAGGATAAGTCCATAGCAAGTGGAATTGGGCACATTATGGCCTTATCTGCTAATTATGATTGCATCTTGGTTGATTGTATTCCTAATTTTTGTATCTTTTTATGTGTAGTCACTTGAAAGGGTTGATTATTGAACTCAATGTTATGTGTTATCACATAGAAGGCCTGTAAAATAGAAAACCTTATATCCTACACATAAACTAGATAATAATTAGATAACAAAAGGGAGATACAAATGTGTTAGTGAAGATGGATGAGTTGGCCTCAAAAACCCTATGTAATTGAGTGTACATACATAACACAACTGGGTTCAAGCTGATGTAATTCTCCCTCGAGAGTGATTATGTGATTCATGATTGTGTAATTAGAATGACTATATGTATAAGATTGATTGAAATTATTGATAATGGATACCCTTGACTTGAAATAAAAATATCTAGACTTGGCTTATGACTATTAGAATTTTGTAGAGTTAAAACAAGAATAAGTAGTGTTGTTTTACTCATTGTGTAGTGCAATTTATAGAGATATTTGTTGGGGGCATAATGAGTGGCCTTGACATGATTTTATAAGAGAATATTTGAATAATATTGTTAAATAAATTTATTAATTACAAAAAGAGAGTTTTTAAAATTTATTGATTTTAAAAAGTAACCATTAGATGTAGGAGACAAGGCCACACTAGGGGATAAGTCTACAATATGACCCTATCTGACTAGTGCATACTTGTCCAAAAAGACCATGTATAGTACAAATGTTTATTACAAGAGCCTTGGACTAAATAGGGATGAATGAAATTAAAATAGTGATGTATGTATGATATTTTTTTAGTGATTACAAGATCGTGAAGTCTCTCTTATATATTTTGAGTTAGAGAAATGGAAAATAGACCAAGGGTAAGGATATCAAGAATATTGTTTTCCAAACACTTAATGATTAATTTTATGTTTATATATTTTCCCCCATTTTATTATAATGATTCATAAAGTGAAATTACTAAAGTAGATGTTAACCTGAGCATGTATACAACTTAATATTTTTATTCTAAGATTGATTGTATAAGTTGCCTTAATGTAAGTAACATGTAAAAATGTATTTGACATAATATTTTCTCATATTGAAAATTTTAAATTTGTTATTTGTAATTTTGAAAAGATAGTAAGGAAAATATACACATAAAAAGAGTATGTAATCTAATTTCCTTGTAACTTGGAAACTGTGAATTGTGCATGACCACTTGTTGGGAAATTTGGAGAAGTACTAAACCATGGAAATTTAAGAGTGATCAAGTCTCAATTTGAAAAGAATTGAATTAACTTGAGTTTGAATGATAATATGATCCAAATCTCATTTGACTATATATTTTACTTTGTAAAATGTTTGAAGAGATTGAACCATGAACTATAGCATGCTACATATATGAAAAAGTGAAACCATAGACATTGAATGTCACTACACACTATTTTATCTCACTTTTAACTAGGATAAATCACATTGTTGTGGATGGATCAATATTTTATTTTAAACTTTTGTACCTTTGAAAGTTAAAAGTTGAATTTTTAAAAAATACAATAGTAGAAACATGAAAATTAATGAATATTGTTCCCCATAAATTTGTATTGTATTGAAATGTTATTTTAATTTGTAATTTGAAACATTGAACTTTGAAACTTTTTGTAGATTTGTAGCTTTTGAGCCATTTGAAAATTTTAATTTAAAATTATCATGATGAGTGCTCATTCATGCTACATACCCCTATAATATAAAAATGTTGAATCATATTTCCACTTGAAAACTATATATTACCATAAATCTAAAAAAAATTCACTATTATTGAATGTTCTAATCAAACCCATTGTAATGACCCCATTTTGAGATGAGAGACATAGCCTACAAGTCATTTATATAAAGAGGTAATCATATGTGAAAGATATAACACTTTTAATATTTGAAATTTATTTCATTCATAATATTAAATATAGAATTAAATTTTCATATGAAATTTGTGTTAGAAAGACATATCATTGAAGTAATGTGTTCATGATATGTATCACAAAATTAAATTAAGAATATGTGTGATTGTATTTTGAGTTATTTGTAAAACTACTATATTTAGTAATAAAAATCCAATTACATAAACATCATCAATGGAGGGGATAAAGGAACAATCAAACAATTAAATATGGATTCTTTCTAGCCTTTTGTCCCTCATAACTATTCTCTAATATCTTCAAGCAAATTCAAATACTAAATTTGATTGAGTGTAGATTGCTTGACTTGAGATTCAAAGTGACTCCAATGGCTTTGTTGGATTGTTGAATGGATTGAAAAGAACATGAGGATGATTGAAAATGGATGATTATGAGAGTATAATAGAGGCTGATTAATTTCCTAGTTAGATTGCCATGGCCCAAGCATGGGTTATATATGATGGTGGAGTAGGTTTTTAGGGAATTTTAAATTATTTAAAAGCCTCTAGTTTAGAGACTTCTAGAACTTTGGAGGATCTTGTCTAGTTATAGAGATTTCTTTATTAGTTTAGGGGATAATAGGGGCTTATATGGGAAATAATGAGGTTTAGAGGCTAGGGTGGTAGGGTAGCTAGGGGTAGTTAAATAAATAGGAATATTAAATCGGCAAGTGTGATAGTGGGTAGATTAGTGGCTAAGTAGTATTAGGTTAATGGGGTAATTCAGTGGTTATAAGGGTATGGTAGGGTTTATGAATTGTAAGGAATATTGTTTAATAATTAGGATATTAGTAAATTGGATAGGTCTATAGTTAATGGTTAAATTAGTAGGTTTAATAAGATTATTAATATGAGCAAATTTTGATGCATACATTTTGCTCCTCTTTGAAAGGGTATTGTGAGTGGATGAAGTGGAAAGAGTAATATATATTCAAATAAAAACCATTTTATGGATGAGGATGTTTTTAATAGGTATGATTCCCCTTTGAGGGAGCATGTGGGGAGGAATGATTTAGATGGTTACTTGAATAGAAATCAACAAGGTGGGATAGGACCAAGATGAAGATAAGGGGTTGGGATGCCCTAAGTGTGGATGTAGATATGATTGAGATTCCCTAAACATAAGTGATATGGGATAAAGTGACTTATCCTTAGAGGATGAGTTATAGATAATAAATCAATTTATAGAAAGGAGGTAGGTTGATTAAGATGATAAGATTAAAATTCTTGAGATGTAGACATTGTCTAGGAAATAAGGAGATGAGATAGGCCATAAGCCAAGGATAATTCCCATAGCAAGGACACATGTCAAGGATGGTTGAAAGCATATAAAATGGTATTTTATAGATGATTAGTGATAATAATCCACTTTATGATAGATGCATAGCTTAATAGGATTTAATGATATCAAGTGACCCATAGGGGATAGGATGAGAGTGGATGTTAATAGTGGCTAGGCTATCACTGGGCACAAAATTATGGACATGTGCTACTTACATAGTCTTACGAGACCTTAGTTTAATGTAGTTTTGACTCAATATTATGGAATAATAATAGGGAATAAAGGACTATGCCTTTGGAGACTTATGATTGATAAAATGTTGATGAATAGTGATAATTGGTAATGGAATATGATTCAAGGATCAATATTAATAGATGGAGTAGGATAGTAGGATTAGTGAGGGTCAAAGTGGGTATGAGGGGTAAATGAGGGGTAAAATATAAAAAGGTGGGTGCAAAAGGCTCATTTTAAATGTTATCCCATTTTACTTTATTTTTCTAGAGCCCTAGCAATGGACCACACCTCACACTCATCACATCATGGAGAGAATCCATGAGCACTAGAGGTTTATTGATGTAGGACCACTGATAAGTTTTCCATATCTAGATCATTAATTTTTGAATTTTCACATTTTTTTCCACATTTATTAGATGTACATGTTATGGGGATAATACCATGACTAAGGGTAATGCCCTGAGTGGTGGTATTATCCTCACAAGTTGTGATATTATGGTCATAAACTATGATATTAAAATACCACAATAAGCAAATTTTGATATTGCAATAAATAAAAAGTGATTTGGTATATTACAATATCACAAAAGGAGAGTGGAAGTTTGCAAAAATACATGGTTAAATTTATGGTTATGCAAAACATGAATAGTTATATTTCCCAAATCGCATTTGAGGGCTAGGTCATGAGTCGTGATATTGTGGTAGTTAAGGTAAAGGTTAGGGTATGCATTGGGGATGGAAATTATTTAGATTGGAGACTTAGGTTGGCAAGCTATGGTAAGCTAGATGGATTAAAGACTTAGGGAAATTGGTTAAGGAGGTAAGTTAGAGGGATTAGGGATTGAGGGGGATTAGGTTAGGTTGAGTAAGGAAGTTAGGTTGGGGAGTCTAGGATGGATAAGATTAGGCTAAGATAAATTAGGTTAGGGTAGGGTAGGATTTTAGGGGGTGAGGGATGTAGATGACTTAATTAGGGAAGTTTAGGATAGGTTAGGGTTAGAATGAGGTGAGTGGAGTTTATATGAAGGGGTAAATAGGTAATTTTGATAGGGCAAGTTAGTGTTATTGGTAAAAAGGAATGAAATGATAGTTAGGTGGATAACAAGGAGTGATGAGATTTTGAAGGGGTAGTTAAGGTAGGTAGCTAGGTTGATGGGATAATATAGGCTAGATATAGATGTGATTAGATGATTATTATTTGATAGGATGTGTGGTTGGTGTAGGAAGATTTAGGAGTGATGGCATCTTGACTATGATGTCCACTAGTGTTGAATGAGATGCACTTATTGATGCCTAAGGATTATGGAGTGTTGGAGATGATATGCCTATATTACATCATGGTGATGCCAATTATGAGGATTGATATAACATTTATCATGGACCTAGTTGAGAAGTGGCACACTGAGACTAACACCTTTCATTTTTTAATTAGGGAGATGATAGTCACATTGGAGGATATGTTACAAATGTTCTAGATTCTTATGAGAGGCCACAATATATATTGGTGTTAACACACCCTTAGTGTGATAGTTAAAAGTTTAGTGGGCAGATTTCATATTGGCATGTGAGATGCATGAGTGGATATTGATAGGGCCTTGAGGGAGGGCATGATTGACATATTAACACTAGTGGTGATGTCTCTTATGGCTGACATACTCTTTCCAAACAAGAATGGTCATTAGTTTCATTTGGAATTAGGAGATTTAGTTTTAGACATGGTCCAATACTATCAAGTATTTTCTTGGGGCCTGGTTATGATGGCCCACCTATACTAAGAGTTATATATGGGTGCATATATAAAAGAAATGAGTCTAAGACCCTATATTATATTACATATATGGAGTTGGGAGCATATTACCATAGAGTGACCCTTGGGTACACATGAAAATAGATATACCCATGATCCCCTAGTATTTGGGTGGTACATCATTCTTAAAGTATAGAGGTTGCATGCAAGGGAGATCTAATTTTATAGATAGGTATTTGATAGCTTAAAATTGGAGCATATTACATGGATGCCATATAGATATATCTAGTGGGGATAAGATGAGGATGAAAATGTCACTTGATTCATTCTAACCAAGTGATATCTTACTAGATATAGAGCTTAAATTATTGATCAATATAGACTTGATCATGTGTAGTGGTAGTTTGGGAGGCTACAAGATGTGCATAGTGAGGAAAATATATTTTATCATAGTGATAACGAGAGACCTTAGTGGTTATTACTAGTGGATATGGATTTAGTGAGGGTGGAATATGAGAGTATTACCCTGATAGTGTGGGATTCTGAGACTCTAATCCTCGATCCCAAAATGACAGCAATATTCATGACTTGGTGGGCATAGAGGCGATCTCATAGAATACTTAAATGACACATGAGGGTGAGGAGGGGGGTTATGCATAGATTGATATAGGTTTGAGTTATATTATGGAGGATATGAGGTTAGATAGTATATGCTGAGGTACATGACCAATAGGATGGATGGGGGGCCAAATGTTATGGATGTGTATGGAGGAGATTAGGGAGATCAAGGTGGAGATTAGGCAAGTATTGGGGGATAGGTTGGAGGGGGAGTATAGGTTAGAAGGAATAAAGGGGTAGATGATGTAGGTATATTTATGACACCTTTAACTAATGATGAGTGATCACTCCTTGATAGGATAAGGAGAGAGATAAGTCCCAAGACTTGAAGATCACAAGGATCATAATGGAGAGGGATAGGCTGGCTAAAGAGTTACAAGGGAGGAGTACATAGAGGCATGGGTATCTAGTTAGAGAAATTGGATAGGAAGTATCCTTATATGGCTAGGTATTTACATTCTGAGCACATATCTAGAGTTAGGATGCTTAGATAGTCACATTATAGAGTCAGATCTAGATCTGGGATGCTTAGATTATGACTTTACATGGCTAGATTGGGAATCTATAATATAGGGTGAGGGAGATAATGGGAGAGGTATATATGGACAAGAAAGACAAGGAGGAGGGTGATGAAACTATGTCAAAAATGGGGATGGGGATGATCATGAGTTAGATTACATAGTTGACATGGGAAGCCTAGTATTATAGGGACCTATATGAGCCAACATTGCCACTTGGGTAGTGTGCAACAACATTCTGAGCTATTTCCTCCCACTCAGTACACCAACCTACTAAGGGACCACTGATACCCTATTTAGTTGAGATTTTTGATTTGTGATCCATGTATTATATTATGGATTTCATGTATCATAAAACATTGATACCCATGGGGCCCATTTATGTATTTATATATTTTGAAATAGAATTTGATGGACATTATAGGATATGGATATATATACATATATATACATACATATATATATATATATATACATATATATACAGATATATACATATATATACAGATATATATATATATATATATATATATATATATATATATATATATATATATATATATATATATACAGATATATATATATATATACATACATATATATATAGATATATATATATATATATATACATATATACAAATATACATATATATATATATACATATATACATATATGTGTGTGTGTGTGTGTGTGTGTGTGTGTGTGTGTGATGGGGATGATTTTGTGATTTATGATGTTATGTGGATGTGATGATATTTATTTTTAGTATGTTATTAATGTATGAGTTAGATGATCTGATTGTTAGACATAGATATATGGATCATGGATGTGATTTACTTGATTTATTGATGTTATGTGATATTAATGTTATGGTTACAATGTTATTTATGAATTTAAGAGATAATGATGATATATGTTTAGATGTTGGGTAGATTATATAATGATGATTTGTATCATGGATTTATAAATTTATATTATGTGATGATGTGTTGTGAAAATGAAATAAGATATTTATATATTTTAAAATGAGATGTAATGTTAAACATGATTGTGTTTATTATGGATGATGATTATTATTTCAAGAAGATAATGTAATGGTAAAATGATATGTAATGTGGGTTAATAATGTGCTAATAATAAATAATCCATTATTTTTAATTATGTATCTCATAAACTAAGGTTGGGTAAAATCCTCCTGCACCAAAGAGATGGGTAGGTGTGGGGTAGTAGATTAGGATTGTTAAAATGGATAGTGGGATGATTACACAGATGGGATGGGGGGGGTTTGAAGACATTAGAGATGTAGGAAATATAATTTAATATTTTACGTGTGAGTATAAGCATACCAATGACATGATAATATTCAAGGACACATTGGATTCACAGTGCATGGGAACTCCTTTTTGGGTGACTTTCCCAATTTTGACTTTTGGGTAGTCACTTAAGACCATCCTTGGTCCCTTTATAAAAAATCATAAAATTTAAAAAGATAATATAACAATACAATAAAATTTTACTAACTATGACAAATATTTATAAGACTTAATGATTATGATTAATAAACTTGATTAACAACACACATACACATAAGAAAAGATAATGAAAGATATATACAAAAGGTACTTCTTAAAAAGATAAAAAGAATTATGAAAAGGATGTGTGAATTATATACATAAGTGGATTATAAAAAACCTAAGGAAATGATGTTAGATAATGATTATTTACAATAGACTTAATAGCAGAGGTTACTAAAGATAATATATATACAAAAGTTCCTAAGAGGAACAAATTTTAGAGACATAGTTAAATATGTACATGGGGTTGATTGTGCCTAATTGATACAAGGATCCAAACCAGTTAAAAACAAACATATTTAGGGTCTAAAGTGAATGATCAGGATTCATATTTATAGCACATGATGGATCTTGGATTAATAATATTATATGACCCCTCCTATAGTGATGAGATTAGTGAGGTTTTATGGATTATTACTTAGGGATGGATATGGATGGACTAATATGGATGAAATTAGAGGCTATTAGTATAAATAATCATCAAGGAATATTTGATTTAGATGTGTATTAGTATGTATAAAATTGGATAAGTGACTATGAAAAAGTGTATGTTGGAAAGTGGAGTTAGATAGTGTGGAAGACTCCTCAACAAATATTGTCCTCGCATGATTAGAAATAGTTTTCCCCAACTTGAAATTATTGTCTCCTAATTCTACCTAGGAATATAATATACACCCACTTGTTAGTATTAGGTTTATATGGAAAATTATGGAATGGAATGAGAGGAAGAAGTGGAATGGTGATGGATATGCCCGCAAGAGTGGGGATTCATAGATAAATATTTTAGATCCTTTCACATATAAAATCATTTCAAATGCATAATATTCATAGGATCATCAAGTTAATCACCATTGAGTGTATAAAAATGTTGGATCCTAATATAAATTTTGAAACAATGATATAAGGCTTGAGTGATTTTGATTTAAATTTGTCTTTCTTGTTTTGGTTGGCATTGGTGTTCTTATTGGCCATTTTTGCCCACATACCAAGATTTTACCTATATAAAGAGGATGAGAAAATTTCCTAATGAAGCAATGGATCAAATGGGTTAGAAAAGGGGTCAAAGGTTGTAAATTTTATATATAGGTAGGTTTTCATAATGTTCAAAAGCATTTAAAGGCATTAAAAGGTTGGACAAGCCTTATAAATTCATCATAACCTTGAAGGAATGATCAAAAGCTAAATTGTATAGGTTTTAAGGACCAGACATCACTAGGATGTCATGTAGAAGTGAGTAGCATATTTCACTTGAGAATTTAATAAATTAAACTCAAGAATCCTTGTGAGAAAAATTATTGAAACGCCACTTTTTTCCATGTCAAGATCATATCCTACAAATTTCATGCTTGTGTGAGTCTTCTAGCCCAAGTTATAAGCTTCCAAAGTTGGACCTGTAGGAAGAAACATTTGTATAGATGTCAAAATAAATCTCAAAATTTATCTATTGGGATCCAAAATATTGATGATTATATAGACATCAAAAAATGTTCACATAAACATAAAAAATGTTCATGCAGATGTCAAATTTAGGCCATGACAAATAACCATTGGGGTTCAAAAAATCATAATAACGGTCATGCAAATCTCAAAAACATTCACATGGATGTCAAATATGGTCATGAAGACATAAAATTTGGGCTTTTTGAGATATTCATTTGATTTTAAATGGTGGGACTAGGTAAATCAAAGGTTCACATTGTATTGTACATCTTGATGCAATGACACGGTTAAAGTCCAAAGGTCAGAGGATCTAGATTGAGGGCTTGTATTGTATCATACATCCTGATCTAATGGTGTGAAAGAGGTCAAAAATTTCAAGATCTAATATTAAGGATCTATGAAGCTAATGGGAGTAAAGACAAGTTACAAAAATTTGATTGGCTCAAGCAATATTCAATGGACAAAGTTGAACCAAAGGGTAGTTTTTTGACCAAAAAAATAAGGTCTTGCAAGGGTCATCCCAATACCATTATAGCTTAGCTAAGCACCATTAAAAGGACATGATGGTTTATTCAATATGATCAATAATGAAGTCTTGATGCCATTAAGTCTAAATATGGACCTTTGGTTCAAATATTTGAGGGTTAAAGTGTTATTTTATGACTATGTTTACTATTTTTAGAAGAAGGATCCAAGGGTATGGCTAGTTATCAGTCCCTACAAGGACAAAATGGATCTATGTGGACCTAATAGGATTCAAAATGAGGTTAGGTAGTCTATAATTTTGTATCAACATAATGACTATAGGAAAACCAATAATCTTAGATTAGTTTTTGGTTTATAGAATGGACCTATGATCTAGATATGGAAATAAAATAGATGTGTCATTAATGTAAAGGGTCTCATAAATTAATGTGGCTCTATCATCAAAAAAATAAGTTCTAACCACTATTCATGGCATGGCTATGTTAATTTCAATATTCAAGGATTTGATCCTCATGAATAAGTTAAGTGGGTGTAGGGTCCCAAGTTGGTGAACTGGTAGTTGGAGGAGTAGTTAAGGGCATTGATTTCATTCAAACAGATCTTATCACCATGCATAATAAATCCTTGAATTATAGTGGGATCTCTCATCCAATGAAAGGAGCTTGAGGACTATTAGAACAAAAGGAGGTTAGCTTGTTGATAAGGATTAATCTTGATTGGAGAAAGGCATGTGTAAAAGAAAAGAATCAATGAACTACCACCTCATTTATTAATCATGATGATTCTTTTTCCATTCTCCTATGCATGTTCCCACATTTTTATTTCTCCTTTTATGCTATATATAGAGGTTTTGGAGCCTAAAAAATGATCCCTCTATTCCCTCTCTTGGTCATGACTGGACTCTGCCAAGATTAATCTTGTAACCTCTTAAGATGAATAAAAGACTATTTTCAATTTTCATTACTATAATATAGTGTGTACATTTTAGTTTGATTTGCATATGTGGTATAAATATCTCCCTTATCAAGTCCTAATCTCACCTAGTTACTATTTGATCTTTTTATATAGGTCATGTTTAGAATTCAAATATATTTTGATTGAGGCTTGCATGTGGATACATTAATTGGTTCGTGTCTTGCATTAGACCTTTCCATCACTTCCCTCAACTTTTGATCATTTGGTGAACCTCTGCATCAAATACTAATGCATGAATGATACTTGGAGTCCTAGATTGAGTCTTTTGCTTGTCTCATTAGTGTTTAATAGGATTTCAAATGGAGTAGATCAACCATTATTTTATTGCATCATCATTATTATCTTAGGTTTCTCTTTCAAGTTATCTTTCTCTCCCTTTTCCTTGGTCATTAGTAGGTTTTAGTGTAAATGAGCTAAATGATGCATTACAGAGGCTAGCCTCATTAAAAATCCTAGAGGTTTAACCCTGTTATAGAATACCCATAGCCTATGGTTAGTCCCATGTTGAGCTAGATTTGGGTAGGGGACCTAAATAATCCCTTTCTCAGTTAGGGTGTAATCTATAGCTATAATAGTTCTGGCATGCTTGATGGGATCAAGATTTAAAAGAGTGGGAATATTATTGGTGTTTCTTTCCACTAATCAACTTTTAGAAGCAAACAAGTTAACACCAATGGTAACTGAAAATCAAAGCTTCTGGTTATGAGAATAATAGGTATGTCTCAATGAAGTTTTAATCAATTTTTACATCTCATTTGACATATGAAATTGATATGGACAACTATGGTGAATACCCCTATCATTCACTTGCTTATCAGTAGTCCTAGTATGATCTTCATAATCTATATGAGCCTAATCAACCCTATCATGATATACATATGACTTATAATTAATCACACTATGATCTTCACAAATATTATGAAGATCTATATTAGTCATACATAAAAGAATACAACTTGATCCTTCCTATGAATAATAAGTCCATCATAATATTGCTCCTGACCAAAGCTATCATGAGCCATCCATAACAAAACTTAAACAAACTTAGGTGAGCCTTGAAAATCATGCATTAGAATTATTATCATAAAATTATCATGGTCAAGATTCCCGTACTCACCTAATTCATCATGTGAGGGATTCATTGCAACAAGTGAAAGAAGAATGAACACCTTTTAAGAGAGCAAATTGTAAAAATCTCATAAGAGAGATGATGGATGTAAGTGGTTATATTCAAAGCATTAAAGATAAGATAAAAAGACTTACATAATAGTAGGTCTAACTCCATCAACCTTGTGTTTCTTCATATATGCCACCTTAGCCTTCATATGTACCACCCATTCTCCCCCAAGAGGCATTTCCAAGTGACCCTTAAAATGTTCCAAGTTCTTCATATGTTCCTTAGACCTTCCGTTCTTGGATATTTATCCAAGAGAGTTGTCAAATAAAGAGGGATTGTTATTGAACAACCTATTATTGAGGTCCAAAGATCCATTCTTCCTTAATAACCCCTTAAAAGTTCCTTCAAGGTTCCAAGCTAGAATCAAGAGGTGGAGTCATGGAGTGGGCAGAGTGAGACAAATCTAGAATTAGAAGCCCATGTTAAAGAAAAATATGAACCTATGTCAATATCTCTCCCCCCCCTCCTCAACAATCCTCTTGTGTTCCCTATCATGAAACCACTATCCATCTTAAATAGAATTTATTCTAAGAGAATATAGATAGACAAATCAAAGAGTTAGAGCTAAAAACAAGGAAGGAGGAAGAGAACCAAAATTGAAAGATTAAATAAGAACCTATAGACTTTCCATATTAGATTCAAATCATGCATTCAATCAAACCCAAAGCTACTCAACCCTCAACCCTCCCTCTTCAAGAATCTATGTCCTTTCCCTTTTGGAAATCCATTAGGAATAGTATGAAAAATAAGGAGGAGAACATGACTATCAAAGACAAATAGTTGGACCAAGGAGGTGTCACATATATCTCATCTCTCTTGGAGTCATCCCAAGAATATCCTATGCCACTCCTTGAAGAGGTAAGTAGTGAACCCCACATTTAACTCATAACTGATGATGATGAATTGTTTGAATCAAAAGAGGAAATCATTATTGTAACACCGTTTGGAAAAAGTGAGCATATTTCATCCTTTAATAATGTTAAAGATGATTTGTAGGAACAAGTACAAGTTGGAGATGAGATCCAACAAGAAGAATTCTTACATGTGCATCAAGAGGGCGTTTTTTAATAGCCTCTTGATCACATATCAGCTATCCAAAATCAAGAGTTTTCTCAAGATCTTGTGGTAGCTAATATAGATCAAGTACAGACTCATCTTTCTTTGGAAGGCATCTATGAAGACAACTCACACATAACCATTGCTAAGATAGAGAGAATCCCTAAAGAAGTTGACCTTTTGAAATAGGTGTATCATGATTTCATGAGTGAGATTCATAAACTTAAGATGGTAGAATTGGATAATAGGATACTGCAGTAGGTTAAATATTCATCCAAGGATTCCATTAATGTTTTGGATCTTTAGGAAGGTAGTGCTACTCTATAGATGCCAAAGCATAATGATAAGGTTGGTCTTGATGTGAGATAACCCCATGAGGGTTTAGTACAAATGGAAGTCATGGATGAGTATGAGATATCTCATATTGAAAAGGATCAAGATATCCTTCAAAATGATCTTATCTAGTTTGAGCAAAGTGAATAATAAAAGGGTGATAAATAGTTACAAATGATGCTATTTCAAGATCTTGAAGATATTTTCCAAGTTAAGGGTTATGTAATTGAGAAGATGGATAAAGATTTTCCCATGAAGGATAATAAAAAAGATTGGGTAGAATGTGCATAACTTTTTGATGAGCTTGAAGAACTTACAATTGAAGAGGAACCCAAACTTATTAAGAACACCATGGAAAACAAGAAGGTATGCCTTGTTTAACTACCATTAGAGGTCATAATTGAGAATACATATGAGAAATTTGAGACTATCTATATGCACATAGCTAATTTATTTATATATACTTAATTCTCATTGAATATCATGCTAATGAAGTTAGTAGACACAACAAAGAAAAAAGAGGCATCAAAGATAAAGGTCAAAAAGCTACATGCCTCATTCAACCCCTCATCCCATGATTCATGAGAATTTTCAAGCATTACTTTTGTTTTGAGAGGAAAGGTACATATAATTTTAGGTTGTACATAATTAGAGTAGTTTAGATAAATTCCTCCAAGTGTTGTTCTGGCACATTTATTTTGCTAGGTTAGTTTCCCTATTTTATTTTGTTTCCTTCCCTATTTTGGTGGAATTAATTTTTATTTTTAGTTAAAAGCTCTCTTGAAATCATGTAACAAATGTATTATTTGTTATATTTCAAGAGTCATTCAAATTATCCAAGTTCTTAAGCATAGTAAGCATGTTGCCTAGTTGAGTTTCCAAAGATGTTAGTCAATTTTTGGCCTACATAGTAAACTTACTTGAATGTAGTGTAGTGTCCTAAAGATAAAGTATGGAGCAAGGCTTGAATATATTTCAAGATGGAATCAATGGTCTAAGGATCACATGTAGATTAAAAATCTTTTGAAACACTTTAAGTTTATTTAAAGTGTATTTTTTTCAATATTTGAGGGATAGGTATGTAGAGCAAAGAGAAGGTTCTTGAGCAGGTTTCATGGTGAAACCAATTAGATTCAAGGTCAAGGATAGGTTGAAAAAGCATTAGAAAGTCATTTGAGCATTCAAAGTTAAATCACAAGTTTAGAAGATCCTATAGGGTTTAGAAAGGATAAGTGCAAAACCCTTTTTTGGCTCGGTCCTCACTTGTCAAAACCATTTAGGATTGTATTTTGATAAGTCTAAATTCTTTCAGATCTTTTAAAAATCCAAATTAAGCTCGAGTCAATAACTAAAAACCAATGAGAAAAGGTGAGCTAGGAAGCTTTTGACAGAGGTTAAAGAAGTGGTTTTGACCTAGCAAAGTAAATACAAAAGAGTTGAGTTTAAATATAATCTGAGATCAAACCAGAGTAGACATTTTAGGATTGACATCACTATTAAAATCTCCATGAAAGTAAAATAGGTCTTCTTAGACCTATTTTAGATAAAAGGGTTGGAGATTATTATCAAATTAATATCAAATACCTGGGGACTTTCATTTCATTGACATTAAAGCTACAAGGAAACCAATAAATATGATTATTTTCAAAGACCTATGATTAGTTATTTCTCAGGGGCAGATACATGATTATGGGGAAGCTTCTTATCCTTCAACATGGTATTTTTCTTGATAAGTAGATATTTATAGCTATCTAAAGTAAACTAAGCATGGCTTTATCAGTTCTAAGGTATCAAGATTTGGTCCTCATAAGCATATCAAAGTAAAGGTGGCATAAAGTCTTGAGAAGTGACCTAGTAGTTGGATAAAGATCATGGAGCATTAATTTTCTCTATAGAGCCTTCTAAATTTTGTATTTTCTTGATAAGATAATGACTCAACATCCTTCATTCAATGTTTTCTATTTGATCAATTCCCTCTCTTTCCTTCCTTTTTCTATAAATATAGGCTTCCAATCCTTGAAATGGATCCCTCTCTTTTTTATGACTAAACTCTATCGATATTTGTACTATAACACCTATTTGATATAATAAAGACTTAATTCCTCCTTTTGTAGTTGAATTGAAGTGTGTATTATGATTTAATTGATTGGTTAAGTGAATGCATGCTTTCCTTGCCTCTATCTAAATTTTCTCACCTTCATGAACTACTTTGACAATCCCATAGGTCATTATAAGTACAATATATGGTTTGTTGTTTAGATTTAGAAGTGGATAACTACGCTCCCATAGTAGATTAATATCTAGTTCATGCCTTTTTATGAAATACTGATGTGAGTGATTTTTTGAAGTCTTGAATGCATCTTATAGTGTGTCTTATATGAGTTTGAGTGATCGATTCATTGATGCATCACCTCTTTTTACATGATTTCATAAGTTATTGTTAAAGTCTTTCTCCCTTTTCCAAGTAAGTGCTAGTTTAGGTTTAGTATAGGTGATAGATCCAAAAATAAGCTAGCCTTCTCTAGAGGTCTAATCCATTATTAGGATACCCATATTCTAGGATCAGTTCCATGTTGGAATAGATTTGAGTAAGAGGACATGAACAATCCCATTCTCAACTAGGGTGCAAATCTAGAACACCAAAATTTCCTTTGATTCTCTTTAAGGACTATGTAACTAATTTTAAATTATTGGGATTATATCTTTTTTTAATATTGGCCTTTGATCTTATACTAATATGTTTGAATATGATTAATATAATTTTGACATTTTTCATTTTATAATTCAAGCTCTTGTAGTCGGTCTTATATGGAGTTATGATTGATAAGTATGCCCTACAAATAGATGTATAAGGAGGGGAGCTCAATTTATATGGACAAGATTGCTTTTGTTTTATAGACTAAAGAGTACATAGTATCCATAATACATGTTTAAACACTAGTTATATAAGACCAAAGTGTAGGGTACAATTACAAATGTTAGTTTCTTCTTGCATCATTGAAAATTTTCTTGATAATATTAAGAAGTGTGTTATTAGTATATTTTGATTATCCACTACCCTAGGCATATTAGGGTGTAGATAAGTGGTTTTTAATGTGATAATGTTTTAAAATATCTTTGACTTCTTTATTTTTTAAATACTTGCTATTATCATATAAGATTTTGGTTGGGATGCCAAAGTAGAAAATTTTGTAGTTTAGGATGAATTTTGATATTTGAAGCCTATGGTAGAGATAAATGGCATATATTCAACCCATTTTTAAAATTAATATAGAGAAGTAATTATAAACTTATGACCATTATATGATGTATTGATCTTGTCGATTAGATCTAGTCCCCATATAGAAAATGGCCAAGGGTTCATTATAGGCTAAAGCTCTTGTGTGGGGCCATGAATTAGATTACCATGCTTTTGATAGGATACATATTTTCACACATATTGGAAGGAATCATGATCTATTGTGGGCCAATAATATCTAGTCCTGAGTAGTTTCTTATCTAGGGTTTTTTAATGACATGACCACCAAATATACCATCATGGACCTCCTTGATTAGAAGAGTAGCCTCCTCTAATGTTAGGCATCTTAACAAGGTCTCATCATAGTCTTGCTAATAGAGCATGATACTAAGAATGGTATAATGGGATTTTTGGTGGATGAAGGCTTTATGTTGGTGATGATTGAGGTTTGGTGGTAGGATGTTGTCATGGAGGAAAGTGTAGATATCATTATACTAAGGTAAATTGGGATACAGTATGGCACAAATTTAAAAATGATCCATGGATTGATGAGCTAGTAATATCAAGTGTTGAATGAGAAAATTAGCTTCAATGACATCTTATGGAAGGTTTATGAAGGACCTGATAGTGGCCGTAGAGTTGACTACTTTATTACTTCCCCTGGGAACTTTTTTAAATGTGATAGATTGAAAATTTTGCTTGAATTAGTCCACTAATTATTTATAAGGAAGAAATTTCTCATTCTTCATCTATAAATATTCATTCACTTGTTTGATAACTAGTTTTGAATCACTAAATACCTGAAGGTGCTAGATATTCCATTGGAGGGCAAGTTGGAAACCAAAAATTAAGGGCTCATATTTTGAAATATTATTTTTACATAGGAAATAAATTCAAAAGGATTTAAGGATTAGGTCACCTTATGGGTTTAAAAAAATGATTCCTTCACCTAATGAATATGTGGTGAAAAAGGCTTAAAAATGTAATTTTTAGTTATTTGATTTTAGAATAGTCAATATGGACTTATCTATAAAGGCCATGATGAGAGGTTTAGTGCCTATAAGGGGTACTATCAAAAGTTGATCTATGATAGCTTGTCCTTTGATGGAATTTTGATTAATATATTCTATATAGAATTCAATTAACATAATACATTTGTCTATACTTTAGTTAAAGTAGATTTAAAGAGAATATAATTAAGAGGATCAACTTTAGCTATGAGTGGGACTTGGATTTTTAGCATATAGTGCTTGAGTTTCTATGATGTAAAGATGACGGCCAAATAGTAATTTTCAATAGAGGTATAATTAAGCTCATATGAGATAAATGTCCTAATGAGATAATATATTTATAATTCCTTTCCTTCATCATTGTTTTGAGCTAGTAAGGGCCCTATAACACAAAGTGTTTCAAATAAATACAAAAGTAAAGGCCTTCTCATGATAGTGGTGATAAGACCATATGCCTAATTAGATATTGATTGATATTGTCAAAATCCTATTGAAACTTGGAGTTACAATTTAAAAGAGTCACCTTATTTAATACATGGGGGAAGGGGTGACATTTATCATCTAATTGTGAGATAAACTGATGAATGGCTTGTTTTTCCTTGAAATTTTTTGAGCTACTTTAAATTTCTAAGAGGCATTTCCACAATAGCTCTGAATTTTATAGGATATACCTTAATGCCCCTCCAATACACTATGAACCCTAAGAGTTTACTTTAGTAACATGAAACACACACTTCTTTAGATTCAATCTAACTTTATATTCCCATAGTTGCTTAAAGATTTTGCTTAGGACCATAAGTTGCTCTGATCAAAGTTTTGACTTTCCTAGTATATCATCTACATAATATTTGATGATGTCATGCATCATGTCATGGAATATGGTGATCATACCCCTTTGGTAAGTATCTCCTACATTTTTAAGGCCAAAATACATTACTTGATAATTGAAAGTCCCCTATGGAGTGATAAATGTTGTTTTGAGCTAACTTTTTGGAGTGATTTTGATTTGATTATATACAAAAAAATCCATACATGATGGATAACATCATATGTCCTAGAGTAGATTCCATAATCATGTCTATATTTGGTAGGATAAATTTATCCTTGGGATATGATTTATTGATATCCCAAAATTTAATCCAAATTTTGATTCCACCTTATGGCTTTGCCATAAGAACGATATTAGATATATGGATAAATCCAACTTTTAGGAATTTTTACAATTCATTTTTGACTAAAAGAGCCACCTTAGGGTGCATCTTTAAATATTTTTTCTTTACATGTTTTGCATTTGGGTGAACCACTAGATGATGCACTACTAAGGTTGGATCCAACCCTGATATGTCTAAATAAATCCATGAAATGACATATATATATATATATATATATATATATATATATATATATATATATATATTCTTTGAGAAGATCAATAAGGATTTATTCTTATTCTAGTGGAAGGATTGCCCTCAATTTGACAATTTTAGGATTCTCATTTGTTCTAAGGTTAAATTCAATAACCTCCTCAATGAGGGAGGGTGACTATTCCTATATATACATTAGGGTTAATGGTAGGTCCTATATTTCTAAGGGAAAGTCATTTGAGAGATTAGTGTCTAATTTTAAATAGAATTTTGACTCTTTAGGAGAGAGTTATATCCCTTCAATTCTTAGAGAGGGACTTTCATCTTCATATTCATCCTCATCAATTTAATTTAAGGACATTTGCTACTCTCCAAAATAGGAAGATTCATTAAGACTAATAGTAAACACTTTCTTATGGTATCCTAATGGAACAAAATCATATTCCCCCAAATATTCTATAATGGCTTCATCACTTTATAATGTATCAAAGGATGGCTCATTATTTTGATCCCAATCTATCAAGGTGGGATAATATAGGGAGATATTAATGGTGGAGATAGTAGTGTCATAGAAGAGCTTAGTGGTATCCATATCTTCATAAAGGCTATAAACAAAACCTATTTTGATTTCTTCATCAGGGGTATATTCCTTAGGCACCAAAGAAGTGTCCAAAATGATATTGTTTAGGTTAATGCCAAGAGGTATGTACCCTAAGCCAATATTGTTTGGGTGTTATTGAACCCCTATAGGTTCAAGCCTACCTTGCTCATCTCTTCTTAGTAATTTTCACTTGTAATTCATATTTTTAGCATCCTTTGAAACTAGGAATACTTTTGTTTATCAAATTTTAGGGCCTCATTATTTGGAATAAGCCATGAATCATCAGGATCATCAAAATATTCTTTTAACAGTAGACCTACACTACTAAAGGTTATAGATCCAAATTGATAAATGATGGGATCATATTTTCTCATAGTTGGGGACCTGTAGCTATGTGGGGAGAGTGGTAAGTATCCTAAACAAAGGGTCTTGTATTCATATTCCCTGCAGCCTATAAAAGTGATCTTGAGATAGGAGATATCTAGAGATATATTTGAAGTAGGTATCAAATTATCTTGGTAGATATACTTTATATATTTGGGATTATGAGTGGAAGTATTAGTGATAGGAAAATAACAAGTGGAATGGGATTGATAAATTTGATAGCTATGAAAATGTTTTATTTCCCTAGGAATGGTAGCCTGCATTCTAGAATGGGGGAATTTTAAACATTGATAGAGGGTAGAAGGAACTGATCACATTTCATGGATCTATGGGAGTCTTAGAAGTAAATTATAGGGAAGATCAACATCCACAACATGGATTAAAGTCTAGTGAACTATGGTTCACATGGCTATAAAAAGATAAATGGTTATATGCATTAATCATTATGATATTAGGCCTTAGTAAAGATTCAAAGTACCCCAATTTCTTCAAAAAGTATAAATTGTATAAATTTAAAAGTAGATCCTCTATCTATGAGTACCCACAAGATTTTGTGGCTAGATATGGAAATTTCAATGAATAATGGAGAATTATAATGTAGGCCTATATGGTGCATATCTTGGGCACTGAAAGTGATTTGTTGTGAAGGGGATAAGTGACCCATCAATTCCTATAATTGGCTAGTGTCAATATCTCTAAGGACTTTGAGTTCATTTAGGACTAGATTAGGAATCTTTTGATGCATCGATGATGTTTTTAGAATATCCATAAGATATATTTGGGCTAAATTATTCTATATTTTTTGGATGATGTTATATGTTTTATTAGAAGAGCTCATGAATTTTTTATATATATTAACCTTTTGAGATGCTGAAGTGGATGGGTATTTGGGAGGTGCTCTAGGAACTATGATTTTGTTATGTTGTGTAATTACCACATAGTTAACTATGGCCCAAATAATATTGAGTATGGTGGGTGGTGGTTGTGTAGGCTCTTGTGGGGCCTAAATTTTAATAGTGTTGATGTAATGGTATGGAATGGCATGGTAATTAGTTTGGTTAGATATGGAGGCTTGACCCTAGTCCTTAAGTGGTGTTTTTGCCTTTAGTCATGTTTAGGTAAAGGATCCTGATAGAGTTTGAGCTATTAATTCTTAGATTGGTTGGTCAGGCTCTCCCCTTCTACTTCAGTATCCCCTTTTTCAATGAGATCTTGGATGTAATGTTTCAACTGCATACATTTTTTAATAGCATGCCCCTTAACTCTATGACATTGACAAAATTCATCTGCATGATACCAATCTAGTTAATTTTTACTATCATCCAATGGCTATATTTTAGGGAGGGTGATTATGTTTACTCCTATTAACTATTATAAGACCACTTTTATGAGTATCCCAAGACTAGTTAGAGGCCTTTTCCTATTTATGGTTTTAGTTTTCCCCATGGTATCCTTATGGCAAAAATATATTTCTTATTATTAAGGGATATTTTATATACAATTTAAACATGCTTTTTATAATCTATCACTCCATCCCCCATGACAATTTTATTCTTACTAAAGATTTTAGGTTTAACTAAGAAAGTGTTATCTAGATTATGAAGTTGCTCATTTTGGGTATATAATTTAATTATTACTTTCTTAATGAGTGATTTTTTGATTTAGATCCTCTTAATTATGATCTCATCAAAATATTTTACACATTGTAGCTTTAATTAATATTTCAATTTAGTATTGAGGTTATCAATGAATATTTTAGCCATTTCCTTTGTAAAAAACTATGTAATAGAATTGATTGGAAAGGCTTATACAATGTTGTAGGAATGAGGTTAGGCTTCCCCCATTTCTTTGTTTACTTTTATAGAGATATATTATAGATATGTCATGCTCAATATTCAAGAAGTGTCTCACAATTTCTTTTGTCAACTTCCCAAAGCTAGATATGGAGCCTTTAGGTAAATGCATAAACCATTCCAATGTGGGCCCCATGAGACTTTTGGGAAAAAGGTTGAAAAGATAAGCATCATCATAAGTAGCCTCATGATAAGACACATATAATTAGTATACATACATGATCTCGTGGATCCCCTTTTCCTCTACATTTGTCAAATTTTGGAACCTCAAAATGTGCTAGGAAAGGCACATGTAGAATATTAATTTCTAAAGGAGATGTGCACAAATATTTATATTTTTATCTCATTTATTATGTGTGAGGATTGATTTTCTAAAGATTATCTTTCAATATCCTCCACTCTTAAGTGAATGAGGGGTCCATGAGGGGATTTGAGGTTTGAGTTTCATTTTTTTGAGGTATTGAATGATTAGGGTTGGTGTTTCTAACATTTTATCTTGGAGAGATGTGCCTTTAATTTTGGGCTCAAAATTTTAAGTTAAGGGATTTGGTTTTCTAGGTAAACTAGTCTAGTCAATCCCTAGGGAGGTTCTTCTCCTATTAGCCTCAATTTGAATATTTTGTAGGGGTTCTTGTTTTTCTTCAAGTTCTTACTTATGATCCACAAGATTATCTTCTTATTTCTCTTGGTTATTATTAGTTTGATGAAGTGGAGTGTTAGGCCTATTAGATGGATGAATGATGTGTTGCATGAGGTTTAGATCAAAGTTAGGGGTAATGTTCCCCCCACCAATGACTTGGGATATAATTTGATCATAATTTTCATAGATATATTGGTAAAATTAGGCCCTAACCTCATCACTATGGAATAAGTCATTTGTGAGCTGATCTTCCTCTCTAGGGGTATCCATGTCACTATGTGTGTTGTCATTATCTTAGTTTTGATCACCTAGATTCCCCAAGATGTCATTTTCCTAATTGGATCATTGTCCCATTCTTAGAATTTGGGTATGGGTTCAAATAGGCATGATGGATGATGAGGGTGATGTAAGAAGAGTGATTAGGTATAACTTTGATATAGGGTGATGGGAGATAAGGTGACTTTGGATACTAATTTTGTCTAAAACCAAAGCCTAAAAGTGGTCAAGTGAGGTGGTTTGGATGTGACTTGGACTTTATTTAAGAGGATATAAAAACTAGAATGACCAAATTTAACCAAAATAAACACCTTATAAGGATTAAATATAGCAAAGAGACAAAGAGGATAGGATGACTAGATATGCTTCACACTAGTAAGGTGATGATTAGATGGTGATAGGTATGAAGAGATGAGATGATGGGTGTTTGACTAAATATAAACAAAGTTGTAAACATTGATAATGTTTAGTCAAGGATACAAGTCATGACTAGGATAGAAAATGATGAGTATAAGTAAAGTTTGGATTCAAGATAGGTTTATATCCAAAAGGTGTGAATAGTGATATAGAATGATTAGTTTTTGGTTCTAAGATGAGATTTTATCCTAAGATTCTCTAGGTATTTTTGGTAAAATGAGACAAGATGACTTAGATCATAAATAATATGGGTTTTTTTGCAACACATAAAAACACACCCAATCATAATCCCTAATTTAGTCAACCAATTAGGTGTATAATCCAATGCTTGCACCATTTAATGGCTTCATGGGTGAGGTTATAGGTCAGTGACCTATTATGGAATTAGCTAAACCCTCTCAACCCTATCTATACTTAATAGTCACTTCGGAGTTTATCTTGAATCTAGTAGCATAATGCCTATTACAAATTATAGGTCCTATGATAAGTTTTCACAAGGGTGTCTAAGGGAGTCCCTAAGATATGTGAAGGTACATGTGGCCCAAATCCATATAGGGTGATGTCTAATGCCTAATTTATAGAATTAACTCCTCCCCTTCATGGATGACATGTATGGGGTAAATCACTTAGCCTAATGATAGTTGTCCTTAATATTTATACTCTACCAAAACACAATGTTTGGATAAATGCATGGTGATTAAATCTATGACACAAACCCCTAGTGACTAATCAAGTGCATGGAGATGAATTCCATGTCATGTGCTATCCTAGACAAAATGGGTTAACACATAGGCAATCATGATTAATTTACCCAATTAATTACCTATGTGAGGAATTTTAAAATAAGCAAACAAGTTAGAAAAAGATATATACAAGTAAAATGTTCAATTTAGGCACTCTTCCTATAAGTATAAAAGTTATAAAATTAAATTTAGTGCCTTCTCCTTAAAAAGTTAATCAAAAAATGATTATTAGTTTGAAAGTACGTAAAAATGATTATTTCCTAAAAAATCACAAATAAATAGTTAGTATAAAGTAATATTTCTTCCATAAACTACAATATCTCTAATTTTATGCAAAATCACAACTTTAGATTTGTAGTATTATCATCTTCCTGCTAAATGTAATGATCACCATATGTATCCTAAAAAACCCTAGGTGGTTAGAAAAAATTAAAATTTTTAATACAAGATCACTAATTCACAATCTATGATATTATGAAAAAATAATAAACTTTACACATAACTTTTAGACTAGAATACATATATTCTAGATGTTATTTATAAATATATGTTTTTCAACAAAACTTGATAAGATTTTTAACCCTTTTAAATGCTAATATAAAATGTAAGATTTATAAAATAGTTCAAGAAATAACTAAGATTAGCCTATGATAGAGATTAATTTAAACTTCTACCATCATTAATAGAGATAAAAACCTATTGATAAAGATTTTAACACCTGTAGTCGAAATCACTTATTTAAAGACAATATCACCTATTTTAATACAAAACTACTAATTCAAAAATAGTGATATTGTATAAAGTGACCAAATGCGTGATCATGGAGTTTTGATCCCTATTTTTCTTCTTATTATGGCTTTACTTTGAGTGGTAACCTATAAAACCATGAAATAGGAACATAATTCATAATATGATTGTCAAGTACTAACTGCTACCTCTTATATACACCCTAATTAGTCTATGATTATTACATAGGCTGACCTTACTAATAATATAAAAAACATATAAAAGTATGATATGATAAGGTAAAAGGTTATGTTATCGACAAGTTAGCAACACATATCCCTACACATGTTATAGGTTAATGGCATAACACTTTTTAACACTAGTACCTAATACCCTTAATTACTAATGGATTTGTTGAGTTATTAAGGAATGGTAACACATAGTGGGGAGGTATGATCCTTTTGATTTTCATGCATAAATATTTTATGGGAAGATATCTATACTTAAAAATTTAGGTCAAGCTCATGCTAGCTAGGTTAGGTTATCTAGGGCCATTGATGTAAAAAATCTTAGTATTTCTAAATTAATTAGAGCATTAATTTTTTAGTAAATAATGTGTTTTCAACTTGGTTTATCCCTCATTTCCTTCACTCCATTTCCCCCCTTGAGAGACATATTTGTTTCAAAATATCTCACATCTTATATATTTCTTATTATTCATCTCTTTCATACATGTTAGTATTGTGATAAGATATAACATTCATAGGTTACCCTTTGGACTTGACACATTTGAATAGAATTTGCATATTTGAGGTGTTTCAAGATGCTTTCTTATTAAATGCCTTGTTTTTCTAAGATTTATCTTAATTAGGTTTGGGACCTTGATATTTTGTTCTCATTTTTTCAAGTCATCCAACTCATTTTATCTATTTATCTTTCTTTAGTTCTTATTAACCTAATTTATCCATCACAATGGATTTTTGGATTTCCTTCATTTTTACAATCTTTTATGAGAGTTCTAAATATTTCCATTTTTAAATTCCCTTATGTATGCTCACATTATTTTTATCCATCTAAGCCTTGTGTCTACAATGTTTGTAAATGTAGTTTCTATGCATGACATGGTCAATACTAAGGTATTTACATGCAATATTATTAGTGGAAATATAAATCAAGGTATGTATGTGTTACCTTAACTATTTATTTCATTTATCATCATTTATTTAAAACACTTAAATTTATCCTATATGTTTCTATGTTTTATCTCAAACACCATTTTTATGTTACACTATTTTGGCACATCATGAGATTTGGGTGGGACATATGTATACACCTATATTTATCAGTGACTAATAATTTATTTTACAATAATCATCAATCCATATGTATCCTTAAGTTCACATCCTAAGAGTGTACAAGGATTAGGGGTAAGATATCTCATGGATATTTATGAGAGATTATTATCATATAATTATATATTTTACTTATTTACACTCATTATATTTCTATTCAGTCATTTTGTTCTCCTATATTTATCTCTTTTCTTTTTTCCTCTTCTTCTATCTAGTTCTAGACTTTATCAAAACTAACTCAATTTAGATCAAGTTAGTTATGATTTTACCCTTGTTTATAATTGTATTGTCCATTTTTGATGTCATTCCTTTTCCCATTTGTGTTTAGTTTCAACTATATTATCCTTGATTGATATATTTGGTTTCCTTTTTTATACTAATGCTACATGGATGGTGTATTATTGTTTTCTATTTATATTTTATATTATATTGATCTAGATTGAGTCCATCAACATATTGATAGGTTAATTTTAGGAGTTAGATTTTATAATCACCTAAAAGTGGTATTTAAGTGTTAAGAGTGATATTTGAGATAAGATATTACTAATTTATCTCTAGAACTATCCTAGAGCCTTTTATCACACTTTTCCATCCTTTATATGGACCATAAACATCCTTAGTCAGCTAAAACATAGTCGTATACCCTCATTTCTAGATCATAGCCCTTCATGCCTAGAAGCCTACTAGATGGAAATTAGTGACACATTAAGGACATGAGAACCACATAACACTAGTGTCCCCACAATGGTGTTAATGTCCTTTGTCCTAACTCTCCCAAATGGATATATTTTCAAAAGTAAAACCCTCCTAAGGTCAGCCTACACATCTTGTATTATCCACACAAGTTATGAAACACTATAAATACATAAATTTTAGACCTCTATCCACTAAATGGAAATTATATTCCAAATACATATTCAAACGTGAAACAAATTGATCAAAATTAAGGCTATTAATCTCTATTTTATCATACTTGTACATGCTACCATCTATAGCTTCCATAAGCCCAATTTTTTTGGATTTCCAATCTCAAGCATACTCAAGGCATTCAAGACCACTATCATTATATAATCACTTTAACTTTCATCAACACTTAGATGGGGATAAAAACATCAATCTTGATCATTCCTCAAAATATTGGTATGTAGGAAACTCTCTTCATAATGGGGTGTTGAGAATGTCCATCCTATCTTACTAATGAATACAATTTTTCATCTCATACATTAATTTCATGGAGGATTATGGTTTTCATAATAAATTATCTATTACATGAATAACATAGAGTTTAGACTTCCTATGAATAGGAACATAACCCAAAAACACAAGTCAAGGTGTACCCAAAACTTAAGAAAAGTCCTACATAGAGGACACTAGTGCCATTTTCAAGAAACTAGAGCCACATGGCACTAATATCCAAGTGTTTGACTACTATCAAGATAGGATATTACATAGGGATATAGTTGATGACCTCAAGCCTATTTGTATCTCATTTTTAAACACTCATAACTTCCACCTTAAGTATTTTCCATATATGTCTTTATTTTCACATATTTATTACTATTTTTATAAATTGAAAGAAAGTCAAAATCTATAAAAAATAAATGGTTATTGTTTAATTGATTTAGAATACTTAGCCCTTTAATCAAACATAATATTTAAAATAGTAAAACCCAAAAGGTTAAAACATTTGATGAACCTGACTTACATTAAATATTTCTCAAAAACCTTAGTTTACCTTTTCCAAAATTTCATGCACTACATAGGGTTACAAAATTATATTTTTTATTTTATTTTTGGGATAACCTAGCCCATTTAATTAATCTCGCACTAGGGTTTCATTTAATTTATATTTTTTGCAAAGCAAACCTAATTCAAAACACTAACCCTAGATAACTCTAGGGTTTGCATTTCCATTATTCAAATTTCATATCCATATATCTTATAATTTGTATTTCATATAATCATGATCATAATGATAAAATAAATTAATCATTTTTAATTGTAAAGTCTAAGACTTTCATTTGCATGCTTATTCCCTTTAATTCAGAATAAACTTTAAAAAAACATAAAAACATGTATAGATGATGCTTTATATAAATTTAAATATATGTCATATCTAATATCATGTTATATTTCTCCTATGTTTAATTAAATTAAAAAGGAAACACAAACACACATAGAGGATTTAGAACACAAATTAACAACTATGTTTCAAGTTTCAATGTCATATGCATGAAATAATTTCTTCCTCCTCATTTCTATGAGGGTGATATCCATTTTCCTTCTAACTAGGTCAATGTTATCATTACTCCATGAGATGAAGTAGCCTATACCAATTTCATTATTACCCATACACATCTTATTCACACATCTTCCCTCTAGGGTGTGTGCCTACATGTTCAATAAAAAATAACTAGGGTTTGCACTTGTGAGACTCTATGTGATCAAATTATTAGTATGAGAAAGATAATTTTAGGTTTACAAAATTAGAATCAACTATTGCATGAAAATATTACAACATTTGAAAATCAATTTACAAGACAAAGGCCTCTAGGGCACACTAGTGTAAATCATGTATATACATCTTCACCTAGTCAATTTTTGACAAATAATGTTACATATCAAAACAAAAAATCATTAAAAAGTACATATAAAACTAGTGATCCAAAAGGAATTTGAAGGTCAAATAAGAATTTAATTAGGATACTAAGGGAAATGATTAAAGCTAAGTTGATCAACCTAACCCCTCTACACCTAGTAAGGAGATCCAAATATTATTGTGCATATCATATAATTCATGGGCACCACACCAATTCATGTTTAGTATTAAAAAGGAAAATATGATAGATAATTGATAAAGATGACTCATATAGTGACACTTCATCCAAAAAACATAAAATGACACATCTACAAATATAAAAAGGGTCAAATTTAGAAATAGTACAAAATGGTTACCAAAGCATAACTCAATAATAAAAGGTTTACAAAACACAACTAGAGTAAGATATAATACAATAATCATAGGTAAATAAAGAAAACCTACCTATCTAAAATGAGGCTCAAATTTTAAAATGGTATGATTTTGGTCATAAATATCTACAACAGTTTGATTATCATTGTCAAGGTTTGGGAAAGCAAGCCCAAGGCATTACTACTCCTATTCTAATAATTGATAATATTGGTCACCAAGGTTTGGGGTTTATTAAACATCTTAAGGAAAATCATTCATAGATATAGGCTATCAAGGCAAGACATCCATATATATAAGACATGTTACAAAAAGAGTCAGAACTTAAGTTGTAAAGTCAAAATCATGCTAAGCTAATAAACATTATCAAACAAGGCTTTCTATCAAAATAGCCTCCACAAAACCATATGTCTAAAATAAGCTTAATTTAAAAGGGAAAAATCATAAATAATATCCTAAAGCACAATTTAGAAATGTCAACTCCACAACATGAGTAAGTTTCATTTAGTATTCCAGGTTATCAAGATTATTATTTTGAATAATACTATGACTCTGATGATTAATAATACTTATATTCCTAATGCAATAACATTCAACTACAACATAGTGTTGATGCATGCATTATGATTTATATGTCACTAGGGAATAAGGGGAAAGTGAGAGAATCAATTTTGAGTCTTAGAAGATGTAAAGATTGAGCTGTTAACATAATTACTACTAGAAATAACATAAATAGTAGAGATGTGGTCACCAATTACAAAGTTAGCAAGAAGACCATACTGAAGGGAAAATAGATGTTATGCAATGACACTACTTATTACTAATCTTTGTGAATTATTTAAATATTTACCAATTATCACCTGAAATATAAACAAATAATGGATATTTATAACATGAACTAAATTAGAGTGAGTCCCAGAGTGAGTAGGGTAGGGAAGAAAAGAGGATTTGATTAAGGTGATTGAAGGCACCAATTCTTCTAAAAAATACATGAAACTAGCATATACCAACCCTATCATAATGATCAAAGTTAAATAAATGTAATTAAATCTCTAGAGGAAGGAAAATACATATGTCTAACATCATACTTTGCATAAAATTTCTCACTCACAGTAAATTACATAGGACATTTAGATGTAAATGAGAAGAAAATGGAGAAAGTATACTATCAAATTTTTTAGCCTAGAATTAATCTCAAACTGATAGATGCATATATGAAATGTAATTTCCAAATTATATTGAAAAAAATTAACTATAATTAGTCTAAAATTATGAGAATTAATTAATCACATAACACATAAAAGAACACTATAGACAAACTCTAGAATTCTTTGGCTCTTTACATTAATTATGGTAATAATTATTTTTTGCTTTACAAATGAGGGGGAAACCTCTATTTATAGGCTCAAAAATGTCCAAGACAAGTTTAGGTGGCTCCACAAAAGACACCTAAATACAACACAATGGATTAAGATTCTATATTATAATAAAATATTCTAAATTCAAATTGATAGAATCTAATAGAATATTCCTAACATCTTGGAGGAAGCTATTAGCTAGCTTACTATTGTTAATGCTATTGTATTTTATTCCTTTGAACTTATACTTTGGTCCACACCTCAGCATATGCCTGGTAGTCCTGGTAAACCTGATTAAAGTCTAGGATCATAGGCCTAAACAAGTCAAGTATATCCTAGATGATCCTATCATGCTATGATAGTATTAGTCTTAGTACTTTCTCAATTACCTTTGCCTTTTATAGTATTTGATTAGTGAATGCCATAATATTTATTACCTCTATATCAATATTTGCATTGGCTACATCTAGATGGAATTAAGAAATAAAAACCTTTATTTTTGCTATAAATTCTTGATCATCTATGAAGGAGCCATCACGCTTGGTCACTATAGTAATCATGGTAACCTTTAGTATCAAGAAAATCTTGAATTCAATTTTCTCAAAGGATGTATTTGCATCTTTGATCTGATCAATCCATCCATTCAAAATTATCCTCCTATTCATGATGATGGTTTGTGTAGGAATAATATCTTTAAGTAGCAGAACCATGAGGTTAGGAAATTAATTACTTCTTGTAACTCTAACCAATTTTCTCAAATTGGCATCATAAATTACAAGTTTTTGGTCAAGTTTCATGACCACCTTAGACTACTTGAACCCATATTCCTATATTTTATTCATTACCTTATACAAGTTAAATACATTGATCATTGCATTTATTACTAAAATTAGAGTGTTGTCTACCACTGTTGGCAATGTTTGTTCCTTCAACCTCTTTAATTCCTATTACATCCACTTCATCAAGGATATAGTAGATTCTTCTTGTGATTTTAATATAGACACATGTTTCTCTGCATACTATTACACCTCTCTAGGATTGGTCTTTCTCTTTCTAGTCAAGGTGAAGAGGGACTCTTCACTCTCATGAGTTACAACCATGCTTGACTCTAGCTTCTCCACTTATCTTCACACTATCATCTTAATAGTGCCTATGGTAAGGTCAAACCTCATTCCAATTTGAGGTACCAAGAAGACCACTTGAGGCCTCTCCTAGCTTATTATCTGTATGATTTCCCTCACCTAATTTGGGGTAATTATAGATGGTGTCTATTTGGAAGGTATCTATAATCAGAGTGCTTATGTAAAAGATGAAGAAGCTAAGGCTATGGTATGGATGAAAAAATTGGTTGGGTTTAACTAGATGAGTAGATCAAATAAGGATTTGGTAGGGACCATGTTAATAATGAAAGAATGTAGCTTAGAGGGTAAAATCACCTTAGTAGCTATAGTGAGGTTAAGCGGCCTTTTCCAGTGGGAGCCAAGGGTGAGTGATGCACTAATAGTGGTAGCCTAAGGAGGAATAGAACACATAGCCAGACTAGCACTAGTTATTTGGGAGTGTTATGGAGGTGTAATGTTGGTAGTGGCATGGGAGATGAAGTGGGTAATTGTGCCCCAAAAAGAATTGGTGGTAGGGGATGTAAACATGGGAGTGGGAGTAGAAATAAAAGTATGGGTAGTTGTAAATATACTAAAAATTGAGAAGGAAATAAATGGAACAATGCTTACAAAAGGAGTTTGGGAGATTGATGGAGGAGGTGCTGCTCCTCTCATTGTATTCCTTGGTTCCTTCTTCCTTTTGAAATTTTTTTCAATACATTTGCCAGCTAGCACTTGTAAATATTCCATTGAAAACTCCATGCCTTGTGGGGATCCCTCTAGTTTATCAGATACAGAGACAAGTGTATGAACTTGAATGGCCCATGTTGGCTTTTAGATTCTCATAGCTTAGAGTTTAGAGACATATCATGTCTACTTAGAGTGGCTTGTAGTAGGGGTCTATAGGGTAATTTTTTTATAAGAGGAATGTTATCCTCTTATTCCTCTTCTTATTTATCCTTATAGTCTACATTGAACATAGTCCTATGAGTTGGTGGGATCCAAGGCTTTACTATGTCCTTCTTCTACCTATCAAGCCTCATTTCTAGCTCTATCTTTCCTCACAACATTATTAAGGACTAATTTATCATTAATTTCATCTAGGTATATCCATTAATTGACCTCCTCCTAATTATTATATTCTAATGCCACATCATTTTAGAACTTGAGTAGGTGCCTTACAATGACATTGTTTGGGTCTTATGCTTGAAAGTCATCCTTGGGCAATAGGTAGGAATCCTTATGACTTGTGACCATTACAATGTCATGCCATTTAATTATCTTAGTTCTCCCTAGTTTTTAATGAGTATTATGGGGAACTATCTCAATTTTTCTCTTGAAGATGACATCAACTCTATGGAGTAGTTGATAGGTCATCTCCTCTAAAAAATTATTTAACACATATCTCAGTAGTCTGAAGGGAGCTACCATCAACCCTTCCATTTGGATGATCATGAAATTAGGGTAGGGCCAGAAGTTGCCTATGTCTCTCAATGTCATTCTGAATTTTAGAGGGACCCTTGGCATCTCACACTTGAAATAGATTTATAAATAGGTAGAAAAAAGTTTTCTATAATTATCTTGATATTACACCTAAAATGATGAATGTGTAGTGTAGAAAATGATTGAGGCACAAACTCATGCCACTTAAGGTACCATGTGTTTGTACTTAATTACATAGTTGCATAGATATCATCCATAAAATATCTCAACATGTATAATGGATTCCCATTCTTTCAAGTGTCATTCATAGCAATGACTAGATTTTCACTAATAATATCCCCAAGTGGGGGAATTTATTGATCCTCTAAGATTAGTTATAGGAGTGGAATAATCCTTATGTCTACATAAAAAATATGTACATTTATAAATACTCTATTCAGTAAAGTCAGTCCAATCCTTAACCCTTTCTTGAATTTATAGATAGGTAGGTCACCTTGTTCATTCATGAAGATAACTCCCTTTGGGTGAGTCACCCATGATGTTATGATTGTGTCTAGAGAGTGCACCTCATACCAATTGTTAATGATGTTATGGTTGTATTCCACTTGTGGTAAAGGTAGGACATAGTATTTATTAAAATTAGGTCTAATAATGAAAGAGATCAAAATCCCTTAGTTTATGGATTTGAGCAACCCATCTTCACATTTTGACATCTGAAGATACCATATACTAGGTCATCACATGGGATGACCTTTGGTTTTGTTACAACTTTGTGGAGACTGGTAGCTTTGATTGTTAGGATGTCTAAAGTGAGTTGAATAATATGGGGCATGGTCTCAAAATTGTCAAGATCACTAACTCCTCCAATATTATAATAGACATTGTTGTAATGTATGTCTCCTATGTTTATGGCTATGGGGATGAACTCTATATCCTTAAAAATGAATGAATTGCCATACTAAAAAAGAAAATCATCATTACCAAACGCAATGCCTTTTCCTAGAGTAGAGGGTCCTACCCATTCCATTTATGTAATGTTTTGGGTAGCAAATAACATCTTATTATACTTCTCTACAACTTTAGAGCTCCAATAATGGTAGTCTAGGTGTAATTTGTGAAGATCTTGATCTTGGTTAAATTGAGAATGTAAATAGTTTAAATAAAATGCTTAGTGCTTCAAATGCAAATGTAGGTAGCAATAGTCAAGTTGGGTATCCTTTTGAAGATTGATTTTATTAATGTAAGGTTTCATGGTGATTCTAGTTCATGCCATATTAATGGTGAGCTCATCACATCTACATATTTTTAAATTATTAATTTTGGCATTTAATTTTTTTAGAATTCAAAATTAGTGATAATTTGACTTTAATTTTCCATTAATTTTAGATTTAATCTAAAGGTTTCCACCTTCTGACATGTGGCATGCCACCTTAGTTTTAGCAAGGTGCCCATAGGGCATTAATATTACTACGATGCTTAGTCAACTCAAATATGGACATTTATCACCTTTTGATTGCACTCAAGCTCTTGGGGTGCAACTTAGTGTGATGAGTAATTTTCACTATGCCATGTGGCATCCCTCTATTTGTCGTGAGTTCTTGGGTGGAGCCCTTTTGATTTTGGTTGGTCTTGAGAGTGCCATGTATCACTCTGATAGGAAATCAAAGTTTTGTTTTTATAGGTGGATCTCTTAGAGGGATCTCAGAGCTTCACTTCACTAGGTGTCATCTTTAAAAGTCTATTACATATTTTTTAATGACTTGGTATCAATTGTGTGGCTCAGGTGCTTCCATACATCACTCTCAAAGGTGATCCTATATATATTAGAATACATCTCCATGGGAATGACATGAATCATCATATCATGGGTCTTTAGTATACATGTGTCACTTTGATGAGCCTTCAAAGGTGTTCTAATGGATATTTGGATAGAATTAGAATGAGTATGACATGTGTCATCATTACACGAGTCTAAAGGGGAGATACATCATTCTCACAAACTTCTCTTTATTCTTATACCACTTATCATTCTCAAAATGGGCCTTGGGTAGTTATATACCACTAATCCTTGATTGGATGGTTCAGGTGCATCTAATCATCTTCCTTAGAGATCTCACGAGATTTGTATTGGATATGATGAAATATTGATATGGATCAATCTCAAATGAGTCTAAAGGGAACACACAACACTTTTGAAGATTAATCAAGTTTGGATTGGTATGCTTGAGATACATGGTGGCATCTCATGAGGTTTTGGACTATGGTGAGATGTGTGGTAGCTTAGATTGAATGGTATTGATCATCAAAACCAATATCTTGACATGTAGCCTATGGATTTGAATTCTAATGGTTAACTCCCTCATGAGATTTTAGGATGATACCCCTTGGCTTGTAGGTTTTGTAGATTTTTTTCAAGTATCTTGCATGGGGTGCATTTATTTTGGCCAATGGTGTAGTTAGAAGTTTTGACAAAAGGAATTATGCCTTAGCTAAGTTCCATGATGATGTGTGGCACACTAAAGAGTGAGTGTTCTTTTAGAATATTTATTATAATTTGACATCTTGTGATGTGACATAAACCACTAATTTTAAGTTGACATCTTGTGAAGCCAAGTGAGAGACCAAGTTAGACTTCTAGAAAAATCAAATGAACATAAAAAGAAAAATAAATAAGTCTAAAGCAAAATTATTTAAGTAAATGCTTTAAATAAAATATAAGGTTAGTATAGTAAGATTTGGCAAGGATTTTGGCTCTCATGCTAATTGGAAAACTAGGTAAAACCTCCTTGACGAAGGCATGTCTACACATTTTTAAAGCATTCATGGTTAATAATCCATTGTTGAATAAAACTTTGAAGAAAACTTATAGTAAACTGAATATTTATAACTATTATCCTGACTAAAAAATAGATTATTGAATAAAATTTGCTAGGAAGTATTAAATAAATTCTCTTATGCAATAAAATGTCTTAGCAAGCTTGGTATTTTAGGCATTTTGGAAAAGTAAGAAAGAATGGTCCCCATTTTGGGAATGGGGAAAATTGAGCATCAACAAATGGTGATATCTATGGGAAAACATTGAAAAATGTTAGAATCCATATTTATTGTTCAAATATCAATAAAAAATTAGTCATCTCACTATAATTTTTAGTCAATATAAAAACTTCTTTTTAGGAATAAATGAAAGATCATAAGATGGAAACCGAGTTTAAATATTGTAGGAAATCATAATATATGTGTGATTCAAATATAATTAACCATTGCCATTGGATTCAAAAATTATACCTTTTGATCTTCAAGACATCCAACATGAAATAACTTAAGCATTCTTTAGATTTTATATAATAATACTTTTCTAAGTTAGGGATGGCTTAGGTATTGCTCTGATTCTAGCCAAACATCCATAACCCTAATAGAGATAACTTTGGCTCGACTTTGGGCCTCACTCTACTTCCATCCAAACATCCATAGCCTGAATAGAGATTGACTAAATCACCATTCATAGAATATGAATCAATTTATGATTTCACTTTATTGGTGTATCATATTTTTCAATTTTTTTATATATGCCTATATTCATAGACTAGAATGGTTGGGAACTAGAATTATCTATTTGTAAGGATTGTGTCAAGACATAATATGAATGTTATTCACTCTTAGATAGAAAGTTATGCCTAGGAAATACATTTAATGACTTTGAGTGATAATATAATGGTCCACATAGATTCAAACTCTTGTTCAAGAAAATGTTCAGTCATTTAAACCATATTATAGCCTTAAAATAACTTAAGATTTTCATGAGAAGACTAACTTCTAATTAACCCCACCTAGTTTTTCTAAATTAGAACAATGTTAAAGGCTTCCAAACTTTGGAATACTAATGTTTAGGATCAACAATCCCTTCTTCCCATTTTAGGATCTATTTGATACAAATCAATCTAATGAATTATTATTTAGAGGAATTATTACTATGCTAGATCACATAGTAGAAATCAAACAACAAATGAAAAGAAGGAAAGGACAAAATAGGAAAGCAAAGAAAGAAAGCAATAGGAAATTAAAAATAGAAAGTAAGCTATCCTAATCCTACATAATCTAATTATAAACAAGCTTACTATCCTTATAGAATTTTTGATAGAGTAGTAGAGAAGTAATGCTTCATGTATTACCCATTGATTGGTAAGGCTAAGTCATTCCCTTGCAAGTCCTTGAGTCTAAATGTATTTTCATTGAGTATCTTAGCTACTTGATAGGGTCCAATCTAAAGAGGAGTGAACTTATCATGTTGTCCTTTTTTCTCATGGGCCTTATCCTATAGTAGGACTAAGTCTGAGATTTGGAGTGCTTTAATTTTGGCTTACTTGTCAAACCATATTTTCATAGCATCTTGATGCTTACTAAAATTTTATAATGCTTCATCTCTAGCATCCTACATTTGGATGATTTTTAGTATCCTAGACTGCACTCTTTCATCATATTCCATGTACTTAGCCATGAATTCATAAGTGGGAATATTCAACATGATGGAAAATAAAGGTTTTTGTCTATAAAATAGTAAGAATAGGGACATTTTGAGTGCCTACTTCTATCTAGTTCTAATTTCCCATAGAACATATTTTAGCAGGGACTACCATTCTCTTGGTTTTTTCTATATACTTCTTAATAAAATTCATCATGTTTTTATTGGTGGAATCAAAAAATCCATTACCTTGGGGGTAGTATTTTGAATTATACTTGATTATTACCTAATTATAATGTGCCCATTCAATGAATTCTATTGATGCAAAGGCTAGCCCATTATCACATAGCAGGGACAAAGGTGTCCTAAATCAAGTAATAATGTTATCTTCTAGAAACCTAATGACATCAATTACTCTATTTTTCTTGGTGGCCACTTCTTTACTCTACCTTGTGCAATAATATATGGTAGTGAGTACAAATTTATGTCTTATCAAGGAGTTGGTATTGATTAATCTTACCAAGTTGAGGCTCCATTGTGTAAATGTTTTCTCTTTGATTATTGGTTGTAAAGGCATGGTCGACTTTACTTCTCTTCAATTAAACACCTAAAATTAGTGGCATGTTTGCACATGAGCATATGCATCCTTGAATATGGTTGGCTAATAATAACCAACCCTCAATATCTTATGTGTTTTGGTGTACCTTAAAGGGTGACCACTTCCCAATCTATCATGTAAGTTGTCTAGGATCTTGGTGACTTCATCTTTGAAAACACATCTCAGATAGATTCTTTCATAGTTATTTCTATATTTGAACCCTATTTTTATCATAAAGTTAAATGATCTCAATCTAAGGGATCTTTTTGTTCTCTTTTGAGGTGTAAGGGACACACTCCATGTAATAAGGAATGAATAATGTCTTTGTACCAATATCCACTAGGTACTTGACTTGATTCAACCTAAAAAACATCAATGCGAGGATTAGTGTTTGAAATAAGTTAGATTAAACCTTGAACCCTAACTAATTTAGTAGATTTTATCTCTAAGTCATACTCTTAAATTTTGATAATCCACTTCCCTCTTATTTCTCTAAGTTCATTTTGTCCCATCATTAACTTAACAGTTGGATCAAACACTATAGCACAAGGCTTAGTCCTCAAGATGTAGTGTCTAAACTTCTTGATAGCCTTTACTTATATATATGCTTACTTATATAGAATAGGTTAATTCAGCTGAACATTATTCAAATTAGTGCTCATGAAGGCTATAGGGTATTATTTGTCATCCTCCTTTTGTATTAAGATATTAGCGATAGTATGATAAGAAGCAAAAGAGTATAAGTATAAATATTTATTGAAATTAGGACTTACTAGGACATAAACTTGAACAATAGCATCATTGATGTCTTGAAAGGCATTCATTGATTCAAAATTCCATTATATCTTGGAATCTTTATTTAACATGGCATTGAGTGATCTCATAATCTCTACAAAACTAGAAATAATTTTCTCACAAAATTAATTTTGCCAAAGAAAGATTTTAACTCTTTTTTGCTATTGGGAACTTCTACCTTTGAAATTGAATTGATATTATCAACACGATGGTCATACCTTCTTGAGTGATTACATATCCTAAGATTTTACCTTCAATCACATAAAAGATGATCTTCTTGGGGTTCAAGGAAATGCCATAGCTTTTTCACTTCTCTAGTACTTGTTCTAAATGCATCATGTGATCTTCCTTATTTTTAAAAAATATTGTTAAATCATCCATGTAAATAATAATGAATTTACCTATTAATATATGAAATGTATTATCCATTTCTCACTATAAATTTTCTCCTCTATTGATTAGTCTGAATGGAATTTGATTATAGGAAAACATTCCCCATTTAGTGGTGAAGGTCGTCTTCATTCTATCACTCTTATTTACCAAGACTTGGTTGTAGATTGAAAATCCATCCAAAAATGACATCATTATAGATCCACTTACCAACTATATGGCTTCATCCAAAGATGGAAAAGGGTAATTATCATTCTTGAAAGATCTATTCAAATTTTTAAAATCAACATAAAGTTAGATTTTCCATTCTTTTTTTGGACTGGCATGAGATTAGAAACCCATGTTGAGTTCTATATAGGAATTATTATCATTGCTTCAATAAATTTCATCACTTTTTTGTAAATTAGTGGTTCTATCACTGGATTTACTAGTATCTATCTTTTCCTAAAAGGGTTATAGCCTGTTTTTAATGAGATAATATGAATAATCACACTAATATAAAAGATATTGAGGTTATCATAGGACCAACTGATGATGTACTTGAACTTTTTTATAAGGGTGGATATTTTATTCAATTCTTCATCAGTGTATGCTAGACCAATATTGGCATTATACTCATTCTCAAGGTCTCCCAAGTTTACTTGCGTTTAATCCTTCCCACTTTGGGTTGTTTAGTTTCATTTCCTTGTTTATCTAGGTTTAACAACCTATCCAAGGAAATAATGCCTTTAGGGATTTGATTCTATTTTAGTTGGATTACTCCATCTTCATTGTCCTTTAAATCTTGTAAAATACTTTCATCTTGTTCATTAATGATATGAAATTCAATACACCATAATTGTACAAGAAGTCAATTATCTTATGGTCATCATCAAAACATTGGAAGTGATTTATGTTGTTTGGTATAAAGGGGTATGAAATTATCTACATAATGAATTCCTATAAATTTAAAGCCTCTAAAGGTATCAAGTTTGCCACTATCAAAGCTAGTGCATTTACCAACTAGTTCTATTCCCTAGATAAGAAAATAATATTGAATGAGTAAAAGTACTCAATCAGACCCCAAGCTCTAAATTTATATTTTCTTAAACAAGAAAGTTTGCACTTATATCTCCTTATAATTTGGTTAACCACTAGCTCAGAATCACCATAGACTAGCAGTTCTTTAACCTTATGTCTAATTGAAAAAATGAAGTCCTAAAATAAGAGCTTCATGTTTTAATAAATTATTAGTGCAAGTTAGTTTTAATATATAAGAGACTAAATATTACCTTCCTTCAATATTTTTTATAATGATTCCCATGCCTAAACCTTGTTTGGCTTGTGCACTATCAAAGTGCAATGTCTAAAGACCTTTGTTTTGTCCCTCTTTGATCCTATCACCTACAAAAATATCAATGGTTTTTATAGTATAAACATCTAAGTCAAAGGATTGGTAGTTCACCTTCTCATTCTTGGCATTGTATTCTATGATCATGTATTTCATTTTGGGTTCCTAGTCAATCCTAATCTGCTTGGGGATCCCTCACTAAGGTAGCCACATGTGAGAATAATCCATGGATATGTATCTATTGAAGGATTTAGTCCAATCATGGATAAGTAGAAACCCATAATATTCAATTATGTCAATGACTTAATGTTGATGAAATATTTCATTTGAGGGTCATGATTTAGTTGCCTATGGATGTTCAACAATTTACCTATTACCTTCAGTCTTGACTTGTCTAACTACACCACCACCTTCACAGATTTAACTAGGTTCAACTTAGGTTTTTCACAAATTCTAAAGGAATAATGTTAGTTAAAGCACTAGGATCAAGTAAGCAATTATGGACATTTTTACAAATTATTCTAATAGTTAACCAGAATGGTGGAACCTCATGTTTGCTCTTATACATTACTATATTGGCATGAGCTTACTTAGCCTTGTTAGATCTAGGATTTTCATTTAGTGATTTAAAAAGAAAATCATGTTGTTCAGTGATTTGTGTGAGCTTTTACAATTTTACGTTTGCTTTGATCTTATTTATGTCTTCCACTATGTTGTATCCACCCTTTGATGTTATGCATGGGGCCTGTATTATTGTTTTACTCTCCTTACCTTTTAGGTGTGGAGGATTATTATCTATATTAGTATCAAGGGGTGTATCTAGGTTATTAGGTGGAGTGGAGGTTGTTAGGGGTGGGTTCTAGCTTTTGCTTCTCAATGCATAGTTGTTTTGCTAGTATTATTGGAAGGCATGCACCTCCTTGACATTATCTTTAGGTTCATTCTCATCTTGGCTAAGAAAATCATAAGTTTCAACCATGAGGACAAATTCAGGTGTTCTTGAAGCATCATTGGAGTTATCAAATCCTTTAGTGTTGTTTTTATTATTGGGATTCATGTCAAATCATTCCATTTGGCTCTGGATAGCTTCAAATGCATGGTAAAGCTTGACATAGTCTAGCTCTCCATGTATAACAGTATTGTGCACTTAGCACCAATTAGGTAATGCCATCTCATAGATGTTAATCTCAGGCAATTTGATCAAAGGGAATTCACTATTGATGTTAGACCTATTGAAAGGTTTGTTATACCTTTAGAAATTATAATTTTTATTGGAAATTCCATTAGTGTTTCCCATTTATTTATTTAGATACAAAAAATCATTAGAAAGCTTTTGTATAGTTCTTTGTATTAAGTCTAAATCTCCTTTAGAGGTTATGGGTTCTTACTTTGGGTGGTATATTGGAAATTGGTGTTGTTTATAGGTACCATTTCTTGATTATTCTAGGGATGTGCCCCAACATTTTCTTGGTTGAAGAATCCAAGCTACTAGTTAGGTGCAACATGACTCAAAGGCAACTAGTTGAACACTCATAATTGGTTCAATTTAGGTTGGTTTTGATTCATATTAGGGATGGAATTAATAGTAGACATAGTTGGATCAAAGTTTTGTAGATCAAAGGTAGGATTCCCTTACGAGTGTATTTTCTAATATATATATATATATATATATATATATCCTAAGCATAGGATAAAGGAAACATGTCAATACCCATGGATATCCTCAAGAAGATGGTTGTCATTGGGTCCAAAACATTCTTGTATATTTCTAAGGCTAAATCATCTGTAATCTTATATGGTGGGGATGTCAAAGTGTACATATTTTAGAAACTAGTGTTGAATATTTTGATTAGCTATTTCAATTACCTTTTGAGGGTGGTAAATTAATGGTATATAAATAGTGAACTAATTACCATTCCAAATTAGTCAATAAAGGTTTCATTAAACTAACCCCATCCCGTGATGGAATATTTGGGAAAGTTAAGGAAATAATCATAGGCTACATCCCTAAAGGTGAAGGGAAAAAGGTGATAGTCCACATCCTCAAACTATATCTTCAAGTAGTAGAACATTGAGATCATGGAATTTATTTCTTGTAATTCTAGCCAATTTTGTCAACTCGACATCATAAAGTGCAAGTTTTTGGTCAAATTTCATAACCACCTTAGACTACTTTATCCCATCTTCCTAAATTTTATTCATTACCTAATACAAGTTGAAGGCATTAATCACTATGTTTAATATTGAAATTAGAGTGTTATCTAGCACTATTGGCAATGTTTACTCCTTTAGCCTTTTTAATTCTTGTTGCATCCCCTTCATCAAGGCAATAATAGATTATGATTGTGCTTATAGTATGCACATAGGGTCCTCTAAATATTCTTTCACCTATCCAAGTCTGCCCTTTCTCTTTTTGTTCAAGGTGATGAGGGACTCTTCACTTTCATGAATTATAGTTGAGCTTGATTGTGGCTACTCCACTTGTCTTTGTACTAGCCTCTTCATAGTGCTTGTGGTAAGGTCAAACCTAATTCCAAGTTGGGGTATTGAGAAGACCATCTGAGGCCTATCCTACGTTATTGTTATATGATTTACCTCACCCAATTTGGGGTAGCTATAGATGTTGTATGTGTGGGAGGTGGCTAAAATGGGATTACCTAGGTAGAGGATGAAGAAGCCAAGGCTATGGTAGGGATGAACAAATTAGTTGGGTCTAACTTGGTAAGCATATCAAATAAGGATTTGGTAGGTCCCATGTTAATAATGAATGAATGAATCTTAGATGACACACTCACCTTAGCAGATGTAGTGAGGTTAAGTGGCCTTTATTAAGTGAATGGTTTCAATGGCTTGGTGTATGATATACTAGTAGTGGTATCCTAAGGAGTAGAACCCATATCTAGACTAGCACTAGTGATTTTGGAGATTTATTGAGGTGAAATGTTAGTATTGGCATGAGAGATGAAGTGGGGAATGGTGCTCCCAAAATAAGTAGTAGTATGGGATGTAAACATGGGAGTGGGAGTAGTAGTAAAAGTAGGGATAGTTGTAAATGTAATAACAAATGGGAAGGAAGGCAATGGAATAATTCTTAAAGAAGGAGTTTGGGAAGTTTATGGAAGAGGCACTAATCTTCTCATTGTAATACTTGGTTCCTTCTTCCTTTTGTAAACTTTTTCAATACTTCTACCAAATAGTGCTTGTGGATATTCCATTAAAAAATCCATGCCTTGTGGGGATACTTCTAGTTCAAGGACCTCCAATTTAAATTGGCTTATGTTTTCTATGGTATCTTCTTTAGAAGATATAGAGACAAGTGTAAGACCTTGAGAGGGGCCAGGTTGGCTGATAGATTCTCCTAGCTTGGAGCTTGGAAATATGTCCTATATACTTGGAGTGGCTTGTAGTGGGTGTATAAAAGGACTATTTATGATAATAATAATGTTATCCTCTTTTTCCTCTTCTTTTTTCTCCTCATAGTTTTCATTGAACACAATCCCATGAGTTGGTGGGAGCTGAGTATTTACTATGTCCTTCTTATTTTTCTCCCTATCAATCCTCATTTCTATCTCTATGTATTTCATCATAACATTCCTAAGGAATACTTCATTATTCATTGCATCTAGGTATATCCATTCATGGACCTCATTTTTATGGTTATAATCTAATGCCACATCCTTTTGGAACTTGAGTAGGTGCTTTGTAATGAAATTATTGGGGTCCCATGCTTAGAAGTCATCCTTAGGCAATAGGTAGGAGTTTTTATGCCTTGTGGACATTATAATGTCTTACCATTTCATTATCTTAGTTATCCTCTATTTGTAATGAGTCTTATGGGTAACTATCTTCTTTTATATCTTAAATATGCCATCAACTCCATGGAGTAGTTGATAGGCCATCTCCTCCTCTATCAAATTCATTGGCACATATATTGGTAGTTGAGGGGAGATACATCACCCCTTCCACTCAGATGACTATTCTATCAAGGTAGAGGCAAAATTTTCCCATGTATCTCAATGTCATTCTAGCTTTTAGAGGGACCCTTGGCATCTTATACATGGTGATATATTTGTAAACAGGTGGATAAATGTTTTTGTGATTATCTTGATATTATGCCTAAAATGGTGAATGTATAGTGTGAAAAATGATTAAGGCACAACCTCCTACTACTTATGGGATAATGTATTTGGACCTAATTATGTATTTGTGTAGATAATATCCAAAAAATAGATCATCATGTAGAATGGATCCCCATTCTTGCAAGTGTCATTTATAGTAGTGACTAGATTTTTGCTAATAATATCCTCAAGTGGGGGAAATTGCTAATCTTCCAAGATTAGTTGTAAGATTAGAATAGTCCTTCTATCTGCATAGCTAATATATGCATTACCAAATATTTTATTTAGTAACGCTGAGCCAAACCTTACCCCTTCCCTTAATTTTTAGATATGTAGGTTACCTTGTTCATTCATGAAGATAAATCCTTTTGGGTCAGTCACCTATGATGCTAGGACTGTGTATAGAGAGTGCACCTCATAATATTTATCAATGATGATGTAGTTGTATTCTACCTATGGTAAAGTTAGGTCATAGTATTTATCAAAACTAGGCCTAGTAATGACTGTAATCAATAGCCATTGGTTTATGGATTTGAGCAACCCATCTTCACATTTTAACATCCTAAAGATGCCATATAATAGGTCAATGCATGGCATGACCTCTAGTTTTACTATGGCTTTGTGGATGCCAACATCTTCAATTACTAGGATGTCTAAAGTGAGCTAAATAATATGGGACATGGTCTTGGAATCATCAAGATTCCAATCTCCTTCAACATTGTAATAGAAATTATTGTAATGCATGTCCCCTATGTTTATAGTTATATGGATGAGCTCTATGTCCTTGAACATGACTAAATTAACACACTGAAAAATAAAATAATCATTCCCAAATATAATGCCCTTATCTAAAGTGGAGGGTCCTACTTGTGCCATTTATGTAGTGTTTTGAGTAGCAACTAATGTCCTCTTGTACTTTTATACAACATTAGAGCTCCAATAATGGTGGTCCAAGTTTGATCAATGAAGGTCTTAAGCTTGGTTGAATTTAGAACACATATAGTAGAGAGAGAAAATGCTTAGGTCTTCGAATGCAAATGTAGGTATCAATAGTTAATTTTGGTAGTATTTAAAATATTTGTTTGATTAATTCAAGGTTTTATGGTGATTATGGTTCATGTCATATTAATGGTGAGCTCATCACCTTTTCATATATTTGAACTATTATTTTTGGCATTTAATTGATTTATAATTTTAATTTAGTGTTTATTTGCCTTTGATTTGACATAAATTTTAGATTTAAATCTAAAGGCTACCACCTTTTGACATGTGGCATGTTACCTTGGTGCTAGTAGGGCACCCATGGGGCATTAATATGACTAGGATGCTTGGTAGGCTCAAATATAGACACACAACACCTTTTGATTACACTCAAGCTCTTGGGGTGCAATTTAGTGGGATGAGTCATTTGCACTATGCCATATGGCATCCCTCTATTCATGGTGAGCTCTTAGGTGGGGCCCTTTTGATTTTGATTAGTTGTGGGAGTGCCATGTGTCACTCTAATAGGAAATTAGACTTTCATTTTGATAGGTGGATCTTTTGGAAGGATCTCAGAGCTTCCCTTTTCTAGGTGTCATCTTTGGAAGGCTTTTGGATAGCTGTAAGTGACTTGGCATCAATCATGTGGCTTAGGTCCTTATATTTATCACTCTTGGAAGTGATCATGTAGATATTGGAATGTATCTCTACAAGAATGACATATGGCATCATTTTATAAGTTTTTAGTAGACACACATCACTTTGATGGGCCTTTAGAGGTATTCTAGTGGATCTTTAGATAGAAGTAATAAATGCATCACATGTGCCATCATTTCATGTCTCTAAATGGGACATGCATCATTCTCACAAAATTCTCTTCATTTTTATACCACTTATCATTCTTTGAAGGGGCCTTGGGTATCTATATACCATTGAGCCTTGATCGAATAGTTTAGGTGCATCCACACATCTTCATTATAATTCTCATGATATTTGGATTGGAAATGATTCAAAGTTGATGTAATTTTATCTCTAATGAATCTAAAGGGAACACATAATAATTATAAAGACTACTCAAGCTTGGATGGTCATGTTTGAGACATATGGTAACATCTCGTGGGGTTTTAGACTATGCTGGGATGTATGGTGTCTTGGATTGAATGGGATTGCTCGTAGGAACTAGGATCTTGACACACAGAATATGGATTTTAATTCCTATGGTTAGCTCCCTCATGATCTTTTAGGATGATGCCACTTAGCTTATGGGTTTCATAGATTTATTTAAAGTGTCTTATGTGGGGTGCATTTCCTACAATCAATGGTATAACTCAAAGTTTTGATAGAAGTAATTATGCCTTAGATGAGTACCATGATAATGTGTGTTACATAGAGGAGTGAGTGTTCCTTTATAATATTTTTTATAATTTGACATCCCATGAGGCATCACAAACTACTAATTCTAAGTTGACATTTTGTGAAGCCAAATGAGAGACTAGGTCCTTCTATGTGGCTATAATACAACTTGATTTTTACTTGCATATGCGGACATTTGAACATGTCCTTGTATGCCTTCTTTTCTCAAATTTAGTGACATGTGCCCATGTCCCTTATATTGTGGCCCCTTGGGCTATTTTTTGTGCCTCATATGTTTTGTATGTATGATTTATTATATGTGTCATGGACATGATACTTGTATTTTATTATTACACACACCAATTTTTTATGCCATGAGGGACCTCATGCATATACCCTTTCTACGTGGGTGTTGTGATGGATATCATGCCCCATACCCCTAGGTAGCTACTCAATTTTTATTACATACATTTATTACATCTATCTTGACACCCTTATGCAATGTTAGACAAACCATACATTTTACATTACATACTTATTCTCAAATTCTCTTACATTCTAATGTTATGTTTGCACATTATATTGGATTATCATTTAGTTATTATATATGCTCTAGCTAACACATTTTAGAGAGCTATTTATTTTAAAGATAATTATTACATAGGTTTAACAACTATCATAAAAAAGGGGGAATTCATAAGGGTTTATCATAGATATCATTCTCCTACATTGCATTCATAAAACATTTTTCAGCAGACATGCTCGGTTTTAAAAAATTAGATAGGTAAAACATAGGAAAAAATAGGGAATCAAAAATTAGTATAATGACTAAAACTTTAGACTAGATAGACATTAGCACCCAAATAGGGACACTAGAACCACATGGTTATACTATCCAAGATTTGGTGCTAATGTCCAGTAGCCCCAATTTTAGTATACTTAAGATGAGATAGAATAATACACTAGGTACAATACAAGTTTATACAAATTTAGCTATAGGTTTGATAGTTATTCTTAGATTTTGCTTAGATTCACATTAGATCAGCTTAGATTCATAACCTTTTTTAATATTGGGGTCATAATAAATATAATTATCATCCCAATATTCATTTCATATACTCAGATACAATTATTACAACTTAGTCTATAATTAATATACTCATATATCAGATTGGGGGCATGTGTGAGGCACATTATTTCCATATGATCATTTACATATAGGTTTTTTAGATGGAATGTAAAAATCCATGTCATTATCTATGTTTTATACACTTAACATCATATTCTATGTTGTTACTAGTTTCATGTCTTACTCCATTTTTAGTGGTTAGCATTCTTGAGTGGCCCAGAGCCACCTAATGTACCTGAGTGGCCATGAAACAAACATATATAGTTAGATATACCTAATTAGATATTTATATCATTTTTCATAGTTTAGTTTTAGATGCATCTACTACACACACGAGGTAAATGGAGTCATAACCCAACTGAGTTATTTATCCACTCACATGAGAGGGTTAGTCACACTTTTAGTCCAATACAAACTTTTCATAAGTCATGATACACCAAGTAGGGGTAGGAAATGATGGAGTGAAAACCAAATTGAGTTATTGAGCCACCCACATATGAGGATTGATCAAGTTATAAACTCAATCCAATATATTTAATGATTTGATTAATATATACATTCACACACATAGATTATCACTAGGTTCATGCATTGGTTTTCATACCCAATGAGGTGTATTCATTCCTTTCATATTTCCCATGTATTTAATTAGTTTTAATCAAGTAATTATTTATTCATCATAGTATTTTAATTTTTATATCTCTTAATTAAGTAATGATTTATGTATGTTTCATTGCAGGTCATGCTTTGGATCATTCTTCACATACACATACCTAGCTTCACATACTTAGACTCAGCTACACGGGCTTCACTTCTTAGGTAAGTTTATCTATGCTTCTCTTTCCTTTACACTAATAATTTTTATTTATTGTATTTATATCATAAAGAGGGGGAACATAATCACCTAAAAGTGGTATTTGAGTGATAAGAGTGTTACTTGAGATAACCTATTCCTAACTTAGCCCTAGACCTATCCTAGAGCCTTTTATCACTCTTTTATAGACTTTGTGTGAACCACAATCATCCCTATTATATAAAACATAGTCTCAAAACCTCATTTCTAGATCGTATCCCTTTATGCCCAATAGCCTTCCAACTGGACATTAGTGCCACATTAAGGACACTAGAGCCACATGGTGCTAATGTCCCCAAAATGGGGTTAATGTCCTTTATCACAACTCTCCCAAACATATATATTTTCAAAATAAAACCCTCTTAAGGTCAGCTTAAACATTTTTTTTATCCACATAAGCTATGTAACACTATAAATACAAGACTTTTAGACCTATATCCACTAGATGTAAATTAAATGCAAAAGACCTATTTAAACATGTAACAAGTTGATAAAAATTAAGGTTATTAATCTATTATCCATGATAATTTTACATAAAAATATCTATATATACCCTAATCCTAGGTTTTCTAGATTTAAAATCTCAAGCACACTTAAGGCATTCAAGACCACTATCATTCTAGCATCACTTTCACTTGCACTAGTAATTAGGTGGGGAGAACTACATCAGGATTGAATCCTCTTTGTAGTATTTATAAGTAAGAAACTCTCTTCATAGAGGGGTGTTGAATATTTCTAACCTATCTTACTAATAAATATACATTTTAAAATCATACCTTACTTATAAGGAAGATTAGGGTTTGCATCATAAATAGGCTATTATAGGCATAATACATTGTTTTAGACTTTGTGTGCATAGGAACATAACGTAGAAACATAGGCATAGGTGCACCCAAAATTTAAAAATAGTCCTTCATAAAGGACACTAACACCATTTTTAGGACATGTTGGCCATTTTTGGCCTACATACCAAGCTTGTAACCATATGGATCATGTTGTTAATGGATGATTAGATGGATAGGTTCTAGAGACCTTTCAAATTATCAAGAGTGCTTGGAATGACTTGGATGTACTTAGCATTCATCTGGTTCTTCATTTTGTTCATCTAGACATTTTGGGTCTAATAGCATAAATTCTAATTAGGTACTTTACCGATGTCATAATTACCATGTGTAGATGAGTTACTGATAATTGATCATATGGGTTTGTTCATTTTGATCACTATTATTATGCACTATGTTTTATATCATCTATCAATTATGGTAGAATTTATGCATGTTAAAAGTTGGTTCCTTAGTTGGATTTTTCTAAGTTTTGCATACTTAGCCAAATAAACTAGACTGTCATCAAGATGTCATGTAGGAATGAATAGACAAATAAAATTGAGAATTTTGTAGACACACTTAGAAATATATAAAGATGATCAGATCAAATGAGTTCATCCCTTTTAATCTCAATAACATCTCCTAAAAATTTGGTACCTCCATGACTTTTATGATTCAAGTTATAGGCTTTCAAAATTGGACTTGCAACATAAAATGTTCATGATAACGTCAAAATAAAACCTGAGAAAAAAATATATATGCTTAAAATTGTTGGTCTATATGATGTCAAATATATTCTATGGGATGTCAAATATAGTCTATAGGATGTCAATTTTAATCTCTAACTAACTATTAGGTTCAACCAATGGGTCCTAGTTGATCTAATAATTTGCATTACATCATATATTCAGATCTAATAGGGAGTAAAGATCAAAGGGGTCAGTGAATATCAAGATAAAATTCATACATGACAAGTGTCAATAGTGCATATAACTAGTATATGATTAACAACTCATGGGCATTTATATAAATTGAAATCGACTGAGTGAGATGAGTCAATATATCAACAAGCTTAGTTAGATTTTGAAAATCAATTAGACCAAAGGTGAGCCCAAGAATTTTGACTGAGGTTGAGAATCCATTTTTGACCAAGATCAACCAAGTTTTATAGGTTCATCTCAATGTCATTTAAGTTCATTCAAACACCATGGAGAGGTCAACATGATGTAATTAGATATAAGGAATATAAAGGACCACAATTAGAGATCAATATAGGCCTCTAGTTTGAATTTTTATAGCTTTCAAGGTTCATTATTGGGACTATGTTTATCATTTATAAATAAGCACCTAGGTATGGTGATATCTTAACTCCTTCAAATACCGATGGGTCTTTTTTGACCTAATGGGAGTCTAAAAGAGGATATGTTTTATAGGTCTACATTAATATGGAAAACTATGGGAAAACCAATAACCTTAGATTGGTTTTCCATCTATAGGTGGGAGATATGATCCAAACATGAAAATGGAGAAAATATGTGGTTAATTAAAAAGTTTTTCATCTATCCATGTGGTTCCATCAAGCCACCATTCATGGCATGGCCTTGTTAATTTTCAGATTCAAGGTTTAGATCTTCATGAGCACATCAAGTGGAATTATGGTCCAAAAGTGGTGAAATGGTAGTGGTATAATATTTTAAGGTAATTTATTGCATGAAAATAGACTTAATCATCATGGAATAAACCCTCATCTCTAGTAAGACACTCTCAGCCAATGAGAGGAGCTCAGGGAGTAGTAAGATAAAATGAGGCCCCTTTCTTGATCAAGACATGCATGCAAAAGGAACTTAATGAGCTACCACCTAACTTATTGATCATGATGATATTTTTTCCATTCTCCAAGGCATTATTCCCATGTCTCTTTCTCTCTTTTTGATATATATAGAGGCTTTTGAGCCAAGAAATTGATCATATTTTTATTTTCTCTACTCCTTCTCTTGGGCATGACCAAACTCTACCAAGATGGAGCTTGTAACCTCTTGAGATGAATAAAATACTATTTTAGATTTTTTTGATCTATTATAGTGTTTAAATTTAATATTTACATATGTGGTAGAGGTTTCTCCCTTGTAAAATTATGATCTCATCTAGTTACTAGTTTATCTTGTTATGCAGGTTATGTTTAATTTTCTAAATCTCTTAATTAAACCCTGCATGTGGATATTGTCACTAGTTAGCATCTTGTTTTAGACCTCTTCATAATTTAACTCAAATTAGATCATTTGGTTAACCTCTTCATGAAACATTAATGTATGATAGATATTTGGAATCCAAGATCTAGTCTTGTGTTGGTTTCATTAATATTTAAAGAGTTAAGTAGGGTGGATCAACCTATAATTTAGGTCCATAATCAATGTTAGCTTAAATTTTCCTTTTATGTTTATCTTTATTTCCCCCATTTTCCTTAGTCATTAGTAGGTTTTTGTATTAGGAACAAGATAAAATTATTTATTAGAAGAGCTAGCCTCATTAAAAATCCTAGAGGTCTGACCCCATTACAGGATACCCATAGCCTAGGGTGAGTCTCATGGCGAGCTAGGATTGGAAGTAGGAAGTGAACACTCATACCTCCATCTAGGGTGAAATATATATCTCTAATAGTTCTATCATGCCTGATGGGATGAAGTTCCAAAAGAGTGGGAAGATCTTGGTGTGTCTTTCCTCTCATCAGCTTTTGGAAGCAAGCAAATTAACGCTACTGGTGACTTTAAATCAAAGATTCTAGTTATGAGAAGACCATGTATGTCTCATTGAAATTTTTAGTTAATTATTATATCTCATTTGACATATGAGGTCAATATTAATAGTTATGGGGAATAATCCTATTATCCACCTCCTTATCAATAGCCCTAATATGATCCTCATGTCCCATATGAGTCTAATCAACCCTACCAAGATTTCTATCAAAGCTATGAGGAACCTTGTCAAGTTTCTCTTGATCCTTTTTATAAAATGAATATATCTTATCTTCCTCATGATCTTCACCAAAAACATGAGGACCTATTTTAGTCATATATATAAGGATATTTCCCTAATCCTTCATATAAACAACAAGCCCATCATAACACTACTCCTCATCAACCCTATCATGAGCCATCTGTACCAATACTTAAGCAAACTTTAGTAAGACTTGAAAATCATGCACTAGAGTTATGATCAAAAAATTATTATGGATAAGATGTCCCTCCTCACTAGGTCCATCATGTGAGAGAGTCATTTTAGTGAATAAAATAAGGATAGACACTTGTTGAGAGAGCAAACTAGAATAATCTCATAGGTGAGAAGCTGGATGTAGGTGGTTACATTCAAAAAATTAAGGACAAGATAAAAGGCCTTGAGGAATAGTATGCCCAACCTAGCCAACCTTATGTGTCTGTATATACACCACCTCAACATTTTTATGTGCCACCCATTCCTCTTTAAGAGACCATTCCAAGTTTCCCTTTGAATGTTCCAAGTTCTTCATATGTTCCTCAGACCTTTCCTTCTTAGAAATTTATCCAAGAGGGATATCAAATAAATAAGGAGATTTTTGTGGAATAGCTTGATATTAGGGTCTAAGACTCCATCTTTCCTCAATAACCCCTTATGAAGTCCTTCAAGAATCCAAGCCGGAATCAAGTGGTGAAGTCATGGGGTAGGTAAAGTGAGGCAAATCTAGATTTGAGGACCCAAGTTAAAGAAGGATTTGAACCTATGAAAACCTCTCTCATCCCTCCTTAGGAGTCTTCTTGTGTTTTATATCTTCATAAATACACTAGCCACCTTAAAGAGGAGATATTCCAAGAGAATATTAATAAGAAAATCAGGAGGAAAATTAGAATCAAAAGGTCAAATGGGAACCTCTATCTTTCCCATCTTGAAACCAAATCATGTAGTCAAGCAAATCTAGGTCACTCAACCCCCTTCCTCCCCTCTTCAATAATCTAGGTCATTTCCATCTTGGAAATCCATTCAATGCAGTAGGTAGAAGGATGAAGTGGTGATTATGAAATTCAAACAAGAGACCATACAGCCTCTACTCCTTTCCCTTCAAAAGCCTATAGCCTTTCCTTTATGGAGAGCCATTCAAGAGGCAAATAAATAGGAAGAAGATATAAAAGTGGTCCAAAAAGAGTAACTTCATGAACAAAATTAGGTACCTATGGTAACTTCCTTTGACCTCTCTCATCTTGTTAAATATTTTTAAGGATCTATTATGCCAATATTTAATAAAGAGCCTCTCTTTTATCAGGTAAACCAATAAAAAACATCTAAAGAAGTAGAAAATGAAGGTGACTTGAGTGACTAAGAAGAAGAAATCATGATTGGGACACCTCTTGAAAAGGACAAACATGTTTCAATTTTCCATGATGATGCAAAGATGGAAAAAATACAAGAGAAATATGATGTAGAGGCTAAGATACAAGTACAAGAACAATTACATGAGGGATAAGTTGTTGATGTACAAGAGTAGTATGTCTTAGTTAGATGAGTTGATGATGTTTTCCAATATTTCCTTGATAACATGGATGCTTCCATTTATCATGAAGGACAAGATATTATAGGTGAATAAAAAGCTAAAATGGAGAGCATGATCAGTCATCAACTTAACATTTAAAATTAAGTAGTGTTGATTGAGAAATCTAAGATGTCAAAAGAAGGCTTACAGCCTCATGTTTGTGATCAATAAATTGATATGCTTGCTTCTGACATTAAGTTTGAAAAGGATTTAATTGAATTATAGATTCATGAGAAAAAATATTTTGATTTGTTTGATATCTTTAATTTAGGTTTTTCTTTACTTGAATGTGGTCTATTTCAAGATAAGGAGTACTATCATCAAACAAGAGGCAGTTGTTCCCTCAAGAGATGACATGTTTGAACTTTTAAAACATGTTTATCAACTTTTCTCTCTAACTTTAGACATCTCTTTACTCATGGAAGTTGAGGATGAGCTCAAATGGCCTCAATAAGTCACAAGTCAGGTCCAGCTCCCTTAGAGGTAAATCTTTTGGATATGTCAAAGGAGACACATCAAGTTGGTCTATATGTTCATGATCAATAGTTCAATAATGAGGAAGAATTGAAGTTATTCCTAAAAAATCCACAAATTTGAAAGGATTATGACTGGGTCTTGGAATCATGTCTATAATTTATGAGCTTAAAAATGGTATTAGAGGATCTAGCTTCTCCCCAAAAAAGACATGAACATCCAATTTCTCATAGCTACAAAGGAGAGTTATCAAGAAAAGGCAAGTATGCTTCAAATATCCAAGGTACACAAAATAGTTTCCCATTTGACCTAGGTGGAAAATACTTACAGATTACATTCATGTACATATTAGAATAATTTTTTAGAATGATTTTCATGCTTTCCTTTAAGTGTATTTTCTATCACATTTGTTTGTTGTCCTTGTTTCGTTTAGTAGGTTAGTTTCCATTTCAATAAGTGTCTTAGGTGCTCTATCTTATCTCTTTCTTTTCGTGGTCTTTTGTATTTGTTTTTAAAAGTAGGTTAGATCAATAATGGTAGCTAATGTTGGATTTATGTCTTTTTAGTATTCCATATAAGAGACTTCATGCCCAATGGAATAGATAAGGAAATATGATCTAGGTTCTCTTGCATAGATATACATGCAACCCCTATGAGTCACCAAAGATGTTAGACATTTTTGGCCCATATACCAATCTTTTACCCATATGTATGTAATTGTTAATGGATGAGTAGATGGATAGGTTTCATAGACCCTTTATAATGTTAAGAGTGTTTGGAATGACTTGGAAGTGCTTAACATTCATCTAATTCTTTATTTTTTCATCTAGACATTTTGAATCTTGTGGCAAAAATTCTGAGTAGGCACTTTGTTGACATCATAATTACCATGTGTAGATGAGTTAGGGAGAATTTATCATACAAGTTTTTTCATCTTTGTCCCTATTTTATACATTATAAGTTTTAGATCATCCTCAAAATCATGGTATATTTTATGCATGTTTAAAGTTGGCTCCTCAGTCATATTTTAGTAAGTTTCCCATACTTAGCCAAATGAACTAGATCATCATCATCATGATGTCATACATGATTGAATAGACTAGTTAACATGAGCATTTTTTAGACACACTTAAAAAGATCTTAGGAATAGTGGATCAAATGGGTTCATCCCTTTTAGTCTCAAGAACATATCTTAAAAATTTGGTGCCTTAATGACTTTTTTGCTTCAATTTATAAGCCTTCAAAATTGGTCCTACAACATAGGATTTTCACACTAACATCAAAATAGATTTTGGGCAAAAATCTATTTGGTCTTAAAATTGATGGTCTATAGAACATCAAATACATTCTATTAGGCATCAAATATGATCTTTGAGATGTTAATTTTAAGTTCTATAAACTAACCATTAGGCTTAAAATAGTGGGTCCTAGTTGATCTAATGGTCTACATTGCATCATATATTTAGATCTAATAGAGAGTGGAGGTAAAAAGGGTTATTGAATCTTAAGAGAAAATGTGTGCATGACAAGTGTTAATATCACATTCAACTAGGAGAGAATCAATGACTCATGGTCATTTTTATAGATTAAAATTGATAGAGTGAGATGAGTCAATATGTCAATGAGCTTGGTCATATTTTGACAACCAATTAGAGCAAAGGCAAGCCCAAGAATTTTTATTGAGGTTGAAAAACTACATTCAACCAAGATCAACTAGGTTTTGTAGGGTCATCTTGATTCCATTGAAGATCATTAGAATGCCATGAAGTGGTCAAAGTGATGCAGTTAGATATAATAAATATAAAGGACCGTCATTGGAGCTTAATATGGGTCTTTAGTTTGAATTTTTATAGCTTACAAGGTTCATTACTATGACTATGTTCACCATTTTTAAATGATGACCTAGGTATGGCAATATCTTTACTCTTGAAAATATTTATGGGACTTTTTATACCAAATTGGAGTCCAAAAGAGGCTATGGTCTATAGGTTTTCATTAATATGGACAACTATGGGAAAACTAATGACCTTAGATTGGTTTTCCAATTATAGGTGGGACCTATGATCCAAAAAAGAAAATGGATTAGATATGTTGTTAATTTAAAATGGTTTCATATATCCACATGGCTCCATCATCAAAAAAGTAGGTACAAGCCACCATTCATAGCATGGCCCTATCAGTTTCAAGATTTGAGATTTTGACCCTCATGAGCATGTCAAGTGGAATCAGGGTCCCAAGGTGGTGAACTAGTAGTGGGAGAAGTAGTTAATGGCATTGACTCCACCTAAAAAGACTTAGTCATCATATAATAAACCCTTATCTCTAGTAGGACACTCTTAACTAATGAGACGAGCTCAGGGACTAGTGGGAGAAAAGGAGGTCCATTTGTTGATCAAGACATGCATACAAAAGGTAATCAATGAGATGTCACCTCACTTATTGATCATGATGATATTTTATCCATTATCCAAGATATTGTTCCCATATATATTTATTTTTTCCTATTATATATAGAGGCTTTTGAGCCAAAAAATGGATCCTTTTTATATTTTCTCTACTCCTCTTGGGCATGACCAAAATCTACCAAGGTGGAGCTTGTAACCTCTTGAGATGAATAGAAGATTATTTTAGACTTCATTGATCTATTATAGTGTGTACATGTTATATTTTCATATGTGATAGAGGTTTTTCCCTTTTCAAATTATGATCTCACCTAGTCACTAGTTTATCTTGTTATGCAAGTCATGTTTAATGTTCTACATCTCTTGATTGAAGTTTGCATGTGGATACTGTGACTGGTTAACACTTATTTTAGACATCTCCATCATTTCCATTAGCATAGATCATTTTGTGAACCTATTCATGGAATATTGATGTATGATAGATATTTAGAATCTTAGATATAGTCTTGTGCTTGTTTCATTAGTGTTTAAAGATTCAAACAAGGTGGATTAACACATAATCTATGTGCATCACTATTGTTAGCATAGGTTTCCATTTCATCTCTCTCTCTCTCTCTCTCTCTCTCTCTCTCTCTCTCTCTCTCTCTCTATCCCCTTTTCCTTGGTCATTAGTAGATTTTAGTATTGGGAACAAGCTGAAATGATGTATTAGAGGAGCTAGCCTCATTAAAAAATCATAGAGGTCTAATCCCATTATAGGATACCCATAGCCTGGGGTCAATCCAATGTTAAGCTAGGTTTGGAAGTAGGACCTAAACAATCCTGCCTTCAGTTAGGGTGTAATCTAGATCTCTAATAAGACACTAGAGCCACATGTCATTATTTTTCAAGTGTGTCACTACTATCCATGAGAGAATCTAACATAGGGATCTAATTGAGGACACTCATACATGTTCATATCTTAGTTTTCAACACTCAAATCTTTCACATCATGTGTTTTATAGATAATTATTTATTTGTACATATTACTATTTTCAAAAATTCAAAGAAAGTCAAAATCTATAACATATCAATGATTATTTATCGTATATTATTTCACTAATTTAGACTACGTGACCCTTTAATCAAACATATGATTTACACTAGTAAAACCCTAAAAGGTTAAAATAGATTTGTATATATAAGGATGCCAAATCTATTTTTTAAAGAAACACACATCATTCTACTCTACATTCCCATTAGAATTTTCTTTTAGTAGAATAATATAAACTATAATATAGGATCTTATTCTTGATATTATATAATTTTTCACGATAATTTGAATTTGAATTTTTTTTTTTGGTTTTATTATGTTCAATGAAAATAAATCCAATATTTTAGGTAATATGTGTGTACCCATCCTCAAGGTGAAGATCAATATGAAAGTTACTTCAATAATGTATAAATTTTATTTTCTATAGAAAAATTCCAAATAATAAAAGTGAAACAGGTAATGACTCATCTCCTTTCCAAAATAATAATGTTTAATTAAGATAACTAACTAACTATTGAGATAATTAATAATAATAATCAATCATTATAAATTTAATCACCATTTCTTAAATGTGTATTTTTTCCCACCAAATGAATTAATATAGGTCTCCTTGAATTTTTAATGTTGATTCTATTATCTCTATCTAAGTTGAATAGTATTTTTTCAATTTCAATAGTTTTCCTAACCTTCTTCCTCCAATTATCATCTTAATGTACAATAAATTTCACCCCCTTGATTAAACAATGGTGTTTGGTATCATGGGAGCTTTTAACTAATGTGGTAATATTGATATGGAAACCATGTAAATATATGTCATTCTTTTTTAGTCTTGTTTGGAGAGATCTATTTATTTCACCAACATGATGTATTTCATAGGAAAATATAACTATGTAGAATCTTTTATGTCCTTTAGTGAATAATGGATATTTTTTAAAGTTCAAATAAGAGAGAATGGCATAATGAGGTTTTAAGGTTGTTTATATGCCAAATTATATCATCATTTTTTGTAATTTCTATAAGATGTCTTTTATGTATGAGATGGTGATCCTAGGCCCTTCTAAGCGTTGAAATGTCTCCATATATGTTTTATATCTCTATGCAAATATCTTTCAATTTTGCACTTATAACCATTATTTATTAATACTTTTATGAATTTATTTTTCTTGTGTATGAAATTCGCCTACTCTGTAATTCTAATTTTTGTAGTAGCGAAAGAGTTAAAGATTGATATTATATATCAAGGGTGATGGTGAAAGTTTGTTTATAGTTATATTTCTATATGCACTTGTTTATATATTTTATGGGATAATGTGTTATCATGTTTCCTTGAAAAATGACATCCATTTATGGTATGTTGTTATTTTATAATTTCTTAGTAAACTAAATCTAGTTCCTTCTCTAAAACTTCAAGCTCATTCTTGTGGATTTCTGTGATTACACAAAGTCTTTAGAGTTCTTGAGAATAAAGATAAACCATATAGCTACACCTAGTTTTTGAATTCCAAAACTAGGGATAATTGGTTATTCATCCCTGCCTTTTAATATTACACCTACGACACCTCTCATTGAGTGCCACTTGAATGAATGGGGAGAGTAATGCATGAAGAATTCAACCCAAGGTGAGTATCCATATCTCTAAACTCTATATTTAGTTTGGATTATATACATATTCTAGAGAAGTATGTTTTTATCTTATTCTTCATGGTTATCTTATATTATGTTATCTTTTTATGCCAATATATTATTAGTTAGATACCTCTTAGATACAAGCCTTAGTTTATATACCTATTGGTTACCACCTAATCAAATTTATCTATCTTTAGTTTACCTATTTTACATCTAGTATTTAGGTTGTATTTGTTTGTGAATTAATTTAATAATATCCTTAACTACATACTTGGTTCCCATTTTTAAAACAAACTCTTGATTATAGTTGTTTCCCTACATATAGCATGAATAATTGTATGTATGTTGGATATAATATGATATTATCAATTTTCCTATATTAGATGATATTTAAATTTTGGACCATATTCAGCCTAAATTACATGACATATCTTGCATGTTAGAATCAAACCTTACATGGTTTTATGAAATGTGAATGGAATATCAAATAGCTTCTTAGTTATCATTTACCATATATGTGTAGATGAAATTACATGTAATCAACATTAAACCTTATTTTTTTACAAGAGGATGATGTAAAAATGTTGAATTATCAATATATGACTCTAATCTAAGTGTATTAATGTATATTCCAAGTGTTTTCTCAATAATTAATTATGAATTAAGATTCTCCATATGACTGATACTTGATACTTTTCTTTTTGGATTGGGATGACTTAGTATAAATAGGATTATCTCGGACATAATAGGCATGCATGAAAACTATGAAAAATAACAATAAGAGATAATCAAGGCATAAAAAGTGTGAAAAATGTAAAATACCATAAAAATGATGAAATATATATCTGACAAGCCCATTATTTTTTCCTAAGAACAATAAACGTGTGTTGTTAGAGAAATATCATATAAATGTGTTAAATTTGGCTTGGTACAAGGAAAATATATATTTAAAGAAATTTCATATGCATTTATAGGATTTAAGGGTAAGATAAAGAGTAGTGTGGGATTAGAGAAGTCCTAGAGATAAGTAGTTATACACAAGTGTAAAAATCATGATGAAAAGGAGAAAAGACATTATGTAAAATGGTATTGTACCAAAATTAGGTTTCTATAGATGTATAATTAGTGAAACAATAAATTTATAAATTTAAATGAATGGATGAAGTGGTGTGTACATTGAAGAATTCTTTTTATGGATTCATTAAATCACTAAGGCCCTGAAATCAAAAGTTTAAAAATTATGAGTTAGCACTTGGGTTCATATGAATAAAATTTGATCACTATGTGTATTATAAATAGGTTAGTGATATTTTTTTAAAAATCATAATTATTTATTTTGATGATACTCTATTGATTGGTAATAAAAATGAAATGATCAAGTGGGTTAAATTTTAGTTTTCATCTTAGTTTAATGTGAAGGATTTAGCCATTGTAAACTAATTTTGGGCATTAAAATTAACACAAATCAACCAAATAGGAAATTGTGGTTGAATTAGAGGAAATATGTTGACATGATATTGAAAACATTTATAATTTAGGAACACAAAAATATGATTACATACTTTCTTATTATTCTATATTTATCTAATAATAAGTGTCTCAAAACATATTAAGAGATTAAGGACATGACTGAGATTCCTTATGTAAGTGTTGCTAGAAGAATAATGTATGCTATGGTTTTTACCAAACCTAAAACTACCCATGAAGTGGATTTATGATAGGCTATAAGTCCAACTTAGAGAATGAACATTGGACTGCTATGAAGAGGATCTTCAAATATCTATGCAATACTTTAGATTATGCAATATACTACCAAGGAGCACATAAATAAAATAAAAGAGTAAATGTATAGATTTTTATTGGTATTTATTGGGTTAGATATCTTTAATAATGAATATATACAAGTGGTTATGTTTTTAACCTATTTAGTGGAGTAGTTGAATAGATGAGTAAGAGATAAGAACTAGTTGCAATGTCAACTATATATACTAAGTACACAGTAGCCACTCATGTAAGTAATAAATTTGTATGGTTACAAAGGTTTTGTTAAAATATAAATTTCTTATTAAAATTAATTAAGATATATTGTCATAGTTATATTGTAATACATTTTTAAAGAAACCCACTTATCATGATACATAAAATCATATTGATGTACAATACCATTTTGTTAGAGACATGGTTGAAGATAAGAATTTATTATTGGAAAAGGTTGATATTTTTTATTCATTTTTTAATCAAATTTGTGACTAAATAGAATTAATATAATAATAAAAATATGCTGATTAAAGTAGAAAAAAATAAAATAGGCATTCAAGCATGCATATACTTCTAAAATGAATGTATATGAGTAACTACTATTTTAATCTAAAAGTATATAAGGGATGAAAAACTTATCTATTTTTATGGAACACAAAGTTTTTAATGATTATGTATGAATTTGTGGTTGTTTGAGATACCTTTTGATCTAATTATATGATTTCCATAGACAAGACTGATGGATTTAGATAGTGGTACCCTACTATGTTGTCTCTATGGAGCACTATTGTCTAGGATGTCCCTAAATAGTTTTTTATAAATTGGTGATCTATGTGAGTATGCCTATATATTTATTTTATCCTAAAATAGATGTTTGATCTTAAAATTTAACCAATGTTTCACCATATCTTATTCAAAACCATAAAAAATACTTATACACAAACCAAATGGAGAAAAATGCAAAAGGGGGAAAGCAACGAGAAAGTGGGAATGACTGAGCTAGCCTTAGAACCTCATTGAACTAAGTACTACCTACATAGCCATAAAATAGGGACCTTATGTCATTTCATTATCCCTATAATGTCTTTATGATTAGATCAAGTATGATATGAATCTAAATTCCCTTTGCCTAGGCCCTCATCTTGGTCCAAGCATGCAATCTAGATGTAATAATATGAACTTAATATAAAATGTAGGTGATAAGCTTGATGTCTTCATAATTTTATATAATAATGATTATGCCAAATTGATAAGTGCCAGTGTAAAATTCCTTAGGGAACCTTTATAAATAGAATAATCATACTTTTGAATTTTTAAAACCCATTGACATGATAACTGACTTAAATAAGAGTGTAACAATCATAAGAAAAGACCCAAATGAAATGTTCGTTGGAATTTTTTTTTAAAACATGTGTTGGACAAGACTAGACCTTTTAAAAAACCTAATGGAGTAGGATATTATAAATAGGGTGGTCCTATCTAAAAAATAATATAATAAGATGAAAGATAAAGAGGATTAGATATCCCTATGACTTATAAAAGTAATGACATACGAGAATAAAAATGTAGTAAATGCAATGAAATTGGTGTGAAAGAATGGTAGAAGAGACATACGAATACCAATAAAATGTGCTAATGGGATATTAATTAAACATTAGGATGTTATAAATATAAAAGTTATAAAATACATAATATTTATATTCACTTGACCAAATTTGGGTGTATACATTTCCCCCCTCTTTTATTCTAGCAATTTAATAAAATGAAATTATTAGAGTAAAAGTAAGAAAAACATACATGTACTTACCTGTGTCACATGTGATTGCTTGTAAATGGAGATTACATGGGTTCAATGTGATCAACACATACAGAGATAAGATATCCTTTATTATTATTCTCTTCTTGTTTATAAAATTGAACAAAAATTTGAGTGATGCCTATGGAGATGAAGTTCATGATGTGGGGTGCATATGATAAATTTGATTAAATCACCATAGTATGAGGAGGTAAGTTATGGTTTCCCAAAATATTTATTAGGTAGATGTGTGCCTATAAATAAACATTTATTTAATCTTGGCCCCACAAAACTCAATATATTGGGTATTGGTGCAATGTTTTTTGAATCAACCATTGTAAATGGTTATAAGATTCATTTAGGTGCAAATATTATTATAATTATGGTGTATAAAACATATATAATGGTAATATATTCCATTCCTTGTGTATAATATAGTGTAAAAATAAGGAGATAAGACCATGTGCTAAACAACATGCCACCAATCTAATAATTGAGTAAACTAAGTCATAAATTTGAGAAAGAAGTTCAAGTTTAGATAAATAATTCTAAATATATGAATAAAATCACTATGTAGATGCCCTCATTATCATAACCTAAGTAAAAAAATAAAACAAACTAAAAACTATGAGCATATACCATGTACATGCTTTATTTATAGTGTCATATGTCAAAATTGAGTAGTTTTTTTAATCTATCTGAGAAATGTACTATAGCAAATTATGATAACCTATAGCAATCTCAAATAATTGTTCTATGTGAATATGGACATTAACTTTCTATCTGGACATTAACACCTTACATTATAGTCTACATGAAGAAGATCTATTTGAATATAAAAAACCTATGGATAAATCTAAAACTAACTAAGCATATCATGAGTAATATGTTATTCTCAAAAAACCATGTGTCATAACATGTAAGAACTATGTATAACTTGTCACATACTTTATCTAACTTAATGTAATCTAATGATGAAAATATATGCACTAAAGCATTTGTGTGAGCCACAACTTAAATATATATAGTAGTTTGAAATGTAATAAAATTTAATTTATGGCATGTGGTAATTATGTATTGAGATAATTTTCCCCATATGTATCTAATTTTTTGTATAAATAGTGTTTTTGTATGCCCCTCTTTTGTGAGAGGGATGAGACTAGCATAAAGTGATTCAACCATAAGTTAGTGATGACATATGTAATGATCTTAGTTGTGCTTTTATAATGTTTATTAACTATTTTTTGTTAGTAAATTTAGAGTTTACTTGGTTTTTATAGACATATAAATAAATTAATTACTATGTAAAATTGGAGTATTAGCAATTTGGAGGATAACACATTTTTTAAAATATTACGGCTTAGGTGATACAAAGGAATTTGTGATTATCTTCCATGTGGAAGAAATGGTTTTTAAAATGAATCTACACTTTTAATATATCAACTATTTAGTTTTAAAAACCCTAGATATTGTTAAGGTTAACACATACTTTTGTAGTATGGCACATGTATAAATACATATATAATTTTGATTTTTTTTAAAAAAATAATTCAATTCAAAATTGTAAACAGAAAATTGTGATCTTTGAATTTGTAAAAATACCACAAAATGAGAGGAGGAGATGAATATACTAACAATGTGTTAAAATTATAGCATATGTAAGATGTTAGAGGTATAGAATGTTTGATTTTTTTAGTATGTTTGTTGCTTTTGATTTTTCACTGAATGATAAATAATGGTTTTTTATTTTTATATCTATGTAGGTGATGAGGATGATTAGGTGATGAAAATGGAGTCTACACTAAGAGAGATGACATGGCATGTTATTGATGATGCTATGGAGGGTGGCCTTATTAATTAGTAAAAAATAGTTTCTAGTATTCACAAACCCCTATTTTATCAAGTTTTGATATCTAGAAAGAAAGATGAGTTAAGAGAAAAGGTGTTGAGACTTTAGATGCTCCCACTAGATTTGAATACTACTCTAAGTCCTAGACTATTGAGACTTTATGTGTTGAGTACATGTATCCTATATTATTAGATATGGATGATGTTAACATGGACGAGGAGGGTCATGTGTACCATACATTGATTATAGAGTGATTGTTTTTGAATTCATTGTATAAAAGATTTATTACATATTATATTATCTGAGAACTCTTTATATATATGGATATCAATTATTTTGGTTTATTTTATTTTTTTATGATTATAAGGATTTTGTATATTAAGATTTAACACATATATGCTTGATTTATTTGCACATGTTATACTATTAGTATTGAATAATTGTGTATAATTTAAAAAATTATCTAATCCTTGAGTAATAATTTTTCCATCCTTAAGGAAATAAAAATATGAACTATAATGAGTATATGGAATATCTAAATCATTTTACTCTAGTTGTGGCACTATTCTATGTATATCTATAGTAGGAATCTACTTACTATCTATTGAAAAATGTTTTATCAATTGTCATACCATCACTGTTGATTAATTATTTTT